>NW_010587667.1:328051-372001 GCF_000705375.1 Tinamus guttatus | reverse complement strand
AGCTCTAAAAAAAGGATTTTTTTCCCACTCAGCACTTTTTTTTTTTTTTTCCCATCTGGGCTAAATCCACTCTTAGAAAGAGATAACTCTATCTCCAAGGAAACAGGCTCTCTGCTGCTCTCAGGGTCTCAGTCAGCTCCCCCTCTCCTTTTGTGGTAGGAGGGTCAGCAGTAAGGCTGAGACATGCAGAAGCCAAGGGGCTTCTGGCTCACTGGGCTATCCTGCAACAGGAACAGAGGAGCAGAAGATGCTTCAAGCCAACACGTGCTTATCTCCATGTTAGAGCCACAGCCATGGCAGTACCTTCCCAAGCCTGCCCAACCTTGGAGTGGGCATACAGGAGTGATAGCCCATACTCACATACAGGAGTGATATCAGAGATCAGCCATATGCAGAAGTCTCTCATTACCCAGTCTGACTTGTGCAGTCTGCTTTCAATCTTCTTCTTTATGGCCAAAAATAGCTTCATGTTCTCAGCACCAGCTTTCTTCGCAAGCACGCTTATTGGCCTCCCTCCCGCCACAAAGAGCCAGAGACGCCCTGCTCACAAATGTCCTTCCCAGCCTGTCCTTCACACCCTGGTGTGGGGTGTCTGCACTACGGCACCCCCATCACTGACACCATACTCTTCCCTCTGCCAGCAACCCTCCAGCCTGTCTCCCAATATGGGTACATCAAGTCCATGACATGCTTTGGGCAAGCTGAGAGGTCAAACTCAGCTCAGGGATGCATGGTTGTAACATGGCTCTGGCCTGAACTCATTGCAGATCCCCACAGGATTCCCTTCCATCTTGCTCAGTTCAGTCATCGTTTTTTCGATGTGCCTACTGAAGCTCTCTGAAGAAGCAATTCAGGTCACAGGAAAGGAAGGTTTCCCACAGCAGTTTCTCCTTGTCCCACCTCTGGGGTCAAACCTCAATTGCGAGTTCAAAGGAAACTCCCATACTAGTTACATCTTGGGGCAGTTATTTGTTCCCACAAACCAAAATTCACTTGAGAAGGCTGCTTTGCATTAGCTACTGAGCTGAAAGGGAGGTAAGACTGCAAGGGTCTTATGGGTTACAGTCCCCCACAGTGACCAGAAGAAAGAGCAGATATCTCTTTCCTGGACTGTATTCCAAGATAACTCAGACCTTCCCCTGCTTATAATTGCAACTCCCAAATCTGTGACCACCGCTTCTGGGCAACTTTTCCCTGCTCTGGATCAAAGACACATGACGCCCCCACACCGTATTGCAGGAGAGTTATACATACGTTTTTCACACAGTCCTTTAAGCAGGTCCTGCCCAAAGACAGCATCTCTGAGACTCCAAAGAACAGTGCACACCTGGCAGCACACGCACCTTATTGCCTTCACACCCCAGAGATGCAAGCTGGACACAGGGCAGAAGCCCAGCCTGACACAATACCCACACAGAGTTTGTTGCAGGATCCATGTCTTATCTTGCCTCAGCATCTGAAAGCAGACTTTGGCTAAGTCCTACATGCTGCTATTTAAAGTAAGCCAATTTGTATTCATTCTGCTCACTACATTCACCAGTTGTTCTGAATTGTGTTTGAAGCTGAAGGGAAGAGGAAATGTACAACAAGAAAAAATTATACACTGGTAAATTTTGTTCTAATCCTTTCTCCTCCCATTATTGCTTCCCCTTTTTTGGGTTTCCTTTTTGTTTTCTGTTTTTTTTATATGTATTATTAGCTTTAGTATAATTTTGACTGAGAAAATATGCTGCTGATAGGATGGACTAATTACACTACCTAGAAGAATTAATTACACCATCTGTGACTGACAGTGGAGCTTGACTCGTTGCTTCCTGGTAGATGGAGCTACAACACCAGCTGCTCTGAATCTTCCCCTGTACAAGGCAAAAGAGAAATTACTGTAGGAATATTGTTAAAAGCAATTTCTTCTCTTTTTGAGCAATTTAACATCATCAAGTGACCCAGCTTGACTGCCCAAGTCAAGGACAAGGCTCATCTGCCTTGCCTTTGCTCTGGAAAGGAAATATTTCTACATCCATCTTGATCCTCTGCTCCTACAGGTCAGCTGACTCAGTATTTCCTAGCAGTTCAAATGGGCCAAGAACTGTTTGCAAGGCAAGTGGTGTGAAATGGCTCATGGCCCTAGAGCTACTCAATAGCTCTGGCTACTGCTACCCCTTAACATTTCTTGGGACCAGTCCTTGCATGGTGCTGCCCTGAGCTGCAGCCAGGCTTTGACTGTGAGCTGACTCTGATTTATGTGTGCCAGGGCTAGATAGTCAGGATGACCACAGGAGAGACAGTGCCCTCATCCTGCTCAGTTCACTCATAGAAACTCCAAAGATCAACATTTGTTGTCATTCGCCTAATTTGATGGGAGTGCAAACTGCTCTCTCAGTGTCTACTGCTAATGGAAAAGAGACCACAACACCTTGAGGGAGGCAGGGGAGTTCTGAGGCAGTGAGATTTTGCCCTGCTGGAGTGACTGCAGCTCCTAAAGGTTCTCCCACTGACTCTCATCAGCCTTATGCTGGCAGTTCATCTGCTCTGGCTGAAGCCCTGGAAGGATGATGGCGACTTTGGTTTCTGCAGCCAGCTGAAAATCTAACCTGGTTTTCTTTACTGGCATGCAATGGACCTGCTTGTTGTGGCTGAGTGTGGGTGACAGAAGATCTACTCAAGACACACATCCTTTGATATGTGTTTTCAGTTAAGGCAGGGGAGTGGTACTCTCATAGGTCAGGAAAATATAAATAGTAATTCTTAAGGTAGCTCTTCCTGCCCTTTTAGCCTCCAGCTCTGCTGCAGTTCTTTTCCTCCCACTCCTCCTCTAAGCCCATTCAATTGACACAGGATACGTTGTTTGTAGTTGCAACATTAGAGCAAACCTCTTGACTGCATTTCTAAAATTCAGGACCCTGAGCACACGGTTGTTTGTCTTGCTGCTGGTCAGGGATGCAGATGACAAAGCAGGACTCTCCAGCTTTTGATCCCTAGTTCAGACCAGTTGCTAGAGCTGAACAGCCTAATGCAGTAATCCTCAACCTCAGCAGCCTGAATCCTTCTCTAGGTAACCAATGGTGTGCTCAGGACATCCACTGAGATCTGTTATTTGCCTCTTTTAGTTTTTGCCCCAAGTCTTGAACAGCATCCAAGTTATATTTTAGTTAAGTCACTGGAAAAACCTCAGCACCCAGAAAAAACCTCTTGCTCTGCACCAGGACATGGCCAGATCCCGGGGAATTCCCAGGTCCTAACAGGGGAGACTTGCTCTGTTACGCATTGCCCAAGGGAAAAGTCCAGTATGGGAACACAGGACTGACAACGCACAACGGCGTTCTGGCCACATCCTCTGAGAGCAGCCCAAGACTCTCCAAAGGGATTTCTAACATTATGAAATTCCTCAAGGGTTGAGACTGATGTCCCAAAGTACTATTCCTGTACAGTCAGACCAAAGGCTCAAACCTAGCTCATAGCAAGTATTTGCATAGAGGCATTTCACATGGGAGAAAATTCCAGAAATCTTCCTCCTTTCTACAGCAGAGGAGCTGTAGAAAGTAAGAAAATTCAGCTACTTTTCTCCCTGCCACTGCAAGTAATCCTTGTGCCTCCCTTTTTTATCAAAAGAAGTTCTCCACCTCCAGCTTGATTAAGAACTTTACCCTTCAGCCTCTGTTCTCTCCCAGCCCTGAGGACACCCTCAGGTGTCCTCATTTTCATTTGAAGTGACCATTTTTTGCATGTTGCCAAGAATATAAACAGAATATAAACATATAGAGAGAATATAAACATTACAGAGAATATAAACAGGCAGAGGGTGCAGGAAGCACAGACCAGAGGAGAGCTGGAGAGTTGAAAGGAGAATTTGCAGCGAAGAAAGGAGTGCAAGAAGCCAGAGGTCTAAGAGGCAAATGTGGTCATATTGAGTCGAACACAGAAACCAATAAGGGAGCTACTCCACATTGTTTAGCAAGCAGGACAAGGGAGTAGAGGCAGGGAGGCTATGAAGCCTGTGCTATGCATGTGCGATTGGGGGCAGTTGACCTCAGGGGAGCACAGGAGGAGGACAGAGAGTTCCTTATCAACAAGTGACCCTAGATTTAAACCTAGTAGAGTAGGCACAAACATAATGAGCTAATGAATATTAGCTTTTCCACCCAGGAGAGGCAAAAATCACTTTAATTAGACATGCAATGTATGACCAGGAAGGGGAAACATATCAAGGAGCAACAGACCTTAGGCGGGCCAGGAAGTCTGTAACTTCTGAGTACCTTAGCCGGTGGGGAAAAGGAGAGGGCATACCTCAGACAGGAAATTAGGATAAAAGGAGGCTGTGTCCTCCAGCAATTTGAGAGACCCCACAGGAGCATGACCTGCTGGACTCTCCCTCTATTCCTATCAAGTTTTAGAACACTTCTGTCTCCTTCGTGAACATTCGATTCTTGACAGCGAGATTTTCCGCATAATATGAAGCAAAAGGACTTAAAGTAAAAGCAAAAAAACATGACCAGAAAGAGTCAGAGGGTTGAGACAGAGTCAATGGGAAACAATAGCGAAAAATTAGAGAGCAACAGAACAGAGATGCAAGGAGTGAGCACAATGAGGGAGGAAAAGAGGAGCAGATGCACAGAGAAAAGACAGCCTGCTATTTGCAATCCTGGAAATAGTGACGGGGTAAAGGCTTGCGATCTGGTACTGGATTTTCATGCACTTTTTTTTTTTTTTTTTTCCAGAAGATGATCCTGTATTTTCTTCTGGGAATTTCTGTGACCTCGAAAAGTCACTTTATTTCTTTCTACCACAGCTTACTTACCTGTCATTTGGAGGTGGTGCTAATATCTCCATCACAAGTATATGGGTATGTTTGAACAAAAAGCTTCAAGACCACAGGTGCAAGTGCGAAGTATTATCACATTTAATCAGATTTTCTCATATACAAATATGCTCAATCATACAACTATATATAGTGCTAAATATACATGTATAGAATAAATGTATTGCAAATATATGAACCCTTTTATTATTTATTTTGGCTAAGCTGACATTTCGTGGTTGCTTAGTTACTAGAGAACAATAACGAGAATCTGTTTAGTATATACTGCATGAAGAAGGGAAGGAAGAGGGCAGCTGGATATCATGTCTGACACAGCCACTTGTTAGCTAGAGTCAGGGGCAGATTTGCCCTTTTGGTGGGAAACATGGAGGAAGACAAAAGAGATCAAAGCTGAAAACAGTTCAGACAGAGAGGCAGTGAGCTGAGGCATGCGGCGCATGTAGCTCTTGGCATTCGCATGACACTTCGTGAGTGTGAATCAAAGCTCAGGTCATCAGGAGTCATGAAGTGTTCATGACTTCCATGACATATTCCATCTTTTGAGCTGCACAGACATTAAGAAGATCGTAACTGATTACAAGATCTGCCACTCCTCACACTGTATCTCTCCTCTCCTAATCCCCATCCACATGCACAGTGGCAACTCCATATCAAAGCAAATGCTTTACTAACTTCAAGGAAGAAGGTTTTGCTGGTCCGGAAAAACAAAAACAAAAAAGGACAAAAAAAAAACACAGAATCAAAAGCAGGAAAGAAGTGTATTCTTCACCTCCCTCATTCATTCTCTCTAAAACTTGTCTCCGACATAATTCCCAGACTTTACTTGGCCTGGTTTTGTAAATTCATGGAAGAGTCTTACGGTTCCGAAATTCAACCCACTGCTAAGGATAGTCTGGGTAGACTTTGTTGCTGGGAAACAGCTTTTCCAGACTGACGTCTTGTGTCGCCAGCTCTCACACCAGCCCAGAGAGTGAAATGTGGGACCTTGAATCGGTCCCAGGACAACTGGAGCATAGTGGCTCACAGCTAAACGTTCCCTTAGGAATGAGGTTTCTAGGGTTGAACTCTCCCTCAAGGCACTTCTAAAAGCAGACAAGGTGTCTAAGATAGAATTAAAGATATAGTGTATTTGCTACATTCCATATATTAAAAATAGAATTGCTAAGCTTAGAGAGAGGCACACAGCAATTAAAGAAAACCAGACTTTTTCTAAAGCTCGGCTGCCAGAAGTTCTCTCTCAGCTTCATCCAGTAAAAAAGATGCCAGAACATGGTTCTTCTAGCAGATATCCAAGTTTCAGGAAAGACCTTTGTCCAGGATGTTGCTCGGATATTAATACTGGATATATCATGTAACTTGAATACCTAATTCCCTCATGGGATTCCACTAAGAATCAGGATTTCATCCCATTCTCCCCAGTCTCCAACAACCCCCTATGACTCATAACATCAACATTTATTAAAGGTAATTAATAAAGGTATTTCTTTCAAATTCTTACTGACTGCCCTAACTATAGAGATTTTGTTGTCCCTGGATCATACCTGGGAACAACTCTCCTGAGCAGACAGCTAAAAACCTCTCTACCAGGCAAGGTAAACACCAGTGTCTAGTGCGACTCCAAACAATCTGTTTGCATATGGTGAAAGTTAAGACCAGCAGAGCCTATGTGTGGGACAGGACTGAAAGGACCACCACAGCCCAGTACTAGGATTGCAACAGGAAACAGCAGAGGCTTAGGGGAAGACAGTGCAAATATGCAGTGATATTTCTCCCAATATACGCTCCGAGCATCCAACTCTTCATGACTGAGAAATTTATTGAGCCAAAGATCACATCTGCATCTGTGTGTTTAATAGATCTTAATGGCCTTTTTTTCCCATAAATGTGTCAAACTGTTTTTAGAAAGGTTTATAATTTTGCCCTCCACCTCATTCTGTGAATACCAGAGTTTAAACATGCACCATGTAGAACAAGGTCTCTTTTTCTGTTTGTTTTGAACCTCCTGCCAGATAATTTTACTGAGCACTCCTACTTTTGATAGTAGAAGAAAATAGTCATTTCCTAATGATTACTGACCTCCTAATGACCTTTTATGATTCTCCTAGATCTCTCATATTTCAGACAGACATCCCTTTCCCTAACTGGAAAGTCCTAACATCTTATATGATAGTAACCTTACTGCTTTGTTAGTTAAAACACTTCAAAGTGCACAGAAGTGTAGAAATTGACATAGGTGTAGTATAAAGTCAACATACATTGTACAAATATATTACTGAGAATAGCACATGCAGTCCATTGCTGGCTCTTCATGAAGACTGCATAGCAAACAAACCTTAGAGAGAACAATGAGCTTGAGACAAACCATACATAAAACCATACTGAAGTATGCTCTTCAGTATCAGGGCAGTACAAGCGAATTCTTGCTCAAAATTCCAAAAATATGTTTAGCTTGGTTAAACTGATATAGAAGCAGCTATGCTGAGATAAAATGTCTGCCATGTTTCGATCAACCTCATTACAAAGCCTGTTCTGCAGGAGGCTGAAACCCATTCAGCAAAAGCAGCTCACACTGCCTGAAATCAGATCTAAATTACAGTTCCAGCAAGTTTCAGATCAAGCTTAAATGAGCAGGTTTTAAAACTGCTTTGAATTTTGAAGGCAAATTCTCCAAACCTGGGATTTGCTTTTTTACTGTGCTCCTGCACCCTGATAAGTAAACAGCATTGCTCTTCAATGACCTTAGCACAACATAAGTCTTCCTACTGCCTCACCATCTTACCTTTTGGGTATAATCCCAAGCAGAGGATCTGTACTATAAATCATGGTGGGACTAGGGTTTATGACATCTTATGGCGCACATGTAAGAGCTAAAGGAACTTCAAAAGGTAGACAAAGACTTGACAACTCTCACCTTCAAATTTCAATACAATTTTACTCTGTACCCTCAAAGATTGTGACATGAGGAGCTGGATGCTTGTGAGAGGTATTGAAGTGACCTTTGACTATTACACTACCTACATGCTTAGCAAGACTGACTGACTTCATGTTCATCATGTAATCTGGAGGTATCCAGTAATAACTATTCTAAAAAAGTCAAACACGTTTTCATATTGAATGTACATACTGTAGCTAAATAAAACCATTTTTGAGGGGTAAATAATTGCAGAGGAAGAGAAAAATTCAAGAGCGTAGGCTTTGAAGATGCACTTTCAGCTGAAATATTTAACAAAGCGATTAGTTGAGAGAGAAAAGCAAGAAAGTTGTTCTTATATGGCTAAATTGACACTGGAGGAGTGTTTCACACTTACTGTGGTATATAAGTAGAAGAAAGAAAGGAGATACACATGTAGGAAGGGGTGGGATGAAGGTTGTGGTCTAGCAGATGTAGTAGGTCTAGCAGATGTAGTAGACAAAAACAAGGAACTTGAATCAGAAACTTGCCTCACCCTGGGACTGGGTGGAAGTCCCTTATTCTCCAATCTGACAGCCTTTCCATTTGTACTAGAGAGGCAGATCTTACAAATGGGGCATTGTGAGAATTAATGGTCAAAGAGGTTTAGGAATATAAGTAAAATATGGTAGAACCAATGACAGACATTGAAAAAAACAGGAGCTGGATGCCAAAAAAAAGTAATTACGAGGTCTTCATTCTTTTTCTCTAGAATTAGCCTTCTATGATGGAATGACTAGCTGGATAAATGGAGAGGGGTGGATGTCATCTATCTCGACTTCACCAAGGCTTTTGACACCGTCCCTCACAACATCCTCTTGGGCAAGCTCCGGAAGTGTGGGATAGATGAGTGGATAGTGAGATGGATTAGGAATTGGCTGGATGGCAGAGCTCAGAGGGTGGTGATCAGTGGTGCAGAGTCTAGTTGGAGGCCTGTGGTTAGCGGTGTCCCCCAGGGGTCAGTCCTTGGTCCAGTCCTGTTCAATTTATTCATCAGTGACCTGGATGAAGGCACAGAGCGCTCCCTCAGCAAGTTTGCTGGTGATACCAAACTGGGAGAAGTATCTGATAGCCCAGAGGGTTGCGCTGCCATCCAGAGGGACCTGGACAGACTGGATAAATGGGCAGTGAGAAATCTTATGAAATTCAACAAAGACAAGTGCAAGGTCCTGCTCTTAGGGAGGAATAACTCCAGACACCAGTACAGGCTGGGGACCAACCTTCTAGAGAGCACCTCTGCAGAGAAAGACCTGGGTGTCATGGTGGATGACAAGTTGACCATGAGGCAGCAGTGTGCTCTCGTGGCCGCTACAAGGATGATCAGGGGCCTGGAACATCTGCCCTGTGAGGAAAGACTGAAGGAGCTGGGTCTGTTCAGCCTGGAGAAGAGAAGGCTGTGAGGGGATCTAATCAGTGTCTATAAGTACATCAAGGAAGGCAGTGAGGAGGATGGTGCTGGTCTCTTTTCGGTGCTGGCCACCAACAGAACTAGAGGAAATGGCCAGAAACTGAAGCATCCAAAGTTCCACAGGAACTTAAGGAAAAATTTCTTGACAGTGAGGCTGAAACAGGTTGCCAAGAGAGGTTGTGGAGTCTCCTTTTCTGGAGATCTTTAAAACCCACTTGGATGCAGTCCTGTGCCACATGCTCTAGGTGATCCTGCATGTGCAGGGGGGTTGGACTAGGTGATCTCTAGAGGTCCCTTCCAACCTTAAGTATTCTATGATTCTATGATGATGTGTTTGAATTGCCTTTAAAGCACCCTGACCCCAGCTCCCCAGTGTGTGACATTCACAGTCACCAAAAGCAGATGGTGACTTTGGATCACCCTTGCAGTGACTCTGGATGGCACGAGGATGAAGAATATCCAGCTCCTCCCCACAACCATTAGTGATTTCTCCCAGTGCACCTCTCCATCTGCAAGACCAACGGTTAATTACTCACCTTTCAGCCCCACCTCTTCTGTTATTGTCCCAGCTCATCCAAATTTGTTTCCCTCTTCTCCTAACCTCTTGGCACACCTCTGTTGGATTGGTGTTCACTTTTCTATCCCTGTCCAGAAGGCATGACTTGAGTTAAAATGAGGTGGAATAGGAAAAGATAAAACAACATAGCCAAAGGCTCTGCTTGAGACTTTCTGCTCCTTTCTTGGCCAGAGCCAAAAAAAAAAAATTACTCTGGACTTTTAAAACTCTTTTTCTCTCTTTGAGGCTAGATACTGCAGTTCTAAAAGTGACTGGAGCAAAACAAAGTCAAACCATTTTCTCCAAAGGTGATGAGGGGGGCAGCACTGCATAGAGCAACATCTGTTCCTTCCACTGACCACTGACAGAAGGTCAGCTATGCCTTCTCCCAGGTTATAACCAAAGTTTTCCAATTATTCTTTTTCTAAATCTAGAAAATTCAGTAGCCATCTGCCTGATGAAACAAGGGGCATCACTGGGGGAACAGCTCCCTTATAATCATTACAAAGACAAATATCATGAAGTGTGGAATGTCTTTTGCAGATAGATCTGTCAGGTAGGCAGGATAGGGAGTGACAGGTCTGAAGCAAAGAAAACTCACAAAAATCAGCTCCTAAATCTGGGAATGGCTCCCTTGGAGAGAAAGAAAGAAAGGTGTTGCAATGGACAAAGAGAAGCTGAAGTGAAAATAAGGGATTTCCTAGAGGTAGAATTGAAACAATTGGGATATACAGGTCACTCCTCACCCTACTTGCAGTAACACCAGCTCGGGGTTTGTCATCACAGAAATAGCCAAGCTTGGATTTGAGCAGCAGTTGGAAGGGCAGCGCAAGGAAACGAAGCAGGAGTTGTGTTGGTGGCTCTGTGGACAGCGCTTTGTCAGGGTGGCCAACACTGAATAAGCACCTCACTTAAAGACAGTAGCTGAAGATGCTGTCTGCCAGGTGGCCCCTGATTCCTCCTTAAGTTTTGGAGTTTGTCATTATTTCCTCCTTTTTAGGACTATGATGCCCTAACTCATACAAAATGAGATTTTATCTCAGCTTTAAGTGCTAGTAAGGCTTCTGGATACCCTCAGTATGGCTGACTGCTGTTTCTCTCATGCTTTCACACATAGCAGTAACCTTGCTCTCACCACAGATAGCTCTCACTGCTGCTTTTAGTGGGGATGAAGTATGTATCTCCAGACAGCTATGCTAGACTGGGACAGGAGCAGATTCAGTTCAAAAAAAGAGACTGGAATAAAAGAGGCTTAAGTAAAGACTCCTGGATGGCTATGACCACACCTGATGCCAGGCAAGGGGACCACCACCAAACCACCACTATGTGCAAGGGACCAGAAGTGGCAAAAAAGAAGAACAAATAGTGGAGACTAAGTGAGAAAAGGAGAAGTGTATGAGACAAAACAAAACCCCAGCAGTGAAGATGGTAAAAATGCAAGCTGGACAAATGTTATTCTGCTCCCCCTCCTTACTGAGCAAAAGCACTTTGAAAATAAGCCATTATTATTATGAACAGAAAGAAATAATCCCAGTTTTGCTCTGTCATCTGTCTGTTTAGTTGAGAAATGTCAGATGCTCGGGAAGGGGGAGGAAGAAAGGTTCACATCAGAAAACATCCATTTGTAAAATTGTATCTGCCAGTTTCTCAGCAGTTGTGATCTCCAGTTAATATCAGGAGTGAATCTGAGAGGCTAGACAGAGGGGAGCTGGGGGTGGAGGAATAATGGTTTCAGTTCTCCCAAGCAATATTTGGCACTGCAGCCAGCACTTGATAACAAATTGACTCAGCCACTAACTCACACATGCTCCCTCTCTAGTAATGGACTCCTCACTTATTAGCAAATACAATTGACAGTAAAAATAAACATACTTGCACCCTCCCCATCTCATGCTGCTGAGACAGAGCCCTGATTGACGGAGCTCAAGTACATCAATGAAAGTAGAGAAAAGGAGGGCAGTTGCTGCTATCAACCAATTTTAATGTAGAAGCTAATCATTATTTCTTATGTTTACACAATATCCTTGTGTCATGATCCGATGCTCTGTAAAGCACAGACAGCAGTCTAGCAAGTTCTGAATGGTTCACAGTACATAACATTGAGAAAGGGCTCTCAATCTAAACTTCTCCATTCAGCTGCTCAGAGGTGCCATATTTTAAGTTTATTCATTTTCTGCTAGCACTGCGGGTGCACAGTGCCCAGAGTTAACAGCCTAGAAAAGAGAACAACAGAAAGCTGTCAGCTCTGTTTTGTTTGCAAAGTGAGCAGAGTCCCAAGTAGTTCTTTGGTTCTGAAGCATAACTGCGGAGACATGTGCATTAGTCCAGCGATGAAGCGTTTTGGCAAATGTAAGGAAAAAAATACAAAGATATTATGCCCAAGTTATCTGAGAACTCAGAAAGAAAGAAGAGAGAAGAAAGAATATTTGCTGCCTTTAAACAAATAATTAACCAAATCTTTATGCACTGAGGTACACAGCAGTTGAGATTATAACTCAGTGAGGAATTGTCATTACACTGGATCAGAACAAAAGTAAAATCTTCATTATTCCAAAAGTATATCTAGGCTTGAACAATGCACATATGCAGCAAACACCCAAATGCTACGCAGGGATCTTGACCAGCAGCCTGCAATGACAGATGCAGTTTTGTGCAAAGCAAAGCCTTCTACTTCCCATCGAATATTATACAGTACAGAAATTTTAGTGAAGAACCATTATGCACATGCTCCACAGCCTATGTCTGGAGACACTATTTTGGGCAAGAGCCGTATGTAAGTCTTCCAGCACACAGTGTTCTGCATGCATTATCCCACTTCACGTTACTCACTGCACATATCCTCCTGCCTGAACTGTCAGCTGCAATCTCACCAAAAAGGGCAACAGAGCTGAACCCATTCCCCTAGTATTTAATATCTTGGAGTCCATCTGCTTCTTTGGGGTTGAATTTCTTGCAGGGCAGGAGGGTATCTGGCAAGGACCCATAATTTCTGTAGCAGCAGAATTTTCCATGAAGTACATTTTATGCCAGAGTATTTCTTTTAAACTGCAGGACTGCATTCTTCAGGAAACAACATTCTAGTCTTACGGTTGCAAAGAAACCTTAAAATACCAAACTGATCTAATCTGGTGCAACACCATCCTTCTGGATCTCTGGCCAGAATGGAAGTGTCCTTTTCCTTTCTCTTTAAGGTAGGTTTTATGTCTCAGCCAGTTCCGTGGCACTTCAACACTTGTGAAAATGGCATAAAGCCTTCTCATTTACTAACTATCAAAAATATTACCTCTATTACATGCATCTTAATGGGAAAAGCAGTTGAACGAATTTGAGATTCTCTACCTAGTACAACTAGCAGTTGAGGTATCAAACCTCAGGTTACCACAGCCTCTCTCATCCCTCTCCTTGTCAACAGGTATGAATCCAATATAACCTCAATGTTGTTATCAGGAAAGACACAGTATTAATGTGAACTTCAGCATTTTAAATGTAAATACTTGTTTTGTTTTAGAATTCCTCTAAAAATTGCATATTCTTCAGGGGGTGAGGAATTTTCCAGAGAATTGACATCCAAACGATGGAAAAATACATGAGTTTTGTTTCTAGTACGTGGATGGCAAGACCATATCAGAGTTGGTTCTTTAAATTAATCTAGCCTGGCCAATATTTTCCTTCCCTTCTTCTCCCTTTTGACTTCTTCTTTCTTCTGCCAACCCAGCACTCCCTGTCTACTGACATCTGTTCTTCCCTGCTGCTTCTAGCATGATATACATTAGCTTTGGGCCTGAAAGAAAATGGCATCAAACTGAGATCAGCTACACTGCTAGAAGCATGTAGAGTTAGGGGCTGGAGATTGTAAAATCTCAATCCTTTGGAAGGTGAGGATAGGATTTTTTGCAAGGGCCAAGGTCCTAGAGGAAGCAGAAAGTGAAAACGTTTCCTTAGGAAGAGGAAGGACACACTATCTGATCCCCACTGTTCACTTCAAACCATTAAGAACACATCTATTTCTCCTGCATGCTCCTGCATCCTCCTGCACTGCTTGAGAAGGAATGCCATCATTTTTCCTTCCCAGTCTAACTGTGGCACCATGTTTTGCACAAAAACCCATCTGTTGTTGATGTTCAGTGCGCTCGACAGTTCTCTGTTCCCCTCCACCACAAGCTGTTGCTGTGGGGTTCAGTTCTTCTCATTTGCTTTCTTCAGACATGCCAACAAGCTGCAGCTCCGAATGACTCCTAAAGAGAACACAAGACATGCAGCTTCTGATCTTGCTGATAGAAGTGTTTGCTTTGTAACCTCTACCTGTTTCTGATATCATACCTGAATCCTTCTTCTACAAAAACCACTTTATTTTCGTATCCAAGCTCCTTGAACCTCCTTCATTGCATTCAGCACATCCTGCCTCTGGGGCCAGACCTTCTGATAAGATCAGGTGAAGAGAATCAGAGCAGCTCTGTAATAGCAAATTATGTTTGTTTTAAATCTATATTTGTCATGCCAGCATGCAACAGAGAAGATTTAATTAGCCTTTGAAGCTCGCTTTTGGTATGTTTTCATGAGTGCAGTAAGAGTTTTGATGCATGACTTCGGGCTACTTCAACAAACAAAGAACACACACCATGAAATTAAGAAACATAATCATGTACAACAGAAGACACTTGGCTGCTGTTTTACATTTCACTGAGAAATGGGCCACCACCAAACAAAGATCAAGCTGCCTAAATTTGGAGACATTTTAAAAATCAGATTCAAATTTTACACTACAGTCTCAGTTAAATGATGGAAAGAAACTGATTGCACAGGGCGCTTGCAGAACAGCTCCCCCTTGCCCTTGCCTCTTCCTCCCACCCAGAACTGAGGAAGGAGAAAGCAAGGTGACTACATGAATGTCTGTGATGTGGCACATTAGCACTACTCCAAAGTTGTTCTGCTTGTTTGATGGCAAGGACAGCAAAAGGACTGCTCTGCCAACCAGGGAAGTGTATAGACAGCATGACCCTGTCTATATTCCTGTCATGCTTCCTATTACAGGTCTGCATAAGTCTGAAGGGGATCCATCCAGCTGCATGAGTCTTCATACACCTCTTCAAAGCAGAGGATGTCCATCTGGTGTCAGTGATGCGGTGTAGATGAGTAATATTAAGAGTCATCATTTTGAGCCTCTGTTGGGCTTTCCATGACCTTTTCTGAGCAACTATAAAATGCCATCTTTGGGATAGTCCATGGGATTCTCAGTGAAGGAGGTCCTCAGGTTTGCCAAGGTATCTCTGAGGCAGTGCTAGCTCTGTCAACCATGTCTTATCTGACCTTCCCTGATGACTACAAGTGAAATTATACCTTTGAGTTTGCAGATATTTTACAAAGATTCATTATTTAACATTTACGCTTCCCCACATTTGCACTTACTTGTTAGTCCTCCAATCATGTTAAGAAAGGAACTCAAACTAAAGAACACAGTTTCAGGGCAACAAGAGAAAATTATTCGGCTCTAGTTTCCAGCAACTGCTTTTGACTTTACCTACTGTGATTCCTCGTACAGAAGACTTTCTCTGAGGTTTTGGGAATGCTGACAACCTTCAACCTAAAGGAGCTGCTCTACACTGGCAAGCTTTACCACCTAAAGTTTGGCTGGCAAATTGCTTATAGCTTAGCTGTTCTGACAGTACCCATTAATGCATGTCTGTCTGTGCTGCTACTATTTCCACACAGCACAGCATGAGATTGACTCAGACAAAGCAAATAGCACTTGCAAGCAGAAACCTGGGGTTTGCATCCAGGTGTGAGCAGCTGGGGCTTTGTCATATGTCTCAGGTTACGAGGAAGCCACACTTTGAGCATATGGATGAAGAGTAGTGTAGGAAGGTCTTACCAAAACTGATTCTGCCATTCTAGGATTGAGGAAAAAAAAAAAAAAAAACAAAGGCAGAGCGTGAATCAAGCACTGCAAACCAGAATCATGTATAACCAAATTATAGCTTAAACAATATGCTTCAGGTATCCCATTTAGATCTTCAGATCTTCCACTTCAGATCTTCCAAGGAAATAGGTTTTCACCACTGAGAAATATATATGCAGTGAAATTAAAGCAGCTTTAGCCCCATGTGAACCAAAAGTAGGTTGGATATCTATTTTAAATAATCACCCAAACGTTAATTTTTCATGACGGAAGCAAGACCTGAGAGGAAAGGAATATTCCCGTCTTCTAACCCTTATCTTCTTCTCCAAACTACTATTTGACTCTTCAGGTCTGGGGCACTGTATTGCGTATATTTAAACAGGTAAAGCCCTGCTTCAATAGTTACATCTTAACAAGGACATCTTTAGAGATAGTTTTACCTCACCTTGCACTGTGACTGGGCACATCCTGTCTGTAGGGCCCTCTTTGAATATTTCAGGCATCGTTCAAGTGATAAGTAGCTTGAGAGGAAGAGGAGAAGCCAGGATGAGAGGAAAGTTCTCCACATATGTGCACGCATTAAAGCCCAAACCCTTCTTCCCTGTGACATTCATGCTCCTCTCTCCCCTTCCCCGCATAGGATAGAGACCCTGCTGTAGCAGTGGCAGCCCAGGTGGCCATGGGGCAGGGAAACGGCCACCGGGCTGCACGTTGTTCTCCTCCCCCTGCAACTGCCCCTCCATGCACAAAAGGGAAAAAAATCAGCAAGTGAAGAAATAAGGCAAGTGCTGCTAAGTGGCTCATTGGTTTCTATGGCAACTGGCTCCGCTCTGCTCCAGCTGCTTACCCCACAGTCCCTCTGTCACCCTATTTTTAGCTGGAAAATCAAAGAAAGAGGAAAAATGTTGGGGGTTTGGGGAAGAGAGGGTTGGGAGACCTTCCTGGGTTTTGCGGAGAGGAAGTGAATATGGCTACCACCTCGTTTTGCTTTTAACTATAAGGTAAATTCTCACTGTGGAGGTTTCACATGTGATTCCTCAGACCTGATGTACAGCTGGGCCAGGTATTTGCCAAGGCCATGAGAAAAAGTGTGATCAAGGCAACCCATCAATCACCCCAGGTGAGGGGGAGGCAGTTGAGGTGGGAATTTGACCTTAGCATCAAAGGTGGAAAGGGCACCAAGGCTTCTTCATGCCCTCTCCCCTCCTCTAATACAACAAAATGAAGTGATGGAGGCCAGCACAGTTTTAACTCTTTGGTCTGTAAAGTTATTTCCCTTTATGAAAAAAAAAAAAAAAGAAGAAGAAGAATTCCTTGTCAGGGATGCAACATTAATTGCGCAAGCACCTCACGGACATGAGACCTGGAACCAAATTCATTCTGGCCTTGTGCAGGCTATATTTTATTTAATGGATTTTGGTGCTAGAGAGCCAATTAGCACTTTAGTTGTGATCTGCAATATAACTGCTGCTAAATCTATGGCAAGGATATTTTAGTCTGCAGTCTTAGGACACATAGGAGTGTGTGTTCAGAAAAAGATGGATCCCTTCAGTCTCATTCTATTGACTACTTGCCTTTCCAAACCAGATGTACCCAAATACTATGAGATACAGTTATTTCCACAGAAATTCCTAGTTTTACTCCACTCCGTCTTCCTGGAAATTCTAGAAATTTTACAATAAAATGTTTAAATTATCCTCAAAATAATAGTCCTTAAGCTCCAAACAAAAGGAGGTTCATAACCTAAATATTCTTAGTCTTTTTTTTTTTTTTCACTTCACTCACCATTTTCATTAACTGCCACCTTCAAACCATTCCGGCTATCAGGGTTATGGAAGGCTACCTTTGTACCACTCATTTTCATTTGCTACCACAAGTAGGGATATTGATCTGTGTATCTCTATTCACACAGTAAGGCTTCCCATTTTGGAGCTGTGATATTGTCTGACTAAGAGGACAAGAGGAAGATCAATGATTTCTAACAATGATGACTTTTAAGAAGAACTTCATTGGTAAAATGACTTACTGGTCCAAGTATCACATTTGCAGTCTCTGCAACCATTTTTGTATCCTAGTACTCGTTAGCACTCTTGCTGTAGATAAAAGCTGTATATTGTAAGGGAATCATTCACTTTAAAAATGTTGTTGGCCATTGCATGTGATGATAAAGCTTGGCAAAAATGACATGCACAGAGCAGCTGACAGAGGCTGATACAGCCCATAACGAACACTGGGACTGGGACTGAGGCCTGAGGGTGGGAAAGGACAGGGACAGGGAGGGTCCTCCGGGGTCTGGCAAGAAGTTTTACAAGGTAGCTCAAGGAATATTTTATTTCCTAGGAATTTGGAAACTGGCTTACTCCACAGAGCTACTAGGATTTTTCTTTACTTTAGTATACAGCCTCTAAAGCATCCAGTAGCAACATGCCTCAGGGTTTAATTACCACCATGTGAAGTACCTAAGTACTGAATTTGCCAACTTTTCCTTGAATAGCCCTTTATCAGTCTGTAAAGAGACACACAGAAAAGGAGGTCCCAACAGACCTTTTCTGTTACATGTTACTTTAGACACTTTGATCAAGTTCCTTCTAAGTAAATTTCATTTCTTAAAGCCACTACCAAGCCTATCCTCCCCAGGGAGCTTTTTAAGACCCATTATCAAAGTCTTTCTTAGCAGTAGACAATACACTCCCCAGTGTGTCCTGCATCTCTGCACAGTCTAGGAGGCATCAGGATGAAAACCCACAAAAGAGAGTAGAGCAAGAACTCAGAACTACTAATCTCCTTAAAGACCTGGAAGAAGAGTGATTCCTTCCCGGAAAAAAAGGACAGGCCAGTGGGAAACATACAGTGAAGCCAAAGCCAGAAACAGGCCAGCTCTGCAGGTACTTCAGCTGGCCCAGAAGAGATAACGGGGATATCATCAGTAGTGAGGAGCCCCAAAGGCAGAAGCAGAGGTGACCTGAAAGAAGAAAAGTAGGGCAAACCTTGAAGGGAAAGAAGAAGAGAGAAAGCACATGCAACCAAGTACACGGGCATAGCAAGAATGGACTGCAGCCTATGCTCAGTGGTGATGAAGTACCTGGTACTCTGAGCAGTAAATGAAAGAATGAATGACTCATTTTGAAAGAGTGGTCAAGGACCGAAGAGAAAGCAACCATATGTGTATGTCCTCAATTTCCTCTGCAGGTTAGCTACAGAAGGATGAAGCTTTGTTGCTACCAAAAATGTTCCTTAATCAAGAAATCCTGCCCCACTTGCAAAATTGGAGATAATGATCTTGGCTTTCCTTGTAAAGCATTTGGGGAGCTATAGGTAGTTACGATTTTTATTTATTCTGTTTCCTGACAAGAGGTGTGTATGAGCACTTACAGATGAAATATGTGTGTGCATGTTTAATATTAATTTATGGAGAGTAGTTATGTGCAGCCTTGAAATTTGTTTTCCATGTGTACTAGTGCCAGGAAACTTGAGCCTTTGAATGTTTATGAAAAATGAGCACACATGCACACAATGCTGACAGAGGAAGATCTTTTTTGAAACCTGCCTATTTACACACTTTTTTGGAACTTCTCATTTTTCCTTTTTCAGCACTTTTTAATCTGGGAAAGTTATCCTCAAGAGGTCATAGGAAACTCAACTGTCAATTAAAGCAGAGACACTGCAAAGATGGTACCCAGCAAGGCATGGAGCCTGAGACTCATGGAAATGTGCAAGGAGAAATTTTTAAGAGGTCTAACCACAGAGTAAGGTCTAATAAAATAATCATTCTTCAGGCAAAAATGGGAACCCATGGCAAATGGTACCCTCTACCTCCACTAATTACTAGAAGGCCAAGTTGAAAATAAAATATTAATATGAGAACCAGCCCAGTGGAACTGTCTCTTGTTTCTGCTTCTTCAGATGGCAGCAAGGTGGTATAGAACTCTTCAGTCAGGCTGATGCAGCCTAAAACTCAAGATCAACTGCTTCACCAAAGTAACCAGGATGTCAGAAAACATGTGCAGAAGCATCAAAACTTTCTTGTTCTGCAGAGCTCTGGGAAAAACCTTCCTAATAGTGGTCTTTGGAAGAGCTGAACTACAAAGCTTGTGGGTACCAGGAGATTTCGGAAGTGACCACTCCGAAATCTCCTGGTTACCATTTTGATGAGCTCAAATCCCTCATCCTCAGGGGGAAGCAAGAGAAAATCAGAACACAGTCAGAGAGGAAACTGTCTTCCAGAAAGAAAATTAAGCTCTTTGGAATGTCCTGTCCAGTAGATCTTCTCCATGGGAGATACTCAAGAAAGGAAAGCCAAAAGTCAGACATATATCTTTTGCTCCTTTGTAAATGACTGCTGAACATTAGAGAGGATATTCCTTTGCCAAGGAGAACTTCAGGGTCATCAGATCTCCTTTGGAAATGTAATGCTTGCACATTTATCATCTATTGAGTTAGACTTTGTCCAAACTCAATTCTCTTAATATAAAGGAAGAGTGACTTGTAATGTCTAGTCAGGACGTAAGGCCATTGGTGTCCTTTGGCTTCTGGGAACAAAATTAGGGAGGAACTGAATCCTGAAGCTGTTGCTTTCCTCATTAGGTGCTTTAATGGGGCAGAATAATTCCATTACTCTGTCCAGAAAGGACAGGCAGTCTATCTTGTGCTTCTCAAGTCTATTAGCTTGTTCATAATTTGAAGTGGTGATCTTGAAAAAGCTGGTATAGTTTAGAGCCTGGGAATCTTCAGAAAGGAGATACATCACTAGCTTAATCAGGCCACCCTGAGAGACCCCATCACTCAGTGCAAAAGGCCTGTAAGCAAATTTCTATTCTACCTCATATCCCAAGCTTGTGTTGTCTATGTTTGTCATATGAGCCGTTTACTCGCAACCTTAAAACTTCAGCCACACCTTGGCATCCAATGACTGTGGTTGCCTTGGATGCAAAGAGAGATGGCATGAATGCAATTTCAATGAAATGTAAGCTTGCTTCAATGAAAGAAACAGCACCAGAATGAAACAGGGAGGAGGATGCTATGTTATCCAGGGAGGAAAGAAAATATATAGAGCACTAGCAGCATTTCACTAGGTAGACAGACCTATAGGTGTTGTTTCAACCACCGGTAGTACATCACAGTGTGATGATATTATAACTGCCCTTCTGGTCAACATCTGGAGCTACTGTTCAGCCAGGAGACAGCTCACAAGGTGTTCACACTGTACAACAGGAAATGGCTGGCTGGAAGTTAGGATTTCGCTACAGACATGGACCACAAGAGTGACCTGGAGGAGTTTCAAACAGGTCATATAAGCAGCTGCATCCTCAAATTAGTTTTCCAACTGGATGAAGTAGGCTCAATACAGAGAGGTTCCAAAGGTAACATATGTCCTGCTGAGTTCCTCAGCATATAAATTTCTTGAAGGTTTGTTCTCCTGCCTGATCTGTCTCACTGGTTGCACCCTGCACAGGTACATCCCTTTCTCCCTGAGACCTGTGTTGATGGATCCCCCAAGACTTTTTGTCTCAAGTGCACCACTATGAAACATCATTGCATAAAATTACATGACATCATTCAGCAAGGGACAAAGATCAAATAACCAGTTGGAAGTGGGCTTGTAATATCATACTGTGTGATTCCTACAAAGGGTTCTAATATTGGGAATAATGTAAGGAACTGCCATAACAGCAATCTGACAATTTAGTGTTGCTATGCAACTTGAGTTGTGAACAGACTTTTGTGGTTGCTTCTTGTTTGTTCGTTGAATGTGCAGTGACAGTGTCTGGGAATCTTCCCCCCACATCACTTTACCTAAAGCAGCAAGAATTTACATTCAGCTTCTTCTGCCATGGTGTTCTCCTCCAGCCAACAGTCTCTGAGCAAAATGAGACACAGACACCAACAATGCTTTTTCTAATCCCCTCCTCCTTTTTTGCCACACTCACATATGCTACTACTTACCTTCACACACGTTTTTCCTTTCCTGTCTGGTCCCAGATCTTCCTCTTCTTCCTCCTTTTCTAGTCTGTTATCATGTTGTAAAAGGTAAGCTCTAGTTTTGAAAACTTTTCCCTTGCCATGTCCCAGCTCTCATCATGCCAGTTCATGCTCTTTTCTAACTTTGTATATAAGGTTCCTTCAGACCTTGCCATCTTTCTTCTACCTTTTTCTACAGACTAATACAAAGGTCTGTCTCATACAAGATCTGTAACAAGATTACTCTTGTTTTATTCACCTGTTCTGCTATTGTTTGATGTTGTATCAAAGCTTTGACTACGTTCAGAATCCTCAATGGTGTCTAACATTCTTTCCTTGGGACTCTGACAGTCTAACAAAAATTATCACTTAGAGAAGTTGACCTGCCAATCTCCCTGCCTGCAATCTGACTGCTCACAGTGATACCTCTTTGTGCCATCCTCAAGAGCTTTCCTTTAGGTTCTGGTATCTCTTGAATATCAAGATGGCCATTCTGCATCTCTATTAACCACTGCTCATTCCCTACAATGCTCTGATATAACTTTCCAGGCAACCCATGCTGTCCTCACTAATTCTGTTGCCTTACTCTGAATTTCTTTGCTTTCTCCACTAAGTTTTGTAGTGTTGCTTGTGTGATGTTCAATAGTCGCAGCTCAGAGTTGGTTATATTTAAGTGGTAGGAGGGTGAACACAGTGAACGGTGAACTGAAACTCCATATACTGCTGTTAGAAATGAGAACAAGTAAAAGAGAGTCTGCCGTGCATGATATCTCCAGAAAAACATCTTTGCAAATGTGTATCTGTACAGGCATTGTGGAGATAGGGTTTACGTTATACAGAGGAGAAAAGGAGCTGACTGACAGCAGAGATTTGCAGTCCATATTGATATTTCACAATTGTGCATCTGTCTGCAGAACAGCTTTGGAGCTCTCGAAGTCACTGCATTAAAAAAAAAGAAAGAGAAATCAATAACTTCACTCACCCTTTTACCACAGCTCAGAGGGTGGAGGAGGAGAGTGTCATAACAGCTCACACTAGTGAGAAAATTTTAATCGAAACAGTTTTCAACCAGCAAATACTATTTGGATAAAATCAACATTTTTTCCCAAAATGAAAGTGAATGAAAAATCTCTATGGAAAAGGAGCTTCAAATAAAATTTTCTATATTCTATACACTCTTTTCTCTATTCTGCTATTAGCCTTGAATCAGGTTTTGGGGACATTAAAAAAAAATGGATCGTTAAAGAGTACCCAGAATTTTTTTTTCTTTCTTCTTCTTCAGCATGTAAAAATCTCAATTATTTCATTCAGTAAAGACCAATAAAGATTGTACCACTTTTTGTAGAGAATTCATTAATTATTACTTTGTAGCAAAATCACTTAATGGTTTTGAAAATAAAACAAAAGATTACTTGTACTAAATTACATAACAGAATATTTAATTATGAAATTCACAGTATGCTAGGATCACTGGTACGATTGCATAACATGCCCTCTTATGAGACTTGATTTGATATAACATAATTCTTCACTACAACAGACATATGAAACTGTATCAAATTTTAACTACATTTCAAAGTAAAATGTCAGGGTTTTTTTTAAAATCATCTAATTGAATTGTTCGTAGTGTTCAGTTCTTAGGAAGTAATTGAAAACAGCATTTTTACCATTAAGAATAATAACCTTTAAAATAATTTTTGAAATTTCCTTCAAAATGTACTTTTTGAATTTCAGCTAGCTCTTACTTAACCTATGATTCATTCTTTTTACCAATTCTTAATCTCCCTATTTAGAATAATTTTAAGGCTTTGTCTGAAGCAATCATCATAAATATAGCATGCACTTCATCTTGGTTGGTTCTACCAGCATTTGTCACTAGACAAACCAGATCAAGCTCCCCATTTTTCTCAGTACTCATTTTCAGGTCACGCTAGTATTTTTTATAGCTATTTTGGTAGTTCTCAAAATTATCCCAACTGGGATATATAAATGAGGGTAAATAAGGTCCGGATAAATTAAATGCATCTTTCAACCCAACCACACCTAATAACTAGAAAAAATTCCCACCACAGCCCTGCTCACAAAAATCCTGTAGTAGAGAAGACTTCGGATGGGACAGATAGGTCTCCATCCCTTCACCCATTCTGCACCTGGAGAACTCGGACTTTCCTTTCTATCAATCATGTGCGATCACGAAGGAGAGCAAAAGGTCTCCTTTCCCAAAGCAAAGTGATCTGCTCTTAGTGCCTTCACTGCCTACCGTGAAACTGCAGCCCAAGGCCTCCACCTAGTGTCTGCTGGCAAGGTCGACACACCACCCTGGCTGCTCAACTTTTTGGGTGAAAACGTGGGATGGTAGTGGGTGCTGAAGCTTAAAGATAAAGAACAGAAACTTGCTTTCGTTTTGAGACTGGAATATGTACAATACTAAAGCGAGTATCAGCTCATCATGAGGCACTCAAGTCTTGTATGCAGTCACCTAGACCTGAAACAGCAATTTCTGGTTTTCTTTCAAAGAACTTTTTTTTTTCTTCCCATACAGACTGCTAAAAGCCAAGAATTTAGGAGGTTGCAACACAAAAGATCAGGGTAAGAGAAGCTTGTTGGATTACATAGGATTGCTTCCTCCAAGAAAACACTTCCATGCCCTGGAATATCTTCTTAAGCTTGCCTTGGAGACCTGCCTTTAGTCCACAGTCGCCAAAGACAACTTAAGGAATTTTTAACACTTCAGTTCCTCCTTACTGGAGAGACACTTAAAAATCAGGCCTGCCCTCTAGAACAGATAGGATGATATGCAGGAGCATTATTGCCTCCTGGTGCTTAACTCCCTCTTCTACTTTCATTTCATAGACAAGGTGGGACTTTAGCCAGCAAAAAGACTCAAGGATTCTGTCACCAATTATTTCTGCCAATGCCTTCGTCCATTTCCAACAGGAGAGTGTGTATATGCTGTTGGACTTCTATTTTCTCAAAGACAACTAAAGCTGTGCAATTTTGGCAGCTGTCAAAGCACAGGAAGCAGCAGCCTTTCTGTTCAGTTCAGAGTGAGCTCAGTCATCTGTGTGAAGAATTTTACTGTTGCCTTCCAAAGAAAGACTAGATGTTACAGTCAAATAATAAACAGAATAGATAAGAAGTCACCCTCAGAATTGTGCTCAACCTTCTCTGCTGAATGCAGGATTTAAAAAACTCGTAGATAGGTGTTTCCAAGACCGAAACCTGTTTTGCAGAAGGCTGTTTTTCCCTGATTTAGAAAATCTTCTTAATCTCTTTGCTTCAGCCATTTTGGATCAAAACTTGTACTTCCCTGAGCTTTCATTTATAGAGGCTATAGGCCATGTACTCCCTCCAACACCTCTCCTTACCCTTATTTGGGTAAATATGTTTGTGTAAATGTACATATGCACATGTCCATGAGAAACCTCTGTTAAGAGGAGGTCAGAGTTCATAACTTGATCCTGGAGCTTTCTAAAATATGGAATTGCACTTGGAAACTGGAATCCCTGAAAAACATAAAACTTTCTGAGTTTCCAGCCACTTCCCTGAGTTCCCACTATTCCATTTCTCTCATCCTCTCTCAGTTTCCCAGCTGCCTCATCTTTTCTCTGACAGGCATTTGAAATTTAGGGTATGTTTTGTAGAGCTTAGAGTCCATTTTAGCTGTATCTATCCACGCATAAGGGGAAAGGGGAAAGGAGAGGCCACTGATGGAAGAAATGATTGGAAAAGATGAATCCATATTGCCCCTTGGGGGATGACGAAGGCAGTGTGAAATACAGACAGTTCAGCATCCTGCTAGCATGAGACCACCAGACTCCTCTGCTGGAGCTGCAGCTCCACCACTTGTACAAGCTATACGGTAAAGACAGAGAGAACATTTTACTGACGTCACTATCCAGCATTACTTAGAACAGGGCTAAGCACAATTGCAGTAAGAACTGCCTCCAAGCTATTCTATTTATATTCCTACCAGTGCTACCATTTGCACAGTCACCCTGCTGCTGAAATCCTGACCCTGTGCTGCCACAGCTCAGAGACGATCAGTTTGGATTGTTTGAGAATTTGGCATGTCTTCATACCAGTAAAAGCAGCATTGGTAGGGGGGTGGAGTGTGCTATTTGCACAGGACCTGCGTCAGGATTGGCATTCAGTGAATAGCAAGACATATGAAGGCATTTTATCCCAATATAGAGAATAACGCATCTTCCTCTGCGTTGCTGGTGGTAACTTTGGCAGTCCAAGGAACAATGGTAATTTCTTGTTACTGTGGAAACAAGACCTCCAGAAATAACACTAATGATCCAGCAGGGTCGTGGGAGAAACACAAGCATACTGTCTCCTGCAAACACACATGGTTTGCCTGCACACACAGAGATAGAACTCTGGGGAGAGGATCAATTTGTTTGAATGCAATAGCACCCAGCAGAGTCTCTACTCATCCCCCTTGCCAGTCTGAGCCCCAATACAATTTAAGTGACTTGAAAAAGATAAGGTAGCTTGTGGAATCATCGCTCTTCACTCCCCTGGCTGACTTAAAACTTTTTGTTTGATTGGGAGATGCTCCCTTTGGAGGAGCCATCTCTGTCGTGTGTGCAATACACCTGAAGGGAAGGTGCCTCTGGTGAGAAAAACCTATTCTTATGAATTCCCTTACTCAGTTTGCAGACGCAAGGGAAGCTGGTAAATTGGGGGATATGCCTGTAGTAATCTGAATGTGAGGTACTTTTCCTAATCACAGTCTATTGGTGAGCCATGATGAAAGCTAGACGAAAAGGGAAAGGATGTATGAAATACCACAGAGTTTACTGCAGCCTCAGCACACCAAGTTCTCTTCCTCTTTCAGGCTCTGTTGCTCTTGGCAAAGAAAGGATGGTGTAAATGGAGTGAGATGGTGGATGGCAACCTGTGAACACAGCTATTTCATGCTCTGCATTCTTCTGCACTGTGAAGCCTCCAAAATGCTGCTTTCTGCACTCAAGTCCTATTAACACAACAGCGTGGTGGGAGGCTGCATATTTACAGTCAGCTCAACCTCATGCGCTGGGTGCCAAGACATGGACTTCATGCTCAAGCTGTCCTGAAGGAGACTTCCCTCTACCTGCCAATGACTGAGGCCTGTAAGTTTTCACCAGACTTCTAAAAGAAGTGTTTTACCCTTGAGAAGGGCGGGTAGGAGTTGGCAGCAGAATAGTGTATGTGTGCCTCCTACCATTATTGCCTTGCTGTTATGCTTTGTGAGGAGGCCTTGCAGTATCTCCAGTGCTCGCTGAATGCATCCTGCCAACTCAGAAGGAGCCAAATGAGGTTCATTAACAGCACCCTTCAAGAACAATTTTGGCTATGTCAGGCAGTTTATGGGACAAAACACCATCTCAGGAAGCTCAGAAGGTGAACATTGATGTCTGTAATCTCCCTCTCAGGGCTTTTATTCTTAAAGATGTACTTCCAGCATGTTCAAATTCACACACTGATCCAGAGATAATGGGGCCTTAGCAAACTGTATGGGCCAACTGCTTGTTTGCTTTCTAAAAAATCTACTTATGACTGAAATATGGAAATCATAGGGGAAGGATGGAAGTGGGCATACTTCATTGATGATAGCTGCTATGGCAGGCTAGGAGCTTCTCAAACAGGAAAGAAACAAGTAGGGTCACCACTTTTCTTATTATCAAACTCCCTCTATTTATTATTACAATTGCACCATGAAGCTTCATTTAAAATCTGCACAGAACAAGAACCAACTCCAGTAACTGGCATGCTGTAGAGCGAAAGAGTGAAAGGATGAGAATGAGAAAACAGACTGTGTGCTGTGCTGGCTGCAGACAAGCACATGAGGCATAAAGGAGCACAATGACTCACCAGAGTTATCTCAGGAGTTTGTGTTAGAGCAATCAGTACACTAATAGCAACTTCAGTCTACACAGTCTTTGTCCAGAGCTTTAATCATAAACTCCTCCTTTTTCTTACAACCTAAAATACAGCAAAAGAACATGGGTAAGCAGTGGGAAGTGGTTTAATGCATAAAACGGAAAACAGTAATTAGAAGTTAAATGATCAACACGGTGACATCTCACTGAAATAATATCGCATTGACATAACATTGTGCGGGAGGGTTTTCAACAGTTTTAATCATTTTATTTTCTAAAGACTTAATGCACATTTATGTCATTTTTTTTCTGTCTTCAGAAATACAAAAGAAAAACAAAAAGACTATTGCAGGCTCCAAGTCATTCCCAGACATAGATGTCAAACAAAACAAAATAAAACTAGGTATATATTAAAGCCAATAAATGAGCAATCATTTTTTGATGCTGAGCTGCTGAGACCCCAATTCAAGATTTTTGTTTCCCCAGCAACGAAGGGGCTTTCACAGGCATCCAAGCACAACATGATCCCAGCGAGCCAGGAAGGCTCAGAGCTAGGAAAAGATGGAGCCAGTTGAATAAGGAAATAAATTGCTCCGAATATTCTTTCATTCAAAGAAGGAAAAAAAGAGTTTAAATCCATATTTGCTTCCCTCCAGTCTGGTTATGTGAGGTGCTGCCCAATGCAAGAAGAGAAGAGAAATGAAATCCAGTTTGGATAATGATTTCAGAGGCCACACATTTGCCTAGAGCACCCCGACCCTCCATATTTGGGAGGTTGCCATGGCAACAAATTTCAGCTGTAGGTAAGAAGAAAATGTTTCTGTATGAAAGCCATTTCGCAGAAGCATAAAGGCCCAAAGATTAAGCCCTACTGCACAGTTTATTGACATATTCACAACTAGATGAGCGTCTCATCTCAGGAACGGTTAATCAAATGCAAATAAACTGCTTTTGTTTTAATTCACATGGTATCCTAATGGAGCCCATCTCTGTACATTGAAATAACACTCTCAAATTTGAAAAAAAGAAAAAGAAATAGCTAATCGTTTGCCTCCAAAGTGCATCTGAGGGAGTTATTAATACTTTTGATTCTCAGAAAATAAATCTATTCTTAATCTATTTCTTCTAATAGAGCTATTACCTTAAACCATACCTGGCTCCCATCCATAGCACTTTAAGCAAGGGGAGTCCAAAAGGAGCCCAGTCCACTGAGGCACAGTGGGGAGCCGAACGGGGCTCATGTTACAGGTTTCCACTCTCAGTAATTTCAGGAAAGATTGTGTCCAAATGTTCCTGCATTCACAAGGCCTAGATGATATGTCAGTTAATAAAAGACACCAGAGCAAACCCCCTCAGCTCCCCTCCTGGGATCTCCAGGTAATCAGTGGGAATTGAGCTGGTGTTTCCTTGTTTGTCCCATAGCCCCAACAGCTTCACTCTCACTAATTTCTCTCAGACTTGCAGAACACAGCTGCAGATGTAGGAAGCGTGAGAAGTCACACAGCCTTAGACTATGCCATATTGGCATCTGGGTCCCAGAGACACAGTCCCACCTGCTAGAAACTCCCATAATACCATTTACCTTCACACTACTGGGGATCAGGCTTCATGGCATTTCACGGTGCCTTGCTCTTCAAACTCTTCATCGCTAAGGAAGTCTCACACTGCATGCACACAAGTGCAAAACCCTTCCTCATACACCCACCAGTGTGGCAGATTCACACTCTGGCTTTCATAGGGTCAAATGAGCAGCAATATTATGCTCACAGGGAATAAAACCGTGCTTTAAGCAACATGCCTCTTCTATGGGAATTAAAAGAAAAAGGAGTGAGGATGATACCCGATGGTCTTGACTACAGGTGTATTATGCAGATGGCAATGTTCTTCCATCTCCTGTGTTCCCAGTACAGGAATAAACACCAGGTCTCTCCTTTTTCCCACAAACCCACAGAGCCATGGCCTGCCTGACTAGGCCCTGCTTGCACACAGCCGCCTCACGCAAGTGGCTCAGCGCTTTGCCTATTTTCCTTTTGTCTCGCAGCCTTTCAAAAGAGCTGTGCTACAGTCTGAAGTCTTGACACTCCACTTTACTTCTTCTTTGGATTGCCTTCCAATAGTCACTGAAATGTACAGATTACAATCCATTTATTGTGTAAGGATTTACGGTGAACTGTGGCACAGTGAATTGTGGCAGGTTAACTGTGCGCTGAGCTCCACAAACACACAGCCGAAGTTCAGCCCTTGTCCACCTAACAGAGGTGCTCTCTGGCTAATTTATTATATCCCCTTGCCGTGAGAGCAGGGAGGGTGACGACTACTAGCCAGGAAAGTCAGTGGCAATTTTGAGTCTTCAAGTAGCAGCAAATTTGTTCATGTGGTTCATGATGGGGTGAAGATCCTTGCCGCTTGTCTTTCTAAAAATGTTATAGGACTTTAAATAACATCTGCACTGGTGCTTCCAATTTAAGCAACAGTGAGGCCTGTTCAGAGCAGGACAATATAAGCAGTCATTGCATCTTCAATAGAACCAGGTGTTCTAAAATCTATCCGCAATCTGTGACTTGCTGCTGGTGCCCGCAGGAGCAGCATGTCTGGGCTCAGCCCAGCCAGCAGCCTTCCTGCTGTCTGCTCAGGCTCAAACCCAGGAGTCTTTGTCCAGTCTCAGTTTCAGAGCTGATGGGTGCTCTCTTGACAGCCGTGGATAGCAATTCTCCATGGGAAAAGCATATAGGAGCAGGAGGGATATTCTCTGCTGATCTTTTCTGATGATGGCAGGTGTCTTCTTTCTGGATGCGATATAAAGCCAGTCGTTCCTGCTTATAGAACTTTTATCTTTTTTTTTTTTTCTTTCCTAGTATCAATCCAGTATTTTGAACAAATTCCAGCTTGGTTTAATTACATACTTTCTATCTGAATTCCTGCCTAAACTTGATTTAGAGAAATTATTCATTTCCCATCTTCAACATTATTTTTATTGTGCTTTTTTGCATGACGTGCTTAGCATTCATTGTACACATCTCATTGCTCTGATGGACTCATTCAAGTGGCCCTGATAGGATGGAGCAGAAGAGCACTCCTCATTCGACACCCTGAAAAGTCAGCCCTCCACCCCAGTATATACCATCAGAGTTACACTGCTGTAGATTAGGGAACATTCATAGGTCACATTTGATGCATCACAAAAATATTACCAATTCCTCCACAGGGTATGCCTGAAAACTGAACAGCAGCTTTATTTAGCAGCAGTATCTTTATCTAGCTGCACAAAACAACCTATAGGAACCTACGTTTGTTTCAGACAACTAATGTTTTCAGAGCGCACCTTCCCAGACACTGAAGAAGCTATGGAAAACTTGAGTGGGCCTGGAAGAAACACATGCCCTAGGAACTCATGTTAGATTTCATTCCATAAAGGATAAAGGATTTAAGGATTCTTCATCTTGAATGACCGTCTTGTGTGTGTCTCATGCAGTGTGTGATTTTCTGTCATGTGGTAACATACGAATACACGGAATTCCATTTCATGAAAGGTAGCTTTGTGAAAGGGACATTTTCCTTGCTCCAGTGCTTTTTTTTTCTACTCAGCTGCTTTCATCAGCTTTTGGACTGTGCTTTTCTCCTCTGTGTCCCTGTCTGGGTTTTACCATGTAGAATCAGAGAAGGGCACTTTTTCCTTCTTCCCCTCTCAGCCAGACACTTGGTTTGAAACACCCTGGAGACTGGTGACCTGGGAGACTGGGTCAACGTGACAGCCATTCTGCTGGCTAAGTGACAGATGTGCAGCAGCAGAACAACCAGAATGGAGGAGCGCATCTTCCCACGCAGGCACACCCACAGCTGTGACCATTCCCAGCACGTGAGGTCAGGTGAGTATTACTTAAAATTACAGTGAATATAAAATGGATGATCTAACACCAACAGCATTATATACTTACATGGGGTAATACTATCCCCAGGACATGAAAGAGCCTTGAGTAAATGTCAGAAGTGAAATAAACACCCAGACAGCCTATATTAATTATATCAACTGTGCTCTGACTTTTGGGGTTTATTTGCTTTTTGATGTGGGTCAGGATCCAATTCCAAATACTGGGCATCAGAATCAAAGCAGCAGCATCTTCATAATCTGGTCAGAGAGCCCTGTGTGAGAAGGCTCCATTTGGATCTAATCATGAATGGACATAGCACAGTGATAGAGCAGAAGACAATGTATTATTATGCAGTTGGCTTGCAGCCTCTTACCAAATGCAGGGGTAGAACCCAAAACAGCCTCAGTCTAGAGCGCAAACAAATTTCAGGTGAGGTGACACCTGACCCTCTTCTTCTCATGCATCCTCCTTATTGTGCTAAGGTCTCTGAAATCTCTCTTGAGAAAGCAAGCAACCCCTCAGAGGCAGGAACTTTCATTGTCTTAATATCAAGCCATATCAGCAGCAACTTTCCAATAACCAGCTTGCACTAGCTTACAGGTACATTCTCTAAATGCATGACACTCTTCAGTTTCCTCCCTCTCATCAGTAGGATCCTCACTCTTATTGCCCATATGGCAGGAGGGGCAACCATTCTTCATCCACTGTCACTCACAACCCATTATCCAAACTTACCCTGCAGGTGACATTGTACCTCTGGAGACAGAAATCTCCCACATCAGGAGAAGCTGAACAGCTGGGGACAGGAACATCTGAGCTGTCCAGAAGACAAAGCCTGTCTACATTCTTGAACATATCTCCCACATCCCATAAACCTACTCAAGATTTCCCTTCTACTGAACACAAACAGATATATATATATGCGACCCACCCAGGAGTTAAAAATTCACTGCATGCAGGCATGAATCTCCCCTGCTACACAATCTTGAGTAGTTACACACACACACAGCACAACTCTAATGTTACCTCATGGCTTTGCAGGCATCGCAAGGCTGTAATCAGGTAATTACCAAAGAATTTGACATTTTTTTTTTTAAGCATGTTCCTAGCTTTCGTGAATATGTGGCGAGTTTGCAAACAAACAATGAATGTTTCAAGCCCAAACAGAACATTAAAACATGCCAAAACATACTGCTTTAGGTTTCTTTTGGTCGTGGTTCAATCTTGTAATTTTAAAGACAATCTCATTTGGGGGAGGAGGGGATCTTGGCATATGATTTCTGCATATTTGGGTTGGCAGCACTGTTTTCAATATGCAAACATTCTTCCATACTCACTAAATACACACATGTTCAGGGACAGGCTTGTTATGGGTAAGTTTCCGCAACATATTTCTGGCAGTCACAAGCTCATGCCAGTCCACAACACACCACATAGACATACTCGGTGCTTACCTGAGGAAAAAGGACCTTTTTTCGCTTCCTTTGCTTGCTATGGCAGATGTTATCCAAGCCTTCAGAACAGTTTGAGAACTGACTTGTCTGAGGTTCACTCTGAATATGCTTGGTATTAAAATGTCACTCTTTTCCAAACCAGTTGCCACCAAGAGTATCCTATCTCCCTATCCCTTCTCCTGTCCCTCATGACTTCAGCTGGTAGGCAGCTTAGTCAGACATTTTTAAAAACTGGACACCCTGTATACAAGTGGTGAATGCCCCCTGGACTGGCAGCAGCTCTTTGCACGTTGTGTAGCAGTATTTTTGCATATGTGAAGACATTGTGTGGAGATGGGGGATATTTTGTATAACCTGACATAACACAGCTACATCAGCAGGACTTTGCAGTCCAGACGGAACCACATTCAATGCTCTTGTGTTGCAATTGCAACCTGGCCTAGAGATGATTAGACTATGCACTCTTTTCTTTAATGCTATACATTTGCCTTTTTCAACTAAGGGCAGCGTTCCTATCAATATTAGCTTTATCCAACCTTCCTTCCTCCTTTTTTCAAGCTCAAAGTCTCCATTTGTGTCCTGCGCAAAGAGCAGTCAAGCGATCTCCTGCTAGGAATGGAAAAGTGAGCAAGAATAGCATGGTCACCATTGAGATTTTGATTAAAATGAAGGACCAATGCAAATGAGATAAAAAAGATTCAGCTCTACAGTGAAAGAAAGGGGCGGAGGGAGGGAGGGAGGAAGGAAGGAAGGAAGGGAGGGAGGGAGGAAGGAAGGAAGGAAGGAGGGAGGGAGGGAGGACCTGCATTAAAAAAAAAAAGACTGTGTAGATACTTAGGTTTTAGCAAATGATCTGCAAATACTGAAGCACAACCCCAGAAATGAAAAGAAACTAATCTGTCAGAATCTGAAATCTAGTTTCTCAAGGGCTCCAAAAAGGGATGGGGTAATTTCTTTCAGGTTTGGGGATAGAGGCTGGGATCAAAAAATGGCTAAAAATGCACTGTGAATGCTGAAGAGGGACATTGAACCATGTTCTTCACATGGAGACAGGTAGTTTTCCAATGTGGGAAGAAGATGAGGCACCTCGAAAGCAGAACAGCAAGAGCTGTTTAGAAACAAAAAAAAAAAGAGAGAGACTTGTGATATATATATATTTATGATGGCTAAAGGTCAATGAGTAGGAGAGAGAATTCTTGTGAAGGGGAAGAAAGCATAGGGACTAGCAGGGTGGTTGAATGGTTGAATCCAATCCTGGGAAGGAAAACACACGGTTTGGTGACTGGCAAAGAAGCTCATGCTTCAGGGTTAAATAAATAAATAAATAAATAAAACATTTTGGGACATATTCAAAGCTGAAACAGAGTGGCTTTGTAAAAATAGAACAGCTAATGGAGTAAGGGGAGCTGAGAAAGATACACAGTGTGTTGCAGACAGTGTGTGCCCTTCCTCAGTTCAAAAGCAGCAGAGATTGAAAGTCAATAATTCAACTAGGTGAGAAAGAAAAAAAATAGTGCAGAGATAAAGGAAAGATCAGTTGAGGATCCAGATGGGAGCTTCAGTAAGGAGCCATCCTAAAACAAAAGGAAATGAGGCAGAGCACTGGGAGCAGCTGTTTGAAAGAAGCAGCAGGCAGAAAAGGGGTAGAGTTTATCAAGACTCTCTCTACAGCCCCCTAGGAAGCTCATCTATTTTATTAAACCACAGTATCTTATGAAATGAAAGCAGTCTTGGTTGTACTTGCTATTTCACCTTGTCTTTCCATTCCTTGTCTTTGCTCTCTTCTAAACAAACCAGGTGAAGAAAAACATTCATTTCTGAAGTGGCCTTAATTGATATCAACACTGCCCTGCTCCCAAACTATGGCGATGTAGAGGCCACAAAGCCACTGAGCCAGAAGGACTGACGGACCCGGGGCAACTACCTACAACCAGCTCCTAGTGGGAGATCAGCAAGAGGCACAAGATGCTCTTCCACAGCAGGACCAGACAACAGGACTACCAAGGGTGCAGTGAAAGAACAAGGGTGGGAGACAGCTGCTAAGCAGAGCCTTAGCTTGCACAGGTGCAAACATTAGCCAAGGCCTAGCAAGTATTACCCCGGTCTTCTGAAACTGATCCTGGTCTTTGGAAATGCTCACTGTTGTCCAAAACAGAGCATGGCTATGCATGTGGTTCACTTGGCATTTCCCTAGCTAGTTTCAGTTTTCCATGGTTTTGTATAAATAAATAAATAAATGCTTCCTCCCATTACAAAATAAATTTGTAAGGCAGTGGGATTTCATCTGTGGAAGCACAGAAAAGCAATTTCAAACAAAATGTATCTTTAAAATGTCTTTCAGATTTCTCTGCCATCCCTCTGTCAACTAGTGCAGTTTCCTAGGTCTCTGGGGCCATAAATTACCTAAGCAAGAGCATCACAGATAGTAAGAGTCATGGAAAAATAGTAAGAAGAAAGAAAGTGAAAATAAAAAATTATTTTGCCCTACCCTTAAATGCCAGATTAGTGAAGATATAGGATATTTTTAGGGGAACAGATGTGAAACTGGGTTACAGATCCAAATATTTCTGGGTCTTTGATTCTTTCCTAAATCAGGTCAGTATTCTAGCATATAACCTCCATGCTGCAATGGAAATCTCCAACCACTTTCATGAAAAACAAGTCCTATTGAAAATCTACCACCTTATATTGTAAGAGTGAGATGAAACCCATCAAAAAGCCAAAAGAAACCTTGTATAATCTTATTATTAGTTTTGATATTTAAATAGATTTTTTAAATAATTTACAGAAGCAGCTAGACTGGCAGAACTATCCTTTATGTCCATCAGATACAATTGGCAAGACATGGGCTATAACTACACTAGCTTGTTTCATTCAGTCTGGGGTGGGGGGGCATATATTTACAGACATCAACAAAGTTCATTTTTCTCTTGCTACACCAATCAACACTTTAATTCAAAATCTGAAACGTCCGTATTTTAAAATTGTGAAACAAATGATTAAAAAAGAAGTAACCTTTTGTAAAACTTTTGAAAAGCATGAGCATTCTGGAACTCCCCCTTTCCTATTCATCCATTCAAGTATGAGAAACTAGTAGCTCATGATGACAATCTTTCTGAAAAAATCACTGCAATTTCCATGCAAAATTATCAATTGCCATCAACCTTTTGGATTTATCATTGAAAAACTGGGCAAAATTCCTGTTTTATAAAAACCTCAAAGCAACCCTTGCTTGCTAAGAGGTGGGTTCCCAACTTCAGTGAATTCAGAATGAAAAAATTCAGTCTCTGTTTTATCACACTCTCCAATCCTAAAAGAGAACTTTTATTAAGAGTTCATGAAGTATATAGCACTGCTGGACAGATTTGTTATTTTCAGTCCTTTGATCTGTCTGTTACTCAGTGTTAATCTCTTAATTTGAATGACAGAAATTCAGTGTAACCTCAAAGGTTTGTGTGGCCTATTTGAAGCAGTTATTAAAAATATAAAGGATAAAAACAAGCCTTGTTTTGGATAAGTTCAATAATGTGTTGAAAGTGTTTATTTACAGAAAAGTTGAGAAGCTTTAGAAAAAAAATGCAGCCTGTTAATTTAGGAGCTTGGAGATAACTTTTTTTTTTTTTTTGGTAGAACTTTACCATGTCTCTCAGTTTTTGAAAGTGCTGATACTGAAAAAGATCAGGAGATGGCAGCATTGGTAAAGCATCACACTAACTCCACTTTCAGTACTGACACTAGAGTTGTTGAAATCATTTTGATTCATCATTGCTAAGGCCTTCAAAATATTCTGATAAATCATTCTCTGAACAGCTATCATTGTACAGATCTTGTTTTTGTTTGGTTCAAATGGAAATTGACAAAAAATATTATTAGAAAAGAGGAGTAACTGTTCTGACCAGATTTATCATCCAAGTCTCAAATAATGGAATTGCCAGGCACATTACTTTTTTATATAATTAGGATTAATAATCATTTGTCTTATGGTAGACCCCAAATGTCCCAATTCAAACTAATTGCACAAAACCATGTATTAAAAGGCAGCTAATGCCCAAAAACTTTACAGTGTAAATCATCACTCAGAATGAAAACATATGAAATCCCTCAAAGCGAATCATTCTACATATGATAGTCTATCCTCATACATGGGTCTTGTAGGAGCAGGCAGTTCTACAGTTTAAAATATATATTTTTTTTTTTTCAGAGACATGGAGACATTGGCGCATGTCCAACAACAAAGCTGGTGAAGGGGCTTGAGCACAGACCTTATGAGGAGCTACTGAAGGAACTGGGGTTATTTAGTCTGTAGAAGAGAACGCTCAAGGGTGACTTTATTGCTCTCTAAAACTATGTGAAAGGAGATTGTAGTGAGGCAGAGGTCAATCTCTTCTCCAGAATAACTGCCAACAGGACAAGACAAAATGGCCTCAAGTTGCACCAGGGAAGGTTCAGGATAGGCAGTTAAGAAACACTTTTACATGGGCAGAGTACTCAAGCATTAGAACAGGCTACCCAAGGAAGTGGCGGAGTCAGTGTCCCTGACAGTGTTCAAGAAACGTGTAGATGAGCCAATTAGGGACATGGTTTAACGGGTATGGTATTGAGTGGCTTACAGCATTGTGGTGATGGGTTTGTGGTTGGACTTGATGAGCTTGAAGGTCTTTTCCAATCATAATGATTATATGATTCTATAATTCTCTCAGAGTCCATGACTTCAGTGTGGTAAGTGCTTTTTCAAATCTAGCCATCTGAGTCCCATTCAGATCCAGAAAAATGACTGTACGTTGCAAACTAGTCTTCTTGATTTCAAGAGGACCTCAGTCCACCTTAAAGGTAAATATTTAGTTGGGTTATGCCACAAAAAATGGTTTGAGGTTCAATCTGAATGGTGTAACATGACGGCCAATCATCTAAGACACACAAGAACTAGCCTAGAAGAAAATCAGGCATTTTCACTGTCACAACCTTTTCCTAAATACGCAGATTGTAACAACTTCAGTTACACAAATATTTAAATGTGTTCTCGGGGTGACTGTCCACCACGAAACACACTATCAAACACTCTCATGAAGAGCATTTTGCAGCATGCAGTATAGTTGTGACTGTTGTTAGAAATTTAGTTTAAAAATTAGTTTTGAGGGAGCCCAAGTTCAGTATATCACCTTTGACCTACTTCCCTAAAGGTGTGAAATGTTGCAGTTTGAAAGCCATAGTGGTGGGGTTGGGGGGAAGGAGGTATCAAATCAGTATCAGATTCACAGTCGGTGGACTGTAGGTCCGATTGCCTTCCTAGGAGTGAATTGAGTTCCCAAATAGTGTGATCAACTATAAGCTCAACTCTGGCAATATCGGATTCATGAACAGTCCGTTAACTGTAGGTCCGATTGCCTCCCCCCAGACAAGTAGTCGAGATCACAAACAAATATGATTTATCCAAATGCAACATTTACAAAGCAGGTTTCAGATGTCAGTACAGGAAATTCAGCATGGGGTTTTTAGCTAGCTCTGATGTATAAATGTGCAATCATCACTCACCCCAGAAGATGGGAGAGGGTTCTCAGTCTTGAGTCTCCTCAGGCAGCATCCCAACCCGAGGGGAGGAAAGGGGGATCCAAATCCAAAATTTACGACGAAATCTTCCCTCTCACTTCTTAGTCTCCTCAGGCGGCATTCCACTCCGAGGGGAGGAAAGGAGGATCAGCCCGTTGACTGATCAGGAGTTACAATGGATTCTTCCCTCCTCACTTAGTCTCCTCAGGCAGCATCACGACCCAAGGGGAGGGAAGGGGGCTCAGCCCCTTGACTGACCCAAGAGTTAGGATGGTTTCTTCCCTCCCACTTCTTTTCATCCTTAGTTCACCTTTTATACTTTTCTTTACATGCAAGTAGAGCTTGAGTGACTAGAGTCATACTTAATATTGTTACTGATTGGTGAAAAATTTTCTTGCTTTCATTTAAAGGTACAGTCAATTGAAAATCTAGAGCGCATGCTCAGTGAGGAGTGGTCGTACCTCGGAGGCGGGTAAGTTTTGGGATGGAGGTGTGTTTTGACATTATAATGAACAAAGTTCAAGCACAGTTCATCCAAAAGGAGCGATTTGCCACCCTTGCTGGTTCAGCACTGGACATGTTATAGTGTATCTCCCATTGGACAGCTACTGTGCGGCTTATCAGCGGCCCAGTACAGGGAGTGCAACAGAGTTTGGCCACGATGTCTTCACTCTGCTCCATCCTCTGTTACTCCCCTTTGCAGCTGCAAGGAGGGCAGATTGTGTAGCCTAGGGAAATGTGGAGGAGTTGAGTCTGTGCCTACCAACCATCCTGGAAGTGGCAATTGTGTATCGCCCCAAGTAAGTTTTTGTAATGACAAAACTTCTCTCAGTTCCCGCTTTCAAACAATTCTTTCACAAAAGGTAACCCTGGTACCCCAGCAGGGAGACTGGTAAGTCCCTTGGGACAAGCTGGTTGCACCCATGACACCAACACTGGCAATGGGGACCAATGGACCTGCTGCAAGGGTACCCACCAGGGGACAGAAGGAGAGATTAGCACCCCAGAAGCCAGACCGTGAGGCAGAACATGCTGGTGTGACAGCGGGGCGAGCTCTCCATCTGTAGCTCCTACACTGAGATGTCACTAGACAAATGAGTCAGGATAACAGCTTGCTGCATCCAGAAGAGAGATCTCCTCCTTCTCACTCCTCTGCACATTCCTTTGTCCTTTCTGTCCCTAGTCCACCCGCAGCTTTGGCCAATTGTTTCAGCTTGCTAAGATGGTGAAAAAGTAACAACAAAACAGTAACTGTGTTTTTTGTCGTTTTAGTGAGCATTCAATTCACTAACATCACAAGGGAATTAAGGGGCAAAAGGACACCTGAGACCTGGGGTGGAGCAAGCAGGACTGTTCCTTTCAAGAGCCGCAAGTGGTAGATTAGCACAGCCATAGTGTGAAACCCCACCCTCAACACCTGGGGACTTTAAGCATGATGTTTTCAAGCAACAGCCATATGTGATTCCATGTGCTAATGATGACGTAAATTGTTGTAGACCTATCAATCCACTCAGACTCCAAATCCCGTGACAGATTTATAATCTCATCACATAAAAATCTTCATTCCAAATGCTTTTGCGTTCCTTTATGTGTTCAGAAATGCTATGTATTGCTTTTTAATGAAACACATTATCATCTATGCTATCATGTTTTAACAGAATCTGTTTTTTTATCAACAACCTCATTTGACTACATATATAATCTAACGGATGACCTAACTACATCACAGTACATCATATTAAGATTATGCTGTGTCTTTCATATACTATTTTATTCATTCTTTTGAGAAGCAGGAGTCTTATGTCTGTCTTCAGAAAGAAATATCAGAGATTCATCAGAAAGTTGGCAGTAAGCAGCTTCTGTGCAATACCTGAATGTAAGATAAGTAAATAAAAGGAACATAGTAAATAGAGGGAGTCAGTGCTTATTTTCAACTGCATGCTCTCCACAACTTCTGCAAAAAGAAAACTAACAACTACAGGTTCTTACTCTACCTGCTCAACAAATCCCAAGGCTGGTTGCTTAATTGGTGAGGCTAAGAAAGGTCTTTTGAATTTTTGTTCAGGTTTTTGTTTTCAATCATCTGGAAAATAATAACCTTGTACTTATCTGTTTTACATAGATCTAATTATAAACTATTAGAGGAAACGTTGTTAAAACATCATGTACAGTTATCTCACTTAACCGAAGTCTTCCAAAGTAGTGAAATCCTAATTACTTGTGATGCATGACTAGAGCTTTTAGATTAGCTGCTTTCTACACATAAGACATGGCCTTTGTCAATAACACAACCATCACTGATGGATTAATTTCAGATTATTATATGTGGGATTCCTGAAGGCCAGTGGTCATGCTGTGAGCAAGCCAGGTCGGTGCCAGGCCTAGATAAAAGGGCAGATGGGCGCCAGAGGGGCACCAGGGTGCCAGACCTAGCTTAAAAGGATGAAAAGACTGTTGAATAAAAGATAAGGAACAATCAGATAAGGAGTCAAAGAGTAGAAGACAAACAGGAAGAGGGGGACGGTCGTTAAATGTGAGGAAACGTGGGCACTGTTATTTAGCCTCTGTTAGTTAGCCTATCACACTGTATAGTTAGATGCGTAGACGCAGAGTCTTAACCAATCATTGTAAAGAAGCGCTCGCGTGTTCGGGGAAGCCTTGCATATAAGCGCGCTTGGAACCCTGAATAAACTGGCACTGCTTGATTGCATTGATCGTGTCCGTGGTGTCCGAGACCCCTGCGTCGACAATTATAATCTTGTCCTAATTCAAAAGCTAATAAAGAACACTTGGCACATTTTACAATGGTATTCTCAACATTTGGATAATATATCTAGCCATAATTGCAAATAAATATCCCATCGACGCCTGTTGTATGACCCAACTTTGCTCTATCAATGGTGTTAAAGCTGTTTTAGCCTATAAACATTGTAACTCATAACCTAGCACTGGACTGACTCCAAAAGAATGAAGGATCTATTAACTGACTCTTTTTTTCATATTTCTGTTCTTCAGGAAGCACACAAGTCTTTCAAATGATGAAAAGCCTTTTAATGGTATGGAGTGGCCACACAGTGGCAATGCGGAAGATATTTTTCTTTATAAGAGTCTATTTTAACTGTCTGTTCCAGCTCTAATATCTGTGAATTTCAGTAACACAATAAAGTCCTTTGCTTTCCATATGATTTTTTGGTAATTTCCTCTTTTAAGACAGAATTAAATGTTGCTGCTAAAAGAAAACCTTTGTTGTTGATGATGATTTGTTTTTTATAGTAAAAAGAGGTAACATTACTTTTCTTGCATAAATACTATCCTACTTACAGACAGTGGAGATGCATTCTACCCTAATGCTGCTAAAAACACAGATTTGCCCCCTTGACCTTGTAAAAAATAACTTGTGAACAGGCTAATGAAATGCACTTCCCCTTTCAGAAGGTTATCGGTTTTAAAAGACTTGAAATATTACTGGTGTTCATCAAATTGAAGTGAAAGTAAGCAAATATGACACACAATATTAAGCAGTCTTTCAGCTATTTGAAGGTTTAATCAAAATAAGTTATATGCTGAATATTGCATATTTCTTAGAATTATCTTTTTGTATGACAAACAGAATGTATGTTATTTTGGAATTTTGTTTTCTCGCTACTCCTGCAAAGAGAATTACAAAAAAAATTTTTTTTTTCAACTAAAGAGGTATATACAAGGCCCAATGATATCAAATAATTAGAGTACACAACATTAAGACTCAGATACATACCTTAAAATAAACAGGTTATTGTACTTGAAAATTTAAATTACTTCTAAGTTACTTAAAGTGCCAAACCTTTGCTCACACCCATATTGTTGCAGTTCAAACGGCGCGGCAACCTGGTTCAGGGACGGCACGGCGACCACCCCCAAGCCACTCGGACCATCAGCTCGCTGACACCAATGTGGTGGACGGCAAATGGCATTTATTGATGGGTAGCAAGGTGTTATATAGCTAGGTTTACAACGTCACATCCGTCTGCTTACATCATGAACTAAACACTATTGGCTATTAGGGGCCCTATCTTTCCGTACAGCGCGATATCTTCTGGCCGCCGGATCCTAACTATCTGCAACACCATATATAACACATCCTTTGAAGAAAGGTATTACTATTAGCGCTGTCCAAACTGCAAAAATTTGCTATGCGAACTCATAAAAGGCAGTTTATAAAATAAAAAAATAAACAGTAAATAATGCTGCCCATTAAATAATAGCTAACATGATAAAACATTTTCTGGAAATTCATATTGCACACAGCACTGTTGTTTTTATAGAATTTGCTTTTACAGGGATCTTTTTCTTTGCCTATGAATACATATAGCAATTACAGAAGCATAGGAGTCCATTTCACAGTAATCTAGAAATACTTACAAAAGTGAGGTTTTTTCTGTAATAAAGTACCCTTTGATCTTATAGAAAACACACACACACACACCAAAAAAAAAAAAAACAGGTAAACAGGCAAATGCATTCTGAAAAATGGAATTTGAATGTAGATTAAATGAACTTGAAACACAGTACAAAGTATTACCAGTGAGGACAATTAGTCATAAAAACAATCACGCCAATTTTTAATCCGAGAGCGAATATAATTTTGAAAATTTAGCTAGAAATTATTGAGCTTGGTAAAAAAATATACTGATGGCAATTCTACAGTCTGCCAAAGCAGGTGGTCAGAGATATGCTGTTTTCCCATCCAGCCTGAAAATTTATTACTATAAATGTGATTTTCATGAGTATGTGTTTTGCTATATTTTAGTCATTTTATGAGCACTCAGGCAGAGGGTTGGGTTTTTTTTCCTTTCACTTGTTACTTCCCTGTTGTATTTTAGGAGTAGGGTCTCAGAAATATAGGACCGTGTAACTTCATTAGGTAATCATCAAAAGTTTAAGCCTGTCTCAAAAGTAGTTCTCTGGCCCTACACAGACAGGAGAGATTATCCAAAAGTCTGTAGAGTATTTGCAACTCATGAAAGGAGGACATTAACCATGAACCTAATATAAGCGCAAATCTACATAGTCAAAATTATCTGGAGCACAAAGGCCCTCACCTCTTCATACACAATGTCTCAACCCTCAAAGGCCTGCAACAATAATTTCTGCAATTACTCATATAAGCAGCATTTAAACTTAGTAAGCATTTTCAAAGAGGCATAATTCAGCTCAGGTGACTCATGCCAACCAAGATTGCATTAGCTGGAAAGGATGCGGCCTGAAAATTGCACCTGTTAAGACACTTCCAAAGATGATTATGAGGGCCTAAGAGATACTTGCCATCCCAGCAATTTGGGCTATAAATAACATCTACCTATTCCCCAAGCAAAGTGACCTCCTTTGACTTGCCAGACTAGTTCCATTACAGCTGCTGGCTATAGACGAGAACTCTGCATTGTTAAATACAGTTTCTTTATGCTAAAGCACATAATCCCTGACCCAGTGTGTTGTCCCCAATGTCTAAAGTCTAACTGCCTGATTTCTGTTGTATCCCTGGACTTTTGCCCTCTCCCAAGAGGTTCCCTTTCCTCTCCCTCTGACTCCTATTCTGCTGCAATACTTCTCTCACCTGCCCACGTTCAGGGTCCTGCACGTTTCCCTA
>NW_010587667.1:314263-327649 GCF_000705375.1 Tinamus guttatus | reverse complement strand
AAAAAAAAAAAAAACAGGAAAACAGGCAAATGCATTCTGAAAAATGGAATTTGAATGTAGATTAAATGAACTTGAAACACAGTACAAAGTATTACCAGTGAGGACAATTAGTCATAAAAACAATCACGCCAATTTTTAATCCGAGAGCGAATATAATTTTGAAAATTTAGCTAGAAATTATTGAGCTTGGTAAAAAAATATACTGATGGCAATTCTACAGTCTGCCAAAGCAGGTGGTCAGAGATATGCTGTTTTCCCATCCAGCCTGAAAATTTATTACTATAAATGTGATTTTCATGAGTATGTGTTTTGCTATATTTTAGTCATTTTATGAGCACTCAGGCAGAGGGTTGGGTTTTTTTTCCTTTCACTTGTTACTTCCCTGTTGTATTTTAGGAGTAGGGTCTCAGAAATATAGGACCGTGTAACTTCATTAGGTAATCATCAAAAGTTTAAGCCTGTCTCAAAAGTAGTTCTCTGGCCCTACACAGACAGGAGAGATTATCCAAAAGTCTGTAGAGTATTTGCAACTCATGAAAGGAGGACATTAACCATGAACCTAATATAAGCGCAAATCTACATAGTCAAAATTATCTGGAGCACAAAGGCCCTCACCTCTTCATACACAATGTCTCAACCCTCAAAGGCCTGCAACAATAATTTCTGCAATTACTCATATAAGCAGCATTTAAACTTAGTAAGCATTTCAAAGAGGCATAATTCAGCTCAGGTGACTCATGCCAACCAAGATTGCATTAGCTGGAAAGGATGCGGCCTGAAAATTGCACCTGTTAAGACACTTCCAAAGATGATTATGAGGGCCTAAGAGATACTTGCCATCCCAGCAATTTGGGCTATAAATAACATCCAACTATTCCCCAAGCAAAGTGACCTCCTTTGACTTGCCAGACTAGTTCCATTACAGCTGCTGGCTATAGACGAGAACTCTGCATTGTTAAATACAGTTTCTTTATGCTAAAGCACATAATCCCTGACCCAGTGTGTTGTCCCCAATGTCTAAAGTCTAACTGCCTGATTTCTGTTGTATCCCTGGACTTTTGCCCTCTCCCAAGAGGTTCCCTTTCCTCTCCCTCTGACTCCTATTCTGCTGCAATACTTCTCTCACCTGCCCACGTTCACGTTTCCCAACACACCCCATCCCAAAGAACAGGCCTCCTCCATGCCTAGAGGCTCCATCCACTTTATCAGTTCATTCGGTGGCTGAGGTGACCACGTAGACATCCCAGGGAAATTCCTAACTCTAGTCCAGCCAGCACATTAGCACTTGAGGATCCTGGGCATATAATATTTTGGGGCAGAAGTCCCAACTTTCTTTGATGAAACATGTGAAGAAACTGATGCCCCTAGACGCTTCAGTGAAAAGTTGGGCAAGAAAACCTAGGAGCAAAGGAAATGTAACCTCTCTTTCTTACTTCAGGGAATGTTTTTATATAGAGATCAACCACAGGGCAGCTTCTCTCACCACCCACCCTTTGCCAGGAAAGGAGCCGAGGAAGGCTGGAAATAACCAAATGTAAGCCCTCCTCCCTCTCACAAGCAAAGCTCTGAGTGCAGCCTTCAGCTGCTGCAGGCTGCCCAGGAACTCAGCGACCAAGGAAAGACCTCCAGATCTGCTCCCTGGTGACAGCTTCTGTGTCCCTGGGCGCCCTTCTCCCATTCCTGTTCCAGGCTGTGACCTCAGAGACAGCACAGATCTCCCTGGCCTGTACAGCACCAATGTAGCAGAGAGGAACAGAGCTTGGGATGTACAACCTGGGTATGCAACTGAACTCAGGAGCTGGGAAGCATTCCCAAGTCCCCAGAGTCAAGAAAAGCTGAAAAGATTGTATTTTTGAGGGCAAGAAGATCACTAGCTATTGAATACCTCTTGCAGAAGTCTCTGAGTCCAGCTTTTGCTCTCCATTTTCTGAAGCCTGATGATGAGAATAAAACTCGTAAAGAAGAACTAGTTCTTCTGTTCTGAACTAGACTTGTCAGCAGTGAGACCCAGGATTGGTGCCTGAGTGCTTCAGTGTGAGAGCACCTGATGATAAACACCTAGCTTTAATCACATAAGGCACATGAGGCCAATGGGGAGGCCAGTTCTGCAGAGAAGTACTTTACCAAACTCTGCAAGTTTTGCACATTGCTTTGTCTCATTGCAAGTGTCAGCAAATCATAATCATAGCCACGTTACAATTATTTCCACCAATTCCTGATTAGATGACTACAGTCTGGGTTCATGAAAGGCAAGACCTGCTTGACCAGCCTGATCTCCTTCTATGGTCAAGTGATACGCCTCGTGGATGAGGGAAGGGCTGTGCACATGCTCTACTTAGACTTCAGCAAGGACTTTGGCATACTCTCCCACTGCCTTCTCCTGGAGAAGCCAGTAGCTCATGGCTTAGACAGGTGGACTCTTTGCTGGGTGAAAAACTGGCTGGAAAGCCAAGTCCAGAGAGTGGTGGTGAATGGAGTTAAATCCACCACTCACGAGCGGTGTTCCCCAGGGGTCAGTGTTGGGGCTGGACCTCTTTAATATCTTTACCAACGATCTGGATGAAGGGATGGAGTGCACCCTCATCAAATTTGCAGATGACACCAAGCTGGGAGGAAGAGTTGATCTGCTTGAATGTAGGAGGGTTCTACAGAGGGATCTGGACAGGCTAGATTGATGAGCAGAGACCAACCGTATGAGGTTCAACAAAGCCATATGCCAAGTCCTGCATTTCGGTCGCAACAACCCCAAGCAGCACTGCAGGCTCAGGGCAGAGTGGCTGGAGAGATGTGTGGCAGAAAAGGATCAGCAGACGGCTGAACATGAGCCAGCAGAGTGCCCAGGTGGCCAAGAAGGCCAGCGTCCTCCTGGCTGGTGTCAGGAACAGTGCAGCCAGCAGGACTAGGGAAGTGATCGTCCCCCTGAACTCGGTGCTGATGAAGCTGCACCTCAAACACTGGGTTCAGTGTTGGGCCCCTCACTGCAAGACAGACATGGAGGTGCTGGAGTGTGTCCAAAGAAGGGCAGCAAAGCTGGTGAAGGGGCTGGAGCACAGACCTTATGAGGAGGGGCTGAGGGAGCTGCGGTTATTTAGTCTGGAGAGGGAGGAGGCTCAGGGGAGACTTTATCGCTCTCTACAAGTACCTGAAAGGAGGTTGTAGTGAGGTGGGTGTCGATCTCTTCTCCAGAATAACTAGCAATAGGACAAGAGGAAATGGCCTCAAGTTGCACCGGGGAGGTTCAGATATTAGGAAGAATTTCTACACAGCAAGAATGGTGAAGTATTGGAACAGGCTGCCCAAGGAAGTGATCGGCTCACTGTGGCTGGCAGTGTTCAGGAAACACACAGATGAGGTGCTTAGGGACATGATTTAACAGGTATGGCTTACGGGTGGACTTGATGATCTTGAAGGTCTTTTCCAACCATAATGATTCTATGATTCAATGAATCTACATGTTTTTTCTACTCTTTTCCTAGCCTCATAGAGAGGAAAAACAACAGAGGGCCTTGTCTGAAACACCACAGCAATTTCCTGAAGTCAGTATGACTTTCGGATATTAGTATTTTAGCATTCTCAGGCAATTCCCACATTGTGCAAATGATGGTGATCATTTTCTTCATCCAGCTATAGAATTACTGTTTATTCTTGAATATGTTCCCAGGCTCTCTTCAGCGTCACAGCATTTTTGACATATGCATTTCTGTGAAGAACGAAATTATCTGTATTTCATCTTCTTTCTTCAAGATTTTTTACAAAGAGAAAGCTGAAGCAAAGGTTACTTTTACATGATTTGGATTCATAATCAAGAGACATACGGTTTCAGAAAATGTTAATTGAAGTCTGTATTCAATATGAGTCTTGGAATGTACAAGTTCATGTTCACTAGGAATGCAGCCATAATAAAGACAACATTTGATTCAATTTGGAATCCGCCAAAAAGAAAACGTCAACCCACAGTGACTCAGAACATCACTTCTTCCTGTTTTGACCACAGTCAGTGTGTTACCTACATTGCTCATACGTTAAAAAAAAAACAAACAAACAAAACAAAAAAAAACCCAAGATCAACCAGTTAATTATTTTGGTAGTCGATGCGTAGCACAAGAAAGATGAACATCAAGCTTGCGAAGCTTTAGATGAGCTCCAGGAGTGGCTCCTGAATTCAGGATCATAAGTCAATCTGGTAGACAAAGATTTATTTCCTTGCACATAAGAATATCAACAAAGGTTCTTTAGGCTTTCCCCTTGAGTATCCAACTGAAGATGCTGCATCTTCAGTTCATTCAGTTCATGTAGACTCTCCTTTATGTCTTCTAACCTTCCACTGCTCACCAAGATGCTTGGAAAGGCATTGATAGCACAGTGTGCACCCTTGCTGTTGCCAAAGTGATAAATCAAGATGAGGGTCAGTCAAGACAGCAACTGAGACAAAAGCAGACCATCCTGTAATAGATGAGCTTTATTATATATACAGTATATTGGACAAAACTATACAAAACTCATTAGTTTTGTAATACATAGAAATTAAATCACTAATTCTAGCAATATGACATCCTAGCAGCCTTGGGGAGATGGCATATTGCAGAGACCCATGAAAACTCCACTCCTTTATATTCACAGTGGTCACAGGTCCTTTGTTGCTGTCACTTTTCACCAGTTCTTTTGAGTATTTTAATAACTCCTCCTACTTCAGCAGTTGCTTTTCTTGCCTTTTTTCTACTCCTTTACAAAGACACTTTATTCAGCTCTTTATTACCTCCCATCCTGCTTATGTACTCTGAAATCACAGAACAGCATCTAATTTTCCTGGCTTTATTTTTCTGGTTCAGTTCTGGGTTACTTAAGCCAACTGCTCCACATGCCAACTAAAGGCTGCACTGGCTACATTATAACTGAATGTATAATGATTGCTAGACTTGATTACTCCAGCAGCAGACTTCAGGATACCACCACCACACTGAACATCATTGCAAAACACCAGTGCTTCACCTGTGGCCATGTTTGAAAATAATACGTGAAATAAAATAAGTGAAAGAATATGTGAATATGTGAAAGAAAATAACCATAGAAGTAAGTATATCAACACAGCATTTTTTTTGTCTGACTCATATAAAGCCCTTAATCTAATTCCCTGAAAAACAAGTTTAAGAGCTCAGATTTCATAGGAGCTTGACTGTGAACATTAAACAACACGCAAGCAAAAAAAGAAATGTTAAACATAGTGTTTTCATTAAACTCAAGAAAAAGCAGTCACGGACAAAGCCCATAAATAAACATAATTTTAAAGATAAAGAAATTATCAATTTTAGGATAAGGAAAATTACTTTCCAAAATCTTTAACAGAAATTGTCATTATCTCCAGATTGAGACACTGTTGTTTTTTTTTTCTGAAAGGAGAGTTAGGCTATAGTGTAGAAAAGTACAGGACAAACATAATCTCTGTGAAAGTGGCTGCACAGGATTGAGCTAGGAAGCACTCTCCTACTGCCAGAAACTAGCAAGTCTGTTCAGCTCATGGAAATAAAATCTATTGTCAGAGCTCTGCAGACTTTATCACTTGCAGAGATAAAATTTCAAAGTTTATTTTTCCAACTCCTTATCCCTTGCTCATTCCCTTTCCCTTCTCTCCTGCATCTCATCTATCCCCTGGCAACTCCTGGCTCCCTGGCAGATCACTTTGCAAGACCTGCTCAATCTAGTCTATTTGCACACTGCCCACAGCAGCAATGTGCCCTCGTGGCCAAGAAGGCCAAAGGGATCTTGGCCTGCATCAGGAGGAGCGTTGCCAGCAAGTTGAGGGAGGGGATCCTGCCTCTCTGTTCACATCTGGAGTATTGGGTGCAGTTCTGGGATCTCCAGTACAAGAGGGACATGGAACTTCTAGAGAGCGTCCAGTGTAGCGTGACAAAGAAGATTAAGGGACTGAAGCATCTACCATATGAGGAAAGACTAAGTGAGCTGGGTCTGTTTAGCCTGGAGAAGAGAAGACTGAGAGGGGATCTGACCAACATGAACCTGAGATGAGAATGTAAAGAGGATGAGGCCAAACTCTTCTCGGTGGTGGCCAATGACAGGACAAGGGTTAATGGGTACCTTGTAACTGAAACACAGCAAGTTCCATCTCCATGTGAGGAAGAACTTCTTTACTGTGAGGGTGACAGAGCCCTGGAACAGGCTGCCCTGGGAGGTTGTGGAGGCTCCTTCTCTACAGATCTTCAAAATCCGCCTGGATGCCACCATGTGCCATGTGCTCTGGGTGTCCCTGCTGGAGCAGAAAGGTTGGACTAGATGATCTCTAGAGGTGCCTTCCAACCTCAGCCATTCTGTGATTCTGTGGTAGGGGTAAAGAACAAAGGAAAAATCACACATTTGTATATAAATAAAATCTGACACATATTTACATATATGAATTCTTAACTAAGTCTTTCTTACTGAAGCATTTATTAATTAGGTTATTTGTTAAGGTACTAATAAATTTTGTACTTTGATATTTGTTTAATTATACATTTGTTGCACACAAACTAATTAAACCTTTAGAAAATGCAAAGAACAGTTTCAGCCCACAGAGGCAGAAGTGCAGATGGCAGCAAGAATCTCCTGTAAATTCTGATGAAACAATGTCTTGATTTGCTACTATGGGCAATTCTCTCAATCAGCAGTCAAAGCTTTACATTTCAGGGATCCCTAAGAGATGAAGACATATTTGAAGATTTGTCTTTGGAAGGCTGCAGGCACAGTCTACCTGGCTCTCTAGTAGATCCTTAGAGGCTTGCCAGGATTATATAACCTGCAGCTGTAATAATTACTCAACTTATCCAAACTGGAATAGTGTGGTTTGCAGACTAATGGTCTTTTGTTGAAAAGCAGAAGGGCGTGTGGGTTCAAGAAAAAAGCATACCAAGTGATTCTGTTGAAAATCAGTTTTCCATCAAGTTTGCAGTAGGTTGTACAAAACAGTAACAGCACCACCGGGGTGAGTACATAATAGCATTTGTAACCCCCTTTTAGATCAATTTGGCTATTAAATGAACACCAAAGGATAATCCTGGTCACCTCCAGATACTTATTGCTTTTGCTGCCCTTGGGCTGACATTACTGTTTGCACCATCACAGCGTGGAAAACAAGGCTGGTGAAAACCATATTAGCTGAAGGGAGGACAAAGTGATTTCCTGATGCAACTCATCATATTACCATACACACACTAGTGGAACGAGGGAAATGGTGAAAAGAATCATCTGGAAACAGTGAAAGAAAGAACACAGACCTGCTCCTTTCAACTGCAGGCAGATACTACTGATAGATCTAAAAAGCAGTAAAATGACAGTCCAAACTGGTCTGAACAAAGCACGGAGGCCACTTTCAGGGGCATTTTTTTTCTCAGAGTTGCCATAGTAAAACATTTGGTTGCTGAAGGAAATATGAAATAATCCAGATGGCTACTGTTTTAGAACCCAAATTCTAGAATTCTTTATTCATGTCTACTGTTCTGCCCTTTTTTCTCCCTGACAGATCAACATTAATTGCGAAAATCTAATTAAAAAAAGCAAGGCATATTTGCAGTTGAAGAACAGATTCTTTTTCTGTGAGACAGAAGAATATTTTAATTTCACAAGAAGCAACTATGTATACAGCTTCTTTTTTTATTGGGGAAACTAGATTATAGGAATGGTAGCAGAAAGATGACATAGCCGCACAAGCAAATAGAGCTTAGTGATTTACTAGGATATATAACTGCTTTGAATCTCTTAGGATACAGGATACTCAGATTCTTCTGTAGCTCATAAATGAAATGAAATTGAAAGGTTTCTTTGTCCCAGTCCAACCCAGTAACTTTATCTACAAAAGTTAGAGAATTAGAATTAGCTCTACTATCCATGGAAAATCCCTCATTAGAATCTCAGGATGCTGAGGGTAGAGACTCCAGTGTTCAGGCAGAGGCCTGTGGATCTCAGACTTAAATGATAATTTCCACAGGCAAGGAAGAGATGGATTTCAATGCTGGAAAGGGAAGGGAAATACTGGAGGAAGCATCTGTTAGGAAGTTATAAGGTTGAAGAAGAAACAGGCTTGGTAATGTATGGTAAATCAGGAATGCAACTGAGGTGAGTTGCCAAAACTAGGACAGCTCTTCAATAAACCTAAGGAATAAATGATATTGTCCAAATTATAGAACTTTAGAGCAAGAAGTTATATACTGCCTGTGTACCCCTCAGTCTATTCCCAGGCTCTTCATATACACAATAGTAAATTCAGTTTGCTTTTACTTTAACATACATTTCTTTTACATGGCTCATTAAAGCAAAAGGTAAAAACTGGCAGCTTGCAGTGTATTACATTAAGTACTGACGAGCCTGAAGAATTCAATTTACTGTGTCAAAACTGTCAAATTTTCTTAAATTGACTGACTCCAGTTCATGTCCTTATCACCACCTTTTCAGAACTGTAGTCACCTCTCCTCTCCTCTCCACTATTCCTGGCATCATTCCAGTGTTTTGAACTTCACTAAAAGTGAACAGTCCAGTTAGCACATTTCCTCTAGCTCATTTACTGGAATATGACAAGATTTTTGCTTCCATTTCAGAGATTAATTTTAAATAGTTAAATATTTACTTAACCCTTCTATACACTGGGACAAGGATGTATGCATAAAAAGTATTTTGTTACTGCACGCATTCACTTGGAATTCTTTGGGCATGGACAAAAGCCAAACAATGACATCCCTACCCAAACGCCCACAAAATCCGGAAAAACATAACTGCCGTTGACCAGCAGAGGGAGACAAAAGAGAACAGCCCAAACCGACAAGAACTATGGGTTTTCATCCTAAAGGTGGCACAACATGCTGCAATGATTTTTACAAGCCCACTTTCAAAGAGGTCACATGAGAGTTGCTGGTTATGAAATAACCAATATTCAGTTGCAGTGTAAAATATTTTTCTAATTTCCTGAATTCCTTAAGTTTTGTTTTGCTTTGTTTTTCCGTTCTGCTCCCTGCAATTAAAGGCAAAACTCCAAGCCCTTTCCCCAGATTATGTCACAGGTCTGACCTGCCTTTCCTATAGAAAGCAGGGAGAGGCAGAGCAAGGCAGCATCATGGCAGGCAGAGCAAAGGCTTCCTTTTATCAGAGTGGCCTCCCAGAATCAGAGCCGCATCTGCCAGCATTTGAAAGTGCAAAATGTGAGACTGCAAGTATCTTCTGTTGAGATGAGGGCTGGAGGCCACCAATGGGATGGGGGGAAACAGCAGTACTGTGATTTAAAGGGGCTGGTGCTTTCACAGACAGTTCTTTGCAAGCAGCCTCTTGTGAGATTAGTGACACTTTTTTTTCCTTTTCTTATAAAAGCCAGAAACTACTTAGTTTGAAAAGAAGCATTCCTCTGTAGTCCTGGAGTGGGAATCCTTAAAACAGATACCTAAAATGCCACTTAATTGCACACCTTAATTGCACACAATGTAATGTATTCCTCCAAATCCACGTTGCTCACATTTTACTAGTAAATGTGTGTGAATATGCTTGCAATTGCACTTGCATGGCATGTTTCAGTACACATACATCTATCCTTGAGGTCATTACTGCTCTTAGTTTAGTGGAAATTAGGAAGTATATGTTTTTCCTTTGATGGTCGTAAGAGGTGAGAACAGCCTTCTTTTATGAAACACTTCTACAGCTGGCTAAGGAGTGGATGCACTGTGATAGAAAACTGAGAGAAAAGTTTGATATGCTGGATGGCAGGGCTTCCACTCGGAAGGATCCCAACAGAATGGAAAAAATACATCAACAGAAACCTCATAAAGTTCAACAAAGAAAAATGCCAAGTACTGCACCTTGGAACAAAACAACCCTATGAACCTGTCCAGTTTAATGGATCAGCTGGCTAGACAAGGACTTTTTTCTGCCGCTACAGAAAAGGACCTGGGGGTCCCTGTGGGATTTCTGAAGGCCAGTGGTCATGCTGTGAGCAAGCCAGACCTAGATAAAAGGGCAGAAGGACACCAGACCTAGATGAAAGGATGAAAGGACTGCTGACTAAGAGAGAAGGAGTTCGCGAGAGTCAGATAAGGAGTCAAAGAGTTGAGACAAACAGAAGAGGGGGACAGTCCTTAAATGTAAGGACACATGGACACTGTTAGTTAGTCTATCACACTGTATAGTTAGATGCGTAGACACAGGGTCTTAACCAATCATTGTAAAGAAGCGCTCGCGTGTTCAGGGAAGCCTTGCATATAAGCGCGCTTGGAACCCTGAATAAACTGGCACTGCTTGATCACATTGATCGTGTCCGAAACCCCCGCGTCGACAGGTCCCAGTAGGCTAGAAGCTAAGTATGAGCAGTGCAGTTTTGCTGCAACCAAGACCAACAACATACTAAGCAGCATTAGCAAGAGGTGTATCCAGCACGTTCAAGGGACGTGATCAGTTCCCTCCAGTCAGTACCTGTGAGATTACCGTCCGGGGCTTTCCAGCAGCAGAAAGATACTTGCCAAGTAGAACAAGCCCAGCAGAGGGCCAGAGTCGGAAGCACACAAGCTCAGAGGAAGGACTGGGCATGCAGGAAATGTGCTGCAATGTTGCATCAACGGTGGGACACTTTGTGGAGGGGGAAGGTGATCTTACGTTACAGCAAAACTGGTTTAATTTGCTTTCTTACACTCACTTCCTACACTGACTTCCATACCCAGATATTCAGAAGCACCAAGACATGTGTCCAAGTTATCTCTTAGACATGCAGGCACCAAAACATGCATGCCCTAATAGTCTTGTAAGGCTTCCTTGCAGAAATATTTAAAACAAGCGATGCCAGCTATTAAGTGCTGCTCAGGTTTCCTGGGATATATTACACCATCTTTTGTGTCCCGAGAAGCTGCCTGCAGGTGTTCTGGGAGCTCAATGACCGGCTAATCTGGTTCCAACAACATAAGCCATTTTATATCATTTTTTTTTCTGCCATTCTTTCTGGTGCTTCCACACCCATTTCTATTCTTTCCTCATTAATAGCAATCTTAATGTTTCTGTTACAGTCCTCTGCAATACAACTGGGTTTGTTCAGACTGAAAAGAGGGCCAAAGTTATCTACTGATAGTTACAGAGTAAGAGAACTGGACTTTTTTTCTTTTTTTTTGACTTTTTGGGTTTTTTTTGTGGGTGCACCACAGTGGTGGGACAAGAGACAATTATCACAAGCCACGATAAAGGAAATTAATATATATATAAAAAATCTTCATGGTGACAATGGTCAAATACTAGGACAGTTTGTCTAGACAGATTGTGGAATCAGCATTCCTGGAGCCATAGAAAATTCAACAAGCAAAGGCCCTGAGCAACCTGATATAACTTCAAAAGTAGCTTTATAGGTGGAAGGAGAGGTGATGACAGGGTTGGACTCAGATGACCCCCAGAGGTCCCTTCCAACTTAATTGCGCTGTGATTCCATAGGTCCGTTTGAGTCTTCAAGGATTGCAAACTAGTTGTACATATATGAACTTTTCTTCACTCTTTCTTCTTTCCTTGGAAACACCTACATTTTACATGTTTTTGTCAATCAGACTGACCATTCTCAAAATCAGTAGAAATGATATATGTGCTTTTAAATGAACATGTGAATGGCACACAAGCATGGGCAAGTCTGTACAAAAGCACTGTGATGGTGAATGTTGGGAATGACAAACTGCTGTTGCACCTCCTGAAGTCTGTGGAAATAGGGCACATACAATTTGGCCACCTTCCAGAGCGTCGGGTGGAGGTTTACATCATCATGTGTTTGCTTCCCTTCATAATGAGGTCAGTGGGAGTGTCTGCGTTCAGGAACAGTTCGACAACAGCAGTGAGACAACTCAACAGCTTGGTGCCACCAAAAGCGGTTGTATTACTCCTTTCTCACTGTTGTAGGGTTGTCTCCAGCGGTTTTTAGGTACTCTTTGTTGAGCCGATTTAATTCATGGATCTGGCAGAATACTTCTTTTGAGAAACAGTGTATGCCAAGTTAGTGAATTAAACTGGCTTGGTGAGGTGTCAGAGCTGGTGCCAGAGCTACCACAGGAGAGCAACAGTTACATATTAAGTAGAGGGAAGGATTCCTTGAGTAGCAAGTAGTTGGTAGATCTACCTAGCTACAGCAGCAAACTGAAGCCAGGGAAGAAAGTGGCATACTTAACCATATTCCTCCCACTCAAGGCTATGGGAAATGTTCCCCTGAGATATACAAGGCCACGCTGTGTGAGTACCTTCTTCTGAATTAGGGAGGTCTGAAAACAAAATTTTCACTCAAATTGCCAAAAGTACAGCAGAGCTGGATGCAGCCCAGGCACATATACTACTCCAGTTTGGCATAAAGCCACTCAGCCACAGTGAAGTTGTGCCAGCCACTTGCTCCAGACAGCAGTTGGGAATCCCATAGAGGCCAACAAGACTAGTCACACTGTCTCCTTTCTGCTCTGGATGCTGCTGGAGAAAAATTGTTCCAGGGAGGGATGCTGATCTTTCAGACCTCATGGGCAGTATCCTCTTTAAAGACCACAGGTCAGGTCTCCTTAATTCTGTAAGAATGGGAGATGAGTCAGGGAGGATAAAACATAGTCTCTTTTCTGGGTATGGGGAGACTGGGAAAAGATGGGGTGTGCATATCTTCCTGGTGACTGTGAACAATGAGGCAGAATAGCAAACATTCAGATTTCCTTCTGTTTCCTGTCTTTATACATAGTTAATGACTGCCCCTGTGATGGGGGAAGATGGGCAGGCCTTTCTCTGCCTTAACCGCAGTAGATCACAGAGGGCAGCAGAGCTATCTGTGTTCCTTCTTGTTGGGCTGTGACAAGAGGCGATAGAGTAGCCCAGGGCCCCATGTATTGGGGGAGGGAGAGTGTATGTGTGTCGGGGTGCAAGCAGCAGTCCCACATACTGAAGCAAAAAGGGATGGGGGCCAAGGTATCTCTGAGCACAATATGGTGGCGGGCACCATGAGATACAACAGGTCTTCTGCAAAGGGTGAGGTGGCTTTAACAGTAAGGGGCAAAGCTTATGATGTACTGGGGAAAAAAAAAAAAAAAGTGCAAAATTCCCTGCACCGAAGGGAGGAGAACGTGGGTAGGAATCCAGGGCAGACATAGCTGTATCAAGGACAGTTCAGGGGGTGAGCAGAGGCACCCACACATGCAGGGCAGTAGCAGGAGGCAGTGCCCAGCACCCAGGCACAGAAGCCTTGGGGAGGGCCCCGGCGGGTCGGCTCAGGCAGCGCAGGGGTGCTGCAGGGCCGCAGTGCTGTGAAAGGGAGGAGGGGAAGGAGGCGGCACCGCTGTGGGCAGCAGATCCAGCCGGGGCCGGTTTGAGCCGGTCTGCACCAGTTGCGCTGCTGGAACGAGACCGCAGCTGCTGAGGCGGCCTCTTGCA
>NW_010587667.1:277828-314111 GCF_000705375.1 Tinamus guttatus | reverse complement strand
GCCGTGCCCTGCCTTGCCCCTTCTGGGCACACGTGGCGTGGGAGGCCTCGCACTCACTGCCCCTCGCAGAGGCACCCTGGTCCCATGGGGCGCCACCAGCCAGCGCCAAGCGGCCTCCTGTGCGCTGCGGCGTTGTCCTGTGGACACCCGCCATGCGCTGAGGAGGTGCCCTGGGCACCCAGAGCACCTCAGTGAGCCTTGAGGCGTGAGTGCGTGCCCCTGAGCCGCCCCCGGGCAGTAGTCTGCTGTGTTCCCAGTGGTGCGCCAAGAACAGGGCTTGTTTTTTTTTTTCTCTCTAATCCCTTAAGGATAGATTTTTTGGACTTCCACTAGAATCTCATTTGAAATGCATTTCAAATGACATCTGTTTCCTATGTTGCTTTTGCCTTTGTTTGCAAATACAAAACACTACATTTGATCTACCATGGTAGCATGTAGAGTACAAAAAGGTGTGTAAATCCAATAAGAGAGATAGAAATGTTCCTTGGAGTTTGCTGCTTTTCTTTCACAGCCGATACAATCTCCTCATTAAAGTGTCCATCACTGGAGTACAGAGACATCCAGCTTCCTCTGACTTTTGAATGAAAACAAAATTTCAAACTTTTTTTTTACCTGCTAGAGGACATTTCTTTTTACTACACTCAGCTTATGTTATTGTCTGATTACAGTACGCTTTCTAGGTCAGTTTTGAATGCTTACTTCTAGCACAAGAAGCAAGTATGAAACAGGAGGAAAAGATTGGGAATTCATTAGCAGATGGTATGTTTTTCTTATCTACATCATTCCTTGCATGGAGATCAGTAAAAGCTCTGAACAGTCACAGTTTCTTCTTTTCTCCATGACACACCAGGGTGGTAAAAGGAATGTAAACTTGCCAGGGGTGTTTAGCCTAAGGGTAACTCAATCACCTTACCATAATACTGAATAGGAACCTTTCCTTCCCCCCACCCCGCCCCCGCACTTAAAAAAAAATTATTAGATTAGGTCTTTCTATGTGCCTTTAATCTTCTCATATGTTTGATCTGATTTTAGTTTTAGTCTGTAGTCTCTGTTTCCTTTACTGTGGTCTGTTGTTCTCCTGACAATTTTGATAAATGGAAGATGCTTCCCCCATCCCTGCTCAGGTGTGTGTTTGCCTTTTTTTTTTTTTTTTCTTTACCCCTTGGGGCATAAGGACTTTACATTTGACCATGGTCACAGCCTTGTGAGAGGTGACAATGATGGTATAGACAACAATGCTCCCTTGCTTTGTTATCATTCAAAGTGGAGTCCAAGGGCCTGCTGATAAAAATGCTTGTGGCTGCTCCAGTATTGCCTTCCAGCAATGTTATCTGAAGTGGAGTTGTTCTGATAACTTCAGAGTAACCCTGGAGGAACATCTAGCTTGGACAGAACCTAAAAAAAAAAAAGTGTGTTGTTCTTCAGAAGACCAAAGGAGTTGATATGGACAAAGTCACTGAAGAGATGAGTTTGTGTTTCAGCCCAACATGCTCAGCATTGGGGTAAAGAGAGATGTATTGTCTCCTTTCAAAAGAGATCTCCATATAAATATAGCTATCAGCAGGTATTCTTTCCCATTGACAGGAAAGATGATGAAGCAAGTGAGTTACCTTATATTGGCTGGGACAGTGCAGTACTTGCTGCACTTTTCTGTGTGCTGCATAGACAAAGGATGAGGATGGATCCATCCTGTGCTGTGGGATTAAAATGCTATTGTAATCTGTGGGGCATTTTACCCTCCTAGCAGTAGTATTTCTGTAGCTATTCAGATTTTTTTTCTGTTATAGCAACAACAACAACAAAGAAATTGCAGAAACCAAAACTGTTAGCAGGAAGTTGGTTGACCTGCTGGAAAGCAGATCCATGGAGAGGGATTTGGGAGTCCTGGCTGACAACAGCTTAACCATGAGACAGCAATGGGCCCTTGTGGCCAAGAAGGCCAATGGGATCCTGGCCTGCATCAGGAGGAGCGTTGCCAGCAGGTTGAGGGAGGGGATCCTGCCCCTCTACTCAGCTCTGGTGAGGCCGCACCTGGAGTGTTGGGTGCAGTTCTGGGCTCCCCAGTACAAGAGAGACCTGGGGCTTCTAGAGAGGCCACAGTGTAGAGCCATGAAGATGATTAATGGACTGGAGCATCTATCATATGAGGAAAGTGGAAGTGAGCTGGGCTTCTTTATCCCAGAGAAGATTGAGAGCAGATCTTAATCAACGTGTACAAATACCTGAGGAGAGGATAAGGATAGGGCCAAACACTTCTTGGTGGTGGCCAGCGACAGCGCAAGGGGTAATGGGTACAAATTGAAACACAGGAAACGTCATTTTCATATGAGAAAGAACTTCTTTCCTGTGAGGGCAACAGCCCAGGGACAGGCTGCCCGGAGAGGTTGTGGAGTCTCCTTCTCTGGAGATCTTCAAAACCCACCTGGATGCCGCCCTGTGCCCCATGTTTTAGGTGTCCCTGCTGGAGCAGGGGGGTTGGACTAGATGGTCTGTAGAGGTCCTTTCCAGCTTCAACCATTGTGTGATTCCATGAAGCATTATTCTCTGCACTGTTGCAGGAGACACAAATTCCCCACATGCCTCTTTCTTCAGCAATATGGTTATTGTGTCTTGAGGAAATGTGTACTATAATTGAGAAAGTCAGATATGATTATCTATGACAGATGCAGGAACCGTAGATTTTCAGTAGAGAGATTTTTTTACCCATATTTACTTGAGAAGTGTTACCGTATGAATAGGCTTTTTTTTTTTTTTTTTTTTTTGCTACTGTGATTCCATGAAGCATTATTCTCTGCACTGTTGCAGGAGACACAAATTCCCCACATGCCTGTGAAGGGTGTTGTATTTTTAATAAAAATAAAACTACAGCATCTTTCTCTTACTGTTTAACCCAAATGTCCCTCCAAGCGTGTTTATTTGTTACAGCATTCTGGAGTTCCTACAGGACTGCTCATAACTGCAAGAGTATGCATAAGATATTGCAAGAGAGTTAGTCATTAAGCAGATAATTTAAGCCATTTGCATATTTCAGATCTCTAGGCCGACACATTGCAAAATGAGATTATGTTCTTGCACTACTAAGAAAGAACATAGCACTGCTGTGTCATATCTGTAATCCCTTTATATGGTAGTCATGAAGAAATTTGTTCGCAGTAGGATGGGACAAGGCTAAATGACTCGCTGAAGGTCACACTGCAAGTCCGCTCAGACTGAGTCATGCACCGAATGCTGATCATCTGATGGGCAGCCACTAGACTATGCTGCTCTTCTGCAATTCTTAAGAGTTTGCATTTCTATATTTAATAAAATAGCCGTTCATCTTTCAGCTACCTGCAAATACTCGAATTGCATGTCTTTGTAATGACTGTTGAGAATACTACAGCTATCTAAAATAGTGTGGGATATTTAGTGAAATATTCTGCTTTCACTACTTTTATCCACTGTTGCCTGGGTAACACTGAACTTTGAATATAGGTCCTGACAGATAAATAGAAGAGAAATAATTTTTTATTAACTATAGCACCAAATCTAAAACCAAACCACCTGTAAATGGTGGTCCAGAAGATCTAGGGACATCTTTCTTGCACCTGGAATGGGCATTTAAACCTAATGTCTTGACCAAACTCCCGTTTGTGTAATTAGGTTTGGTCTGCCTGAAAGTCCTCTTGCCTTACCTTAGCTGTTAAGCAGAGACTGTGGAAATGTGGCAATGTGGCTTCTGTGTGTGTGTGTGTGTGCAGCCCCTGATCTGGCTGAATTTTATCCATGCAGATCTCTCTGAGATAAATCAGAGGTGACTGTTCCACATCCCTCTTCTCCTTTCTTATGGGAAGGGACCCAGTAGGTTTGGATGTCCATTCACTGCCTTCTCAGACAAGGTTCTCTCAGTTGTCTTCTATTTCCTCTCTTTGGTGACTGTCAAGAGAGATTACCTGAAAGCTCAAGAAACACTTTGCAATACAAAAGTAGGATGTATGCTGATGGTAGGACATTAAGATGTGCAAAGCTCTTTTTATCAGTCAACCTGCCTAAGGCTAAGATGCCTACCATGAGCTGCATCTCTCTCTCTTTTTTTTTTTTTTTTAATTTATTTTATAAGGTATATTTCTGCTGTTCTTCAGGGTAGAAATAGATGCTGGTCATAGTTTTCTCATTGATGAGCAGTCCTTTCTCTTTTGCCTCAAAATGTACCCTATTGATATAAAAAGTAAAAACTGTAATTCATATAAGGCCCTAATATGTTGCCATGGCCTAGCAAGGCAGAAACTAAAAGGTATAATTAAGCTTGGTATAAAAATGATAAACTAACATTCTGAAGAAGGGTTGGTGCCCACACATTATACCGGATGCAAGTATTAGAAGGAAGAAACGAACAATTAAAGCCACCAGAGGCAACGGAGATACATAGATTCTTATCACTATTTCAGCTAATAAACATTTCAAGTTTAGAGTTAATTCTGTGTCATTCTTCTCCGCACAGCTGTGTATCAGTATCAGCTCTCACCCCACCTCCCAGCTGAAAAGACAGCTATTAGATATGGGTGCTGTGGATAGTGCTGCACCGTGTTGAGGAAGACATTAGTTCAGCATTGCATGTGATAGGCTGCAGATTTAAGATCTTCTCACTGTTAGGAAAGAGAATCCTTTGAGGCTGATGCAATGCAATGAAAGAATATAATGACGTGATGTAATGAAAGAATGTAAACTGAAAATGTCGTCTTAAGGAATCCACTGAGACCTGAAATTTAGAACTGAATGTATTTGCCAACAAATCTGTGTCTATAATGCAGGAGGTAATGAATACTAAAATCTTTCTTTCTTTTTTGTTTTCCTAGAGAATAGAAGAAAAGTATTATTTGTATGTAGAGGCATGCTATCTACATGATAGGCAGTATTTATAGGTGTCCGTATTATTAAAGTTGTTTGAACTTCTTAAGCTAATACCAATATCCCGTTGCAAAAATCTTTTCGAAATACTAGCTACTCAGGCTAAAACTCTCTGACCATTTCTCTGGCAAATGCAGTTTGTATTTTATTTGATTACATCTTAACTTAGTTGGAAAATGGCTGTCAAAAACTTAATTTCTAAGAATGGAATCAAGTAGATTATTTTGCCCAATTAAGTAATTTTGATGACCTTTTTGATGACCTTTTGATGACCTTTTCTTTAGGCAGCTGCAGAGCAACATGACATTTTGGAGGTAAATGGCCTTTATGCTGAGGATGTGTTTTATACTGTTCCTGCAGAACTCTGTCCATATTTCACAAATTAAAGTCCTTCGTTAAAACAGAGGCAGTTCATGCTCCCAGCAGGCACCCTAATTTATATTATCATCATCATCATCATAGACCCATTTAGCTCTCACTCTGAATAAAGATCCAGTTGTGCTGGACACCATACAGGCACAAAACTCAAGAGTCCTTACTGCAGAAGTCAGCTCATCAAATAGAAGATACAGGACAGCAGGGGGATATGGATAGATGGATCAACATAAGGAGTCCTTGAACCAATACTGGTCAGTGGGATGAGGAGAGGTCTCAGCACTCCCATATACAAATCACTGTCACATTTTTTGTATCCACATGGGCCATACTATGAATGAGCACATACATGAATGTGTATGGATTTCCTTCCTTGTAACTCTCAGCTGTTTGCAGGCTGGATTATGACCAAACAGCAGAACTAAAACCAAGGAACTGGCCTCTGTTGCTCTGTGCCCTTTCTGATTCCCACAAACTGTGACCTACTTTAGAGGCAAGGAGGGCAGAACTAGGTACAGAGGGTAGTAACTCATGGGAGAGAAGGGATGAATTAGGGATACAACCAAGATAGCAGGTGGAGATGAAGAAAATAGAATGAAGAGACTGCAGTTTCCTATGTAGGTAGGGGACTAGCTAATCAAGAAAACTGGGTTGGGAGTGGAGGTATAGGCAGAGCCTGGGGGCTGCTGAGCTGTTGGGCCTAGGCCTTGGAGATAAAATGTGTTAGGACAGTAAAATGCCTATTAAATCACCTGTTTTGGATTTCAGAGGAGACTGAGCTGAAAAAACACTTAGATTGTAAGCCTGGGAGAAAAATCGTAGAAATTTTCTTGAGCCAAACAAGTATAGACTGGGAATAAAGAGGAAGCAAGGGGTCAGGAGTCAAGCTGGAAAGTCTGAAGCCAAAAAAAAAAAAAGCCAAAGGGAAATGAGTAGAGGAGCTTATGACTGATATGTCAGTTTTCTATTTCAAGTCTGAATCTCCCTGGTCCTCAGGTTTAAGCAAATAGTAGTGAAAGCCTCCAGCAAGGACATGCACTATGCATAGCAGATGAAAACATGCTACCTCGGTTACTTACTTGGTTAGCACAAGGCACAGAGGTCTGACCTAAAAATGAGTAATTCCGTTGTGTCTGGGATGAAAGATTAAATCGACACCGTGTGATTGAACTGCTAGAGAATAAGAGGAAAATATGTTCAGTTTTGTTCATTTTCTGTTAAAAGATACTTGGAGATTTCCATGCTAACACCAATTGTTAAGTGCGAAGTCAAGTATTCAGAAAATACTGGACCGAAGTTTTCCTGTGCAACTTCAATTTATTCCTTACGTAGAGTAAGCATTATAGTCAGTGTTAATGACATAATGACCCACAATTTTCACTCACAAGATCTTTGCCATGCTCAGCATGCAAGAAGGACCTGTTGTAGGAAGGAATTAGGGTTATGCGATAGAGAAAACATCCACAGAACCCTCAAATCTGATGCTGAAGCTAGAAGTTGTTGTAGTTCATAATGCATCTGAACATTGTTCACTTTCTCTCAACACTTTACACTTCTGATAATTCCGTGGAGTTTTTCTGTTAAAATGAGCCTTGACTAATAGTTTTGTTGTTATTAATTGTAAACAAGTCTGAATCATGCCGTTGGTGCTTGGTCCGGCTTTTAATTTATTGGTAATGCAGAGAAGTGTGAGCTCTTTGATGCTTTTTTCTTTACGTCATTTACACAGCATATTCCCCTTTCTTTGGGACTTACTAATGCTGTCTGGTCAGCCCTGGTTTCACATTTCCTTTGGTTTCTCCATCTTAAGAATATGCGAAGGTTTCTCCATTTCTTATAGGCATACAAAGTAGAACCAGATTCTTTGTTGGTGTGGCATTTAGGAACTGCTGTGTGTGCGGTTAGTGTTGAGGCTTAAAGACAATAGACTCGAAAGGCTATTAATTAGTCACCTGTAATTGTTGTCTTCATTTGCTGTCACAGTTTATAGATAAAAAAGCTACATTAAAACTTAAGATATAATTCTGTGATTGTAATTGGGCTTCCTTTAAGAGCTATCATAGAAATCTGTTCATTCACTTATTGCTTTAGGGAATTTTAGTTCTCACTCATTGGAAAAGGGACTGTTATGTCCTACAGTAAAAGGGAGACCAGAAATGGTCTGGCTACAGAACAAGTTTATTCATGTTCTAAAATTCTCCAACCCCGAGAGAGCAAGAGAAATTTGGGTTCTCCACCACAGTAATGAGAATTTTGGCAAATAATAGGTTCAGAGAAACAAAATGAGAATGAAAATTGTTTCTGTTCCCCTCCTGGTAAGTAAAACAGAAAAAAAAAAAAAAAAGGCTAGAGGCATTTAAAAAGACTTTCCAGCCAAGATTAAGTATGGAAAATTCTTAATACAAGTAACCATAATTAATGAATACTGAGACTCACAAAAAATACATCTTAAAGATAAGTGTTTGGAAGTATTCTTCAGAGATTCCAGTGTATTCCAGTGTTGTCCAACAGCTTAATGTTGTATGAGTTGCCATTATTGATAACAGGATAAGAGTTACTGGAAAATCTTGGGAGATCAGTGGCCTCCTCTTTAATGTTCCGACCTGCAGTCAGCATCACTTGGTTGTCACTTGTAGTAACCTGAGAAAAAAGAGATGGAATAGTTGTAGAAGGCACATCAGGAAAGGGGAAAGGCTTGTTTAATAAAGTAAGACAGAAAGTGATGAAAGAAAGCCTGGTAACTAGAGGAAGGGAATAAAACAGGGAAAAGCCAACAAATCTTAAATATTTGAGTTCTGTTAAATTCCACTGGTTTGCTCATACAGCTAATGTTAAGCATATGCATAATTTTCACACACTTGGTGTCTTCTACACTGCTTTACAAGTTGTAAGGTGGTATAAAGTTAGAGGTATTAGGGCATAATACATGAATTCCGTAATTTGCAATGATCTTTGCTTAGGAGGAACACAAACTTTTTAATAAAATATCTGTTGCATAATCTTGTCTTCCAAAAAATCTCTCAGAGATTAAAATATCCCTTTGGACCTCAGTATAAGATCTGTGTTTTTTTCTTCCAGTTTTATCTGCTAAATGATACAAGGAAGATCTTACTTGGTATAGCGTAGCTTAGAGTTTATATGCAGCACAGACAATACTCTACCTTGGTACAGCAGTGCAGACTGTGGCTACTAAAATTCCACATACACAGTTCTTTGAGGCATGTGATAACTGAATAACTGTGATTCATCTGGTCTTCAGAAGTTACTGGGCTTTGCCTTACAGCAAGGTTAAGGTTGTTGATGTGGTCCTGGAAAATCATTGTTTCAAGATGATCACTGACTGGGAATAGCATTAGTCTTAAGTAGAGTTTTTTATAAATCCTGTAGCATAGTTTACCCCTGGGTAGGAAGGTTTGTTCTAATTAATGTATGCAGTAATACATATTTTCCTGAATTGGATTAAGAAGCTTTCAGCATCTAATGTCCCAGTAGGTTGTTTTAACATAATCTTAAGGACTGGTTCTACACAGAGATGCCTAACATAGTATCCCAGTGTTATCTCCTTTCAGTTAAGTAGCACCTATGTCATTTCAACTCAAGTGAGAAAACCGTGTGCTGCTTTATCGTGATGCAGAACGGTATCCCCCACATCCATCCACCCAAAGCAAGCAAATATCAGACCTGTGTAGGAGGAAAATATTTTGCTGGTAGCTTTTTTTCAGGGCTTTATATAGTAAAAAGAAGATGCAGAAATCATCTGAAGAGTAAGGCAAGGAATTTTTGTCCTAGCCCTCAAAAAGAGTCCACAGAAGAGTGTTCCTGGGACAGAGCCCTGTCTGAAAGGAGCTTATAAGTGTGAGCAAAGGAAGTGTCTCTTCGTGTTACGTTCTGGCTGTGTTCGGGCAACATTAAATGTGTATGTTTTTGGTAGAAAGCATGGAATTGCTCCAACAGCCCCCTGCCTCCACTGTCATTTTTACCTACTGTAAGTAATTTATGGGACCTAGTTTGATCAATAACTTAGGTAATAACAAGAAAACCTACCAATTCTGGATCACACTTTCCCCAAATTTGTGTCATTGGCTGGAAAGTGATATATATGTCTTCAAACACCATGGATTTCACATGAGTGTCATTTAACAATGCTACTTCTCATAGTAATTCATTTGGAAACAGTAGTTATTTCATTATTTCCTATTGCTATGTGAGCTCTTTAATGCTGGAGTTTCAAAAAGTTTCCAGTGTTTGACAGTGAATGAGTGTCAGCAGAGCTGTTTAAAAATGCTTTTTTCTAGGATGAGAGTAAAAAATGCTGAAAATTAATGAGGTACTGCAGCAAAATTTGAAGCAGGATTTCTTAGTGTCTATCTTATCTTAGTGTCTAGTGTATATCATAGTTTCAGTGCATTCTTAATAACTTCAGCAGAATGTGTTTGCATTTTAAAGCAAACTGCGCATCCATATGTAAAATGAAAAGGAAGAAGCACTTTGAAGTCTTTCCATGAAATGCTCCATGCAATCAGGACCATGAAACTATTGAAATACTACAAAAGAACCATTTATCTTCCTTAGCATTTACATTATGATTTTTTTAAGAGATTTTTTTTTCTCACTGATATTTGAATAACTTGCACTTGAACAATAGTTTTCTAACCAGAAGTCTGTGTCTGGAATGGAAGTATGTGTCTCCCACACCCCTTCCAGACTGACCTTCCCCTCCCAACCACCACAGCTCGTATTTCAGACTGTAAGCTATCAGGAGGAATGCCTTATTTGACAAAAAGAAAAACAGGCACAACCACTAACTCCCATTCTCCAGGACTGGACCTGTTTCTGTCTTAAAAGAAATGTGAATTTGTTATCCCTCGTGGGTTCCATGAATCTAACAAAAACCATCACACATGCACCCACATCTGCAGGGGTTGAAAGTACTGAGGGGATCTGTCATAGTCGAGAAGCTTTGCCTCATCTCTCAGCTAAGTAGGTCATGGCAACCAACCTGGTGCTGCCTTCTCATGTGACCTAATCCTGGAGCCAAATCCAGATTGTTGCTCTCATGTGATTTAGGCAATCTGCTCGCATCTGGTAGGCAAAGAAGACTTGGATATAAATCTTGGAAGCAAGGTTTATAAAAACATACCAAGTTTACATGTTTGCCCTTGGGCATAGGACATTTAACACCAGTTCTTGTCTCTACTAAAAAGTGTTTATTCAGACAATTACATGTGTGTGCCAGCAAACTTTGTGCCAGCAAACTTAGTAAGTGGACATGAATTTTACATCAGTAATTGAATTGCTTTTGTCCATCCTCCCCAAAAAGCTGTCAGAGGAGTGCCACTCACTGTAACTGCATCCACATGCAGACTATCGACTCTGGCTGTCAATCATGGAAACTAGGAGGGCTGAATTTTCTTTAGCTGTGTCTGTAAAACTTTAAAGGGAACATCCCCAAAATTAGGAGAGTGTTGAAAAAAAATCCTTTAGCCAAAATCTTGAATTAACAATGTTCCATTTTTACAAAAATTTTATGAAAGCCAATAGTGTTTTTTCTCTCTCTCTCTTTTTTTTTTTTTTTTCCCCAATGAATGTTTTACTCAGAACTAATTGTCAGCTATAATTACAGCATCTGTGTTCTCACTGTGCTTGGAATATATTCTGATTCCTGAATGGGCTTTACTTTAACTGCAGGAGGATCTTTCCATGAAATTAGGTGTGGTAAGACAAGGAAAATTACACAGAAAAAAAAAATGTCTGGAAATAGTCAGATGATGGCAACATAATAACATTATAAACATTAAACATTTATAAATAGAAGAAGTAATTAAGACAAGCCTTAAGAAAGTATATACTTGAAGATGAGAAAAATTGACAGTGAAAAGTTAGTTGTTTATTTGTTCCATTTAGAAGATATAAAGCTGGATCTGACGAGGCTTATGGATAGAAACTGTACGAGACCGTCACTCTGTTCTGCTCAGTGCAGAGGAAAAGGTAGGCAAGGTACCCAAGCAGTCTGTGAGCTGCCCATCCTTTCCTCTGCTTCTAGTCCCTTCTTAAAGCCAGACTCATCCTTTCCCTGACCAAACAGGTATGAAGGCACAGCCAGCCTGGGAGCGGTGATCTTCCAGGGAGCACAGCCCCCGAGGTGCTGGAGCATGGCTTGGTCCTATTGGAGGGGCCTGGGTCATGCCAAGGATGTCTTTGGTTTGACTTACTGGCAGATCTTCTGTTTCAGTGTAGCCCTCCAAACTCAAGAGATCAAAACACTTCTACAGAAGACACAGCTGAGTGCATATATGCATGAGTTTTCCACTTCCTCCATCTGTTTTGAGTTAAAAGGAGGGTTGTTAGGGAGAGCCCTCAGGCAACCCCCTGCACAGGCCAGTGCGCTGGGAGGGATGCAGGGAAACCTCACTTGCCAGGTGGGGAAGCAGGCGTTGTCAGTTCAGGATTGCCGGGAAGGGATAGCTAGTGCTGCCAGAAGCACTGACACCTCCAGGGGGGTTGTGCCTGGCCTGTTAAACCTGTTAAACAAGTGTAGCAACTCCGCCAAACAGCTGCACTCCAGAGCTGCTCCAGAGACCTCAGCGCTTTGCTCTGCAGCAATACCTCTGCAGACAACATCTGAATACTACTCCCTGGGACCTGTCCCTCCAAAAGTGTGTGACAGAAGTCATTAAATTTTAGATTTTATTTCTACCTCAGAGCTGGATGAATGCCAGTGGATGTTTTTTAATATCTTTTATTATTATTAAAACGCCTCTAAGCACTATGTAGCTTAAGTTCTTACCATCCTATGGTGTAAAATAATCACAATATTACTACAGGTACCAATAAAAGAGTGGGCTGAATGCAAGAAAACTTACGCCCAGGTATCAGCACCCCACTAAACTGAATGTGAAAGCTCTTGAGACAGGCACTACCCTGTTAAAACTGCTCCTGACACAGATTGCTGCCCTTTCCCTCTCCTAGCCCCCGGAAAAAAATGGCTGACACAAAATGTTTGACTCACACACTACCTCTTCCAGCCAAGGTTGACTAATAATTTCTGCACAGCAGCACCATGGCAATGTGTGTTAGAGTAGAATTGCTGGTGACTACAGCCACGTGCGGGATAGTGTAACTGGGCAAAGAGCTCGAAAGACTGCAGAGATGTGCAGAAAGGAACCTCATGAAGTTCAGCAAAGGGAAGTGCAGGGTCTTTCATCTAGAAAGGAGCAGCCCCATATACCAGTACAGCCTGGGGGTTGACCTGCCGGAGAGCAGTTCTGCAGAGGACCTTGGGGTCCTGGTAAACACCAAATTAACTGTGAGTCACCAATGTGCCCTTGTGGGCAAAGAAGGCAAATGGTATCCTGGACTGCATTTGGAAGAGTACTGCCAGCAGGTGGAGGGAGGTGATCCTCCCGCTCTACTCAGCCCTAAGAAGACTGCATCGGGAGTACTCTGTCCAGCCCTGGGTACCATGGAGTTACTGGAACAAGCCCAGCGAATGACTGCTAAAATTATTAAGGGGTGGAGCATCTCATATGCAGAAAGGCTGAGGAAGCTGGAACTGTTTGGCCTGGTAAAGGTGTATTCCTAATGAGTATCTGGAGAGAAGGTGTAAAGAAGATGGGGCCAGACTCTTCTCAGTGGTGCCCAGTGGTAGGACAAGAGGCAGTGGGCACAAACTGAAGCACAGGAAGTTCCATCTGAACATGAGGAAAAACAACTTTACTGTGAGGGTGACTGAGCACTGGCACAGGTTGCCTAGAGTGGCTGTGGAGTCTCCTTACTTGAAGATACTCAAAAGCCATCTGGACATGGTCTAGGACAACGTGCTGTATGTAAGCTTGAGCAGGAGGGTTGGACTAGATGATCTCCAGGGGTACCTTTCAATTCCAACCATTCTGTCATGTTGTGCTACTGATTCTCCCCTCACTATCAGTTTACCGCTCCTCAGTTGAGATAGCACAAGTGTTTGCGGACTTGCATTGCAAACTGGTGCACTGAAGAAAAAATAAATAACCTCTGTGAGATTACATTTGACAAATTTCTGTCATCAGGTGTCGAGGACATTTCCATAAAGTATTTACCAATTCAAGGAAGTGGGTAGCAGACAGCTGTGCAAGGTGAAAGCAGCTGAAGATAAGAGGTTTTGAGAACCTGTGAAGCTGACTTGAGCCAACCTGCTGTGTGGTTTCACCCAGCATACAGCTGGTATTTTTCTCCTTTTCAGGTTGAGTATTAATAATAACTAAATTAAGCTTATTTTTTCTGCAGGTGTTTTTGAAAGAAAACCACCTGCCTTGGACAGATGACTGACAAAAGTCTTTGGTTTTCCCTGGAAGAGGTGAGGCACAGTAGAAACGTGAACTTTTACACTCACTTTGTACTTTCCCCTTGTGGTTCTTTTCTGAGCCCACAAGACCACTACTAAGGCAAAGAGCAATTTTATTTCCATGTTCTTGCTGTAACAGGCCTTCTTACAGAGACTGCCAACAAAAGGACTGATTAGTACCCTGTGAAATTGAGGAACCTGAACATTACTTCCTCAGAAAATAACCATCAGATCATTTTGTACAGGCTGCCAGAAGCTACCAGTCAAATTTAAATAATTTTCTGTCTCAGGTACTCCTAGGTAAAGAATAGTTTGAAACATCTGGGTGACAGATCCTGTTATACTGATCCTTTTCATTTTTTTTTTAACACAAGCGTGAAATACTTACCTTGCCTTCTCACAGTAAAAGCACGAAAAAATCCCTCCTCTTCTCCTTTTACTTCTTGCTATAAGTATGCTATAGCACGTGCTTCATGCGCTATTTTATTTCTTAGCCAGCTGAGTCCCACCTCTTCCTTATATTATTTCTCACCTTTTCTTTCTTCCCTTTCCTCACATCCTAAATGCTATATATAATATTTTGTTTTTTTCCTTTTCTTTCCTGGCTAAAAAGGTAGTAAAACAAAATCTAACCAAATTTGACTAAGATGAAAAAGTACATAACTTCATTTGCAAACCCTTCATTCACAGGCAGGAAATGGACCTTGTCTGTAAAATAGAAAAATGCTTTAACAAAAACTACACAGAATATCAGGAAAACTATCAAGATGTTTCTCTGGGACCTCTACAGAAACCTTGGTGATGCTTTCATAAATTAGAGTGAATTAGTCTAGTATCCTTTTACCTATGGTACTCACTACTTGTTGCTTTGGGGAAAGCCCAGGATGCAAAATAGCTCACCCAGAGGAAGCCTCTTTTATCCTAATACTTCCTCCCACCAGAGCTTGTCTTCACATGTCTTTACCTCAAGTTGCTGGCAGCTGAACTTGAGGCACTTGATATTTGTGAGGCTTAATGTGTACACTCCTCCCACAACTGATCTATGTTATAAACATTTGGTCTTTAAGCTAAGGCTTTTATTTATCAATATAAAGGGAGTGAGTTTTATCCATAAACTTTCTCACTTCCAAACCCTACTGTATACAACACATAGACAACTTCTACTTCATTATAAGTAGGAAATGTTCTAATATAGTATTTCCACGCAGTCTAGTTACAGCATAATAAAAACTTAAAGGCTCTGAGTTTCCTGGGATTTCCTAGCAAGATGGTTACTAAAAAGGAAAAAGAGTGTAATTCTGTTTGTAAAAGCCACAGGCTGCTACTTGCTCTTCCCAGATTTTTTTTTCTCCTTTCTATTTCTCCTACTTAAATACCATTCTTGAATGATGAGTCATGGCAGTAAAGAAAGCTGCCTTGTGCCCTTCCTGAAGTTGCCAGAAGGCATACATCGAATAGAAGAGCATGTACAGACTGTCCTGCAAACTTGAATGTAATGCATTCAGCTTCACAAGTGCTTACACTTGGAAGATTTCATCAGTGTTAAGTATCAGTGAACCACTGTGTCCTGTAAAAACGAAGGAAATCCAGAAGAATCATGTCCGACAGGAAAGATCTAGAGCAAATCTAGAGCCGTCTTTTTTTGGTGATGTTTCTAATTATTGTTTACCAAGTTGTCCAGAGGTGCAGAAACTAGAGAAGACCATGAAGTCTAGGTGAAGTGCAAATTCTGATTAAAAATAACTATAAAAACTGAGTCCTGTTGTAAATACAAAACTGTTATAAATAAGTATCACTGAATTAAGGAGGAAAGTAATTCACAGCAAGTTGCAATTAGAAAAAGAAGTCTGAAAAGCAGAGGATGTTAAAAGTTAGAATGAGTGAATACTTTATATTGGAGACCTCATGAATGCTGACACAAAGGACATTTTACATTGTCTAGCATTATCTGTTGTCTTGTACATCTTCTATGTGATGGATAATGTCCCTGTTGCATAGATGAGAACTCTTTTCCCAGAGTTAAATCTTGGGTCTTTTGAGAGGATCTGTCAGGACACTGTAGTCAGAAGCATCTTCCAGTTACCAGCTGTGATTCATGTGGAAAAGATCATGGGGCCTAACCAAGAGGGTAAAAAAAAAGATTTGTTTAAATCTATAGAGTCCTAACAATATAATCTGTTTTGCCAGTTCTCTTCAAAAAGACAGAACACCCACTTCCTTGACAGAGACCATGCATGGGAATTTAAGGAAGCATCTGAGAATTTTAAAAATAGCTGACACTGGACTAATGTAAAGCTGGACACTAATATATAACAGACAAATTGACATCTGTGCAGCTAATACAGAAGTAATTTTTCCAAGTACTTCTCTTTGGGGAAGAGCTCAGTAGCCCAGCTGAAGGGCATCTACACCAATGCATGCAGCATGAGCAACAATAAGGAGGAACTTGAGGCCATGGCACGTCAGGAAATGGCCATACATAATGGCCATCACTGAAACGCAGTGGAGACCACTGTCATGACTGGAGTGCTGCAATGGATGGCTACCAGTTTTTCAGAAGGGACAGGCAAGGAAAGAAGGTAGGTGAAGTATCACTATATCTTAGGGAGTCCTTCAAATGCATGGAGCTCCAAGTGGGCGATGGAAAAGTTGAGTGCTTATGGGTCAGGATCGTCAGGAAGGCAAATAAGGCTGATACCCTGGCGGGAGTCTGCTTTAGACCACCCAACCAGGATGAAGAGACAGACAAGGCATTCTACAAGCAGCTGGCAGAAGTCTCACAATCAGCAGCCCTTGTTCTTGTGGGAGACTTTAACTTACCATATGTTTGTTGGAAATACAGTAAGGCAGAGAGGAAACAGTCTAGGAAGTTTGTGGAGTACATGGAAGATAAATTCCTATCAGAGCTGGTAAGTGAGCCTACCAGGGGAGGAGTCCCACTGGACCTGTTCTTTGACAACAGAGAAGGACTGGTGGGAGATGTGGTGATTGGAGGCCATCTTGGACATAATGACCAGGAAATTGTAGCATTTTCCGTTCTCAGCGAAGTTGGGAGGGATGTCAGCAAAACAGCTATGTTGGATTTCTGGAGGGCAGACTTTGGACTGTTTCGGACATTATTCTGAGGAGTCCCTTGGGAGAGAGTCCTGAAGAGCAAAGGTGTTCATGAAGGCTGGACTTTTCTCAAGAAGGAAATCTTAAAGTCGCAGTGGGCCATCCCCATGTGCCGAAAGAGGAGCCGGAGGGGTAGACGCCCGGCCTGGCTGAATGTACAACTATTGCTGAGAATCTGGGAAAGAAGAAGGATTTATCACCTTTGGAAGAAGGGGCAAACAACTCAGAAAGAGTACAAGGACATCACTGGGATGTACGTAGGGAGGAAATGAGAAAGGCAAAAGCTTGGACGTAACTCAAACTGGCCACTGCAGTTTAAAGACAACAAAAAATGTTTCTACAAATACATTAACAAGAAAAGGAGGGCCAAGGAGAATCTTCATCCTCTTTTGGATGCAGCAGGGAACATTGCCCCAAGGATGAGGATAATGCTGAGGTACTTAATACCTTCTTTGCCTCAGTCTTTAACACTCAGAGCACTTATCCTTAATGGAATAGCCGTGCTAAGCTGGAAGACACCTATGGAGAACAGAAGAAACCCGTAATTCAGGAGGAAGCAGTCAGTGACCCGCTTCTCCACTTGAACACCCACAAGGCTATGGGTCCAGGTGGGATCAATCCGAGGGTTCTGAGGGAGCTGGCAGAAGTGCTGACCAAGCTGCGATTCATCATCTATCAGCAGGCCTGGTCAACAGGGGAGGTGCCACATGACTGGAGACTTGCCGGTGTGACACCCACCTACAAGAAGGGACGGATGGAGGATCTGGGGAACTGCAGGCATATCAACATGACCTTGGCATCTGGGAAAGTTATGGAGCAGATCATCTTGAGGACGACCACCTAGCATATACGTGACAACTAGGGGATCAAGCTCAGCCAATATGAGTTCATGAAAGGCAGGACCTGCCTGACCAATAAGATCTCCTTCTATGACTAAGTGACCTGCCTCAGTGAATGAAGGAAAGGCTGTGCACGTGCTCTACTTAGACTTCTGCAAGGCCTTTGATACACTGTCCCACCGCATCCTCCTGGAGAAGCCAGCAGCTCATGGCTTAGACAGGTGGACTCTTTGCTGGTTGAAAAACTGGCTGGATGGCTGAGTCCAGAGAGTGGTGGTGAATGGAGTTAAATCCAGCGGGTGGCCACTCACGAGCGGTGTTTCCCAGGGGTCAGTGTTGCAGCTGGGCCTCTTTATCAACGATCTGGATGAGGGGATTGAGTGCACCCTTAGCAAATTTTCAGATAACACCAAGCTGGCAGGAAGAGTTGATCTGCTTTGAAGGTAGGAGAGCTTTAGAGAGGGATCCAGATTTATGGCTGGATTGATGGGCTGAGCCCAAACGTATGAGGTTCAACAAGGCCAAGTGCTGGGTCTTGCACTTTAGTCACAACAACCTCATGCAGCGCTACAGGCTTGCGGCAGAGTAGCTGGAGAGCCACGTGGCAGAAAAGGATCTGGGGGTGCTGGTTGACAGCTCAACACGAGCCAGCCAGCCAGAGTGCCCAGGTGGCCCAGAAGGCCAGCGTCCTCCTGGCTGGTGTCAGGAACAGTGCAGCCAGCAGGACCAGGGAAGTGATCATCCCCCTGCACTCGGCACTGGTGAGGCCGCACCTCAAATACTGGGTTCAGTTTTGGGCCCCTCGCTAGAAGAAAGACATGGAGGTGCTGGAGCATGTCCAAAGAAGGGCAATGAAGCTGGTGAAGGGGCTGGAGCACAGACCTTATGAGTAGCAGCTCAGGGAGCTGGGGTTATTTAGTCTGCAGAAGAGGAGGCTCAGGGCAGACCTTATTGCTCTCTGCAACTACCTTAAAGGAGGTTGTAGTGAGGTGAGGATCAATCTGTGCTCCAGAATAACTACCTCTAGGACAAGAGGTAATGGCCTCAAGTTGCACCAACGAGGTTCATGTTACATAGTAGGAAAAAATTCTACATGGAAATAGTGGTGAAGCATTGGAATAGGCTGCCCAAGGAAGTGGTGGAGTCACTGTGGCTGACGGTGTTCAAGAACTATGTAGATGAGGCACGTGGGGACATGGTTTAGCAGCCATAGTGGTAATGAGCTTATGGTTGGACTTGATGATCTTGAAGGTCTTTTCCAACTACAATGATTCTGTAATTTTATGATTCTATGATTCTTGGATACGATTGTCCTGAATAAGTTACTGTGGCTTTTTTACGGTCAAATTTTAATGTTTCTCAACTTGTCATCAGTACAATAGTAGGAAAATGCAAATTAGAGATCCTGTGATTCTGCCTGCACATAAAATGATATATTTTTTAATTCAAAATTTAGAAATTTTGCTGCCTGTAATCTCTCTCAGTTGAGTTATGTATAATTCCATTTAATTATGGTCATTCTATGGCTTATTCTCACAGATCTTTCAGCTCTTCTGAAGTCACTGAGGAAAAATTCAAGCCTCTCTATTATGGATTCAGTCTTACAATACCAGTAAAATTATCTTCTGTGGAACTATGAACATTAGTTGTGAGGTATCTTCACTAATCATAGGAAAATATGTTTTTAAACAATCCTTATAGGGCAGAGAAAATCTTACAATTCCTCTTTTCAACAAAACTACAAAATACTATATGATAAATTTTGAAACTGGAATTTTTCCTTGGTGAGTCAAAGGTTAAAGCCATCCTGTAACCACAAACAGCTTATGTTGCTGTGTAACATACATGCATGTGCATTTATGGATGCATGCACATGTGAAGGTTATAAAGTGAACAGACTACAGTCAGATGGAGTTTCTTGTTTTCACCACAAAAATCAACTGTTTTGCAGCTATTGTACTGTAGTCTAGAGAAGTAAAGGAAGTCAACTGGAAGCACTGGAAGGAGATGAAATCTGACTTGACTTCACTCTATATTTCAGTCACAAAGGTATGACTGGATCAGAAAGGTCTGGATGAAAATGGTGAGTGATCCAGGTTTATTTGACATATTCTGTGCACTTTCCTTGCAGGAGCAGTGAAATTGTTAGAAAATGGTAGAATGGTAGACATGTTAAAAATGTTAGTTAGCAAATCCACATGCAAATGTTATCAACTATGTCCCAGGGAAACATAAGTCATGTCCAAACATCAGGAGACCTCTACTTAGTCTGCAAATTTTACCTCTCTTGCCTGCGGGAATAGCAATGTTTGCTTTGGCCTGGAGAAAAGTCACACAGCACGTGGTTTGAAGAGGGTCAGATGAAGCAAAGGCTAAAATGAGCTGTGCACTACAGCAACAAGGGTTCAGCTGGGGACTTCGCAGAAATGTATCCATCTCAGCTCTTTATGCAGCTGAGTGGGTGACAGTTAGGATTCTTTCTGTCCATCCGCCCAGCCAACGAGAGAGTTGGCTCAGATGAGTAAATGTCTTCCATCTCTTACCCCTTATTGCTTTGCAATAGATTGCAATTGCTAAGCACATGCCTTTAGCTAGCCAGTGGAATTACATTAGAAGAGAATCTCAGACAAGGACGTGTTGAAATTGTTGCATAATACTTACATTGTGCTACAAAAATATGAGCTGCTCTAATTTGGTGCTGCCAGCTGAAGACCTGAGTATGATAGAAAATCACTGAATTTTGATTTGGGAAATGTAGTCCTTTGTCCTGACAGGAAATCTCTAGTCACTATTCTCCTGACTACCTTTGGGTACTGTTACCAATTTGGAAACAAATGTGTTACCCAGCATCCAGCTGCTATAGCATTAAATTTGTCCCCTTGTATGTCTGCTGCTAGCACAGAAAGAAACAACTTCAGGTAAATGAAAGGTATGAAGTTTGAAACTTGGATGTTTGAGAGGGGATTAATTTTATTTTCCTTCTGCATAATTTTCTGCATAATTTTGTGGCCAGGCACATTGTAACACTTTTCAATAGAAAAAAAAAATGGATAAAGCAAATTATTTAAACCTGTAAGCTAGTTTTCCAGATCCTGGGATTTTATTTATATATTTAAGATCACAAAAAAATCCACAAAAAAGTGAACTTATACATGTTTACATGCATGAAAAAATGGCCAGAGTGTCTTTTAAAAGATTGTATATTTTGTAGACTCTATATAGTTTGTATTTTAAAATGTCAAAGGTAAATAAAATGTCTATAAGCAAAATTTTTTCCTATTGCCCATCTATGATATGATACGTGCAGGAAATGGGCCTCTTCAATATTGATCTTTTGATGTATGCAGCATTTCATGCCTGAAGAAGAGCAGACAGAACCTGAGGATGCAGTAAGAGACTAACTTCTGGTATGACAGTACTGGGATACTGGGAGGAATGAGGTGATTTAGCTATTTTTGTAAAGCCACGTGATAATGCTGCATGAGCCCTGTGCAACAGTTTCAGGCAGGAGCGCCCCTGAGTTTCCAAGAGTATCTGTATCACATGCATCTTTGCTGCTGGGCCACAAGGATTACATCACTTTTTGGATACTTTGTAAAGCCAACTTCAACTTTTGCCGCAAAAGTCCAGTTTGTTCCACATAGCATTGGTGCTCCCATCAACAGTGTTAACGTAAATGCTGGTGTTGGAGTCCATACTTTATTGTAGCCCTGGCAGCTGCTTGCTTCACAGATTGCTGAACCAAGTATAGGTACACCTCTCTCAGAAGAACAGGGATATATTCAGGAGATCCTGGCAGGATGACGCTGAAGCATAAAAAGGAGGGAAAAGCACATCCACTTGATGATGCCTATGCACTTTTCTACATTTACTTGCCATTTGTAATTGCACAGGTGTATGCGCAGTGCGCTTGCCATGCAGTGCACTTGCAATTAGAACAAAGGTGACATGAGGTCAAAATGACTTCAGGACACGAGGAAGCTGAACACAAGAAAGCAGGGAGGCTGCTCCAGGTGTGAATGAATGCCGATGGCATGGCAAGAGGCAGCAGAGCAGCTCCTCTGAAAAGTGTACCGCTTCCTGCAGACTCCCATGTGTGCCATAGAGAAGCCAATGAGATGACTCCATGCAACCTCTTGGATTTATTTGTCAGTGCTACAGTGAAAAGCAAGAGAACAGGAGGAAGGTTTCCTGCGCTTTTCTGTGTTGGTCTTCACATGCTATGACATTGTTTCTTCTCCTCCTGAGATAATCCAGAAGCATGACCACTTCCTGAAGCCTTGTGAGTCATGCTCACTCATTAGCTTCTCTTTGGCTTTCTTCATTCACTGGGTTCTTTGTTTCTTCCTTCAGTGGGTTCTATCTGCACTCTTTGACCTGGTTTTCCAAGTCTTTTCCATGTTAGCCATATAAATACAAGGGTTTTTTTTTTTTTTTTTTTTTTTTAACCTAGGAGGAATCCATGCAGATCCTGGACACTGTTGCCCCCACCACCTTACAGAGCTGTTTGTTCGTTTATTTTGTTTTCACAGAATGTACATCAGTCAATGACTTCAATGGCTTCAATCTTCTTTATTGTATGGGAAAAAGTTGAAGGAATTCTATATTGCATCTTTTTGGAAAGAGGTGGTCAAATTACATATGTAACATGCAACATGAAGAGGAAGCTCCTGTCTTGCAGGAAAAAAAATAGGCATATATCTTTAAAGACATTTGGATAGTTATACATAAAAATAATGTGAAATACTTCTATTACTATCCTTGTAGATTTTTAAGCAGATCTTGCCTCCTAAGCGATTTTCTTTTCTTGTCCAGAAGTCTTGTATAGAAGTCTCAAAGGCAAAAAAATACCATGTCATCTATTTGCCTGTTCAAGATTAGAAGTTAAATATAGTATTCAGTTATTATATATCTACTGGTAGGGTACTCCAGGATTAACATGATGCATTTTATCTCTTCATTCCCATTTCTCTCTTCTCCTTTGCCCCTTTGTGGAAGAATACAAAAATTGGAAAAATACAAAAAATGGAAAAATACAAAATTGACCTGTTTACAGGAGCGCAATAAGCTTTTAAGGATCTTATCAGGTTGGGTTCCAAGTTAATCAATGCTCACAAGCTAAGTGCCTATACAGGAGACTCTGAGGAAAACCCGTTTGTGTCTGTGCAGTCTGTGTATCTATACATGGATGAAAATACATATGATGGTACAACAGCCATAAATATTTCTAAACCTTCTTGTTTTTTATAGGCACTTCAAAGTTGCATGTTTTTATAGGTATATTAAGCTGAACCACCTTGCACATAGGTAATGTGAACACAATAGCACATGTTCTTAGTAGTTAATTGACTAAGCTTGGCAGCTTACGAAATGAGTCTTCTTGAGACAGTAAATTGTCATTAATGAGTGTGTTTAGAATTGCCTTGCCATACGGCTGTGGAGGCTTGCAGTTATGAGTGGGGTTTGAATATATAACCCTTCATTTAGAGAAGCAAGACCACACTGCAGAAGAGCATGCAGTGTGCAAGGTTGCAGCTGCTTTCTTGTACCTAGAGAAAGAGGAAGTTAGAAAAACCCACTGTTAAAATTGGACAGTCATGACAGGTGGGATTTCACAATCAGGATGCAAAGACATCCTTAATGGTAAATGCATACCTCTTGACTGACTTAGCAGAAAATTTCTACATTAATGACCAAAAAATGCAGATGTTTAATTGTAGGGACATTGGCAAATAAATACTTTTTGCGAGCATTTTATTTGCATTTATACTTTAGCATGTGTTTAGGACAAAAATATTTTTTTCACACCATGTAGTTCAGTGACAGTTTCCATGCGGCGGCATCTTCCTGCCCACCCCAACTCAGCGTTTACAGGAGCTAAGCGGAAGGATAAACAGGAAGGGATCAGCGCTCAGTGTTGACAGACACAGCTACGGAAGTTGGCTCACTGGTGACGTCTGCGCACTCTTTATCACATTCTTAACTTTCCTGGTTTTGTGATGACTGACTGCTTCCCTTGCTGCCCTCATTGCCGTGGCTCCTCAGCACTGCACTTCCTGCCCCTACTGCTCCCTCACAACCTTCCTTCCTTCACTCTCTTTGTGTTTCCTGCAACTAACCCCTTCCTCTTCTTTTTTTTTTCCTTTCTTTCTGGCCATGTGCTTTATAAAGCATATATAAAGATATACAAAGATGTCTGTCTCACAAACGCAGGCAGGACACAGCCACACCCCCAAACTGAAAAAACGGGAGACAAAACATTGAGCCTGAAGGACTGCCATTTTTATTTTGCTCTTCCATCTGACTCCCCTTCACATCTATTGCATTCTTTAATTATAGACATTTGGGGATAAATGTTTATCCTTACCATTACAGTGAAAGTGCGATTGCACTATAGCAACTCAAGTATTTTCAGAAATTTCTTTTGAAAGCTAACCTGAAACATGCAAATAAGAAGCTGGAATCTTCAAAATGTTAACCTGTTTAATAGTTTCACACTCCAGTGACTCTTTAGTATTTTTTAAAACTAGAATATTACAAACTAAAAAAATTACTTCTTACCCATTTCTGAATTATAGAAGCATCAAAACAATGAATTATTTGCTCATACTGAAATAATTCAGTAATTAAGTTTCGCAAAAAAATGTGGTACTTCAAAGCGTGACCATTTTTAACAGTTGGAAGTAGAAGATTAGAACGAAGTAATCACTTCAACGTTAAATATGATGTGCAATAAGGAGTTTTTTGTTGTTGTTGTTTTAAGCATATGGGATGCCAACATCATCACACAGTGATTAATTGCAGTGTGATTTCAGTCCAGTTGATGCCTAAATACTATCAGGTCATGGTTTTTAATGATTAATTGACACCAATGCAAATATGAACTAGCTATTCAGGTATGCCAATTATTTCCATTCTAGAATATTTATTAATACATAACACATGTATTCTATGCCTCGTGTCTATGCATGTATTTTCAAACACACAGTCACATATCTGTGAATACATATATATGTGTATGCACATTTGTAGTTCAGATATACTAACACCATTGTGTACACACTGTAATTATTCCCAGCCATGTTCTTTGTGGTTACATGAATCAGTAGTAATTGTAGGATAAAAAATTACTAGTGTAACTATGCTCTAATTTTAGTTTAATTACAGTCACTGTATTGTGAAGTTTAATCAAATATCGAGCCTGTAGTCCTTTTCAAAACAGAACATTTAAGTGTAGCCGCTGAATATATAAGCTTGAAACTTTAACATATTTGGCTTTCTAAAAGTTTCCTCTTTCTCTCCCTTTTTGATTTTTTTATTTAATTTTTATTTAAAAGAAGAATCCATGAGGAACCGAAGAACTTAAATATACAATATACGCTTCGGGAAATAAAAAAGGGGAAAAAAAAAAACTTCAGTTGCAGACTCTAGAATGATTAAATCCTTGCTCTGTCATTTTTTAGAAGAGATGTACAGTAAAAACATCCCTTTTTTATAATGTTGTATGATGTTATAATAGGATTATTTTCCTTTTGGTTTTCACTTTTAATCAGTATAATTCCAATAATTTATTATTCTCATCTGTCACTTCACTGAAAATGCATGGCTGTCGCAATTCTACTTAGAAATACCACAAAATTTCATGAAAGAACAGACCAAAAACATGCTGTAGGGAACTAAAAATAAAAGAAATGAAGAATTTAGTTTATCAATGTTGGCATTTAGCCACAAAAAATGCATCTAACACCCCCAAAATTGAAATGAAATCATTAGTAAGTGGAAGCAGAGAGCACTGCTGCCTTTCACATGAACGAAGGGTGATTCACCTTAGCTATACATCCCTAAAAAGGTCCCATTGATTTTGTAGAACAATAGTAAAAATAACCTTTAAGTCTAAATTACAGCAACCTAATCTAGGATGCCCAGAAACCAGAGCATCATTGATAATTGTCTTTGTACTGCTCTAGTTGAAATCCCGATAGCTGCCTGTTCTTCTCAAGCAGACTTCTCAACTTTCTAAAAACCAGATGCAATAGATCACATTCATCAAGCCCCATGAGTCAAAGGTTATCTCTGTGTACCATCGTGATCCAAAGTATGTGCATTCCCAAAATGTTTTATTGTTTGTGTTTTAGCTGAAGTGGAAAGATCTACAGGCTTGCTTTTGCATTACCTCAAGGTTTACAACATCCTTTACAAAATAGGGATTGTATGTTAACATCAGCATAGCCATACACATGCTAAAGTGTAGGGCAGAACAAACACATTTCTATATTGCAGTTCTTCATTGTTAAGTAGCAAGAGACAGCACATGCAAAAGTTGCATATATTAAATAAAATATGGTGATTTTAATAACATGGTTGACTACGAAAATGTTACTGTTCTGTGCTTGATAATATTAAATGTGTTTTAGGTTGAAAGTCAAGGTGAGTGTAAAAGAGAATTATTGACTTACAGATAGAATTATTCTCTTCTATGTATTTTGTACAAAATAATATACACTCTTTTTTTTTTTTTTCCTAACATAGTACAGAATAATTTGACAAACTGGTGCTGGTGGTAGTAATAAATAGTGAGATAGAGAACCAAGAAATTTATTGCATCAACTAGAAACTGAGAATGTACTTCTGCAATCAAAAATGCTATTATATGTGCTTAAGCATCATGAAAGGCAGTTGTGTTCCTGTGATTTGTACTTTGCAGTACAATTCTGATGTCTGAAAAAAATGGGAAAGTTTTGTTTTCTGCAACAAAGGAATTGGGAGGAGGAAGGGTCACTAAATCTTGGACTTGACAAATCTGTTCTTATTAGCACCACTGCAGTTAATCTTACTGCCTGGATATTTCTAGCATGACTCCTCATCGGCTACCAGTGCTCCTCTTATTGGACCTAATTTTCAGGTAGAAAGTTTGTAACTAAAATGGCAACTCTGAAATGCAAAACCAGTAGACCAGTAGACTAGGCCAACTGCCAGGAATGCATATTGCCCTGTGGGGATTTTAACAAAACAACCAGAAATTTCTTTCCCATTGCACAGCTCCACAATAATGGAAGAAGCTCACAATTGGTTTCTCTTGTAGATATAACCTCAGAGCCTCAAATTTAAAATCTGAAGTAGAGTTAAACTCAGGAAGATACAAAGTGGGTACATTTTGATCTGAGATGTCTAATGCCCTTGTAGAACTAATTCTATTTTGTTATACAGAAATTGCACATGCTTCATAGTGCAGGCCCAAGTGAAACTGCAGTGATGATGGAAGGCAGCCTCTAGGAGCAGCTTCTCACCTTTCACAATCCTATTAGCCTTCGTGAGCGCTGTGACCCAGTATATCTGCACTGTTCTCCTTGATTTCTTTCAAACTGAAAATTCTCAACTATTAATTGTCTCTTCTAGTCAATGTTTCAGGCATCTCTGAACTCAAATATCTGTAGTGGTGTATTTTTTTGGAAATGGAAGTATCACACCTGAAAAAGTATTTAATGTGAGGGCATATACTACAGCTACACATGGACACTGGCTAATGCCCTATTATCAGTGTTGTTTTCCTTCCAACTTTGTGTGTATTCTCATATTCCCCGATTTTATCTTGGTTTGATTTATTTTTAAATAAATTTGTATGTTAGTCCATATTTGGTAAGCATTAACATTTATGTGCCCACCATAACCTCCAGATCTTTTTTTTTTCTGAGTAATGAGTCAATGCAGAAGGCATCATTATGTGTTCCAGTTTCTCATTCTGAGCTCATCTCCAGCAAAGAAAAAGTTCAGCTGTTATTGTACAGACATATGCTTGTCTCCATCAGCTCCCTCTGGACCTGTTTCACCTGTAGACCTCATTGAGATACTGAAGTCTAGGTCTAAAGAAGTCCCCATAACTTCAATATGTTCTAAGGAGTTATGTTTTGCCTAGCCACATTACTAATACTACCTAAAAATGACAGTACTGTCATAGACACTGTTTTTTTTTTTTAAAAAAAAAAAAAGGCTCTGATGCATGATGGTGATATGCCCAGTGACCTCTTTCTTTCTGATCTCAGTCTGCACTGGAGAACCCAAATGGTGGGAAGGGCTTTCTCCAGTCTTCTCTTACATCAGCCACATGCTGGTCTTGCACTGGCTGTACTCCTCCCTTCCAGGCTTCCCCCAAGGTTAGCATGGAGGCTAAGGCTGCCTGACAAAATGTTGGTGTGACTGGCACACTTATCCATTAGACCTTCATCGTGGAAGGTGGTGGGCCCCAGTTCTCCCAGCACTGTTGAAGAGCCTCTGTCCCTGGCAGCGGCCCCCCCAAGCCCCACTGCTCCTCTCCTACCTCTGCCAGCCTCCTGCCTTACTATTTTTTGCCTCCTTGGAATTCCTCTATTCTTTTTTCGATGGTTCCCTCCTCCTCCCCTCCCCCACACTTTCCCCTCCCCCACTCCAACTGCTGTTTTTCCAAATTCCCAACCGACTCCTCTGCCTGCAGGCCCGGTTGCTACGCAACCTCTCCCCCCCCGCGCTCACCGCAGGTGCGTTGCCATGGCAACGACACCCCGCTCTGCCGGCTGCCATAGCACCCCCTGTCAGGTCCACCGTGCGTGGCAGGCGGCGCAGGCCGAAGCCGCCCCAAAGCGCCTGGGGTCTCGGTCCCGCACTGCCGCTGCGCATGCCCAAGGCAGCACTCTCAGGTTCACCCTTACGATTTCTGGAAAATTCCCTGCCCCACATCTCTAAAACAACAACAAAACCAAAGAAGCATCCCCAAAACCCAGTGTTCAGTAGAAACAGAGGATGGGAGTTCAGGCGGCTTGTGAACTTCACCAGGGTCATGGTCCAGCTAACAGGCGGAGATGCTATATTTTACTTGTGTGCAGAGTCCATATGTTGATGTAAATTGTTTTCTCTGGAAGTGCCAGAAGGAATTTGAGAAGGTGTGTGCGCAACCAGGAGAACTATGTTGAGTGGGAAAGAAAACCCTAAAATCGGTCAGTTTGCTTTTGGGGAAATAGTCTCATCCCTGGTGGTGAAATAGCAGGGAAACAAGGAAAGCAAAGTCAGGTGCTCTCCCTTAGTGCGAAGTTGAAGGATATGGTAGAAAGCCAAATGCTCTGGAGCAACGGGGGCTCATTTGCAGCCACAGTGTTTCTTTTTAGTTTTGCTGTGGGGTTATCTAAATAGTGAGCAATAGTGACCTCATTTTTTTGCTGAGGAGTTTCACATTTCAGGAAGAAGAAGAATCCATGAACAGGCTGGAAGAGGATAAAGCAAAGAGTCGGCAAAGCCCGGAGCAGCTAAACTACAGTGCAATAAGGTAAAGTGAAAAAGGAGCAGGACATACTCCTTCCCCTTATCTGGGAGTAAATGTCCTTTACATTAACATGACACTAGCGCAAAAGACTGAACAACCCAGAAGAGTGGAGAGGAATCACTCCTAAAAACCTCAGGAACTGAAAAAGAAGCTGGTTTTTTATATCTTCTCACAAGATTACAGTGCAATTCTGAAACACCTTTTACCAGGAGCAGTTTTGGTACAGGCATGAAGAGGTGATTATGGAAAGGGACATATGGCGAAAGAAGGTTTAGAAAAGTTTATGATACAAATAGCTGGGAGGCAGACATTTAAAAGGATATGAAATACAGAGAAAGAAAAAGAAATGGTAGGAGGACATAGGAGCAAAGCAAAGGTACAGAGTAGAGACATTACCAATTGCACAGACTTCAGACTGTTGGGGGAAAAGCTACAAGCCTGGGGCAGAGTGGCTTGAAAGCTGCGCAGCAGAAAATTATCTGGGGGTGGTGGTCGACAGCCGGCTGAACAAGGCTGGACTGGCTATTGGGGCGTGTGTAAGACACATGGACTGTGTTGTTTGCTTATAAATGAGGTTGCAACCCCAAAAAATTGCTGTTGGCCATGAGCTTTTAGCCCCTCTTCCTTGACACCGGACCCACAAATGGTGCCCCGAACAGGGGCCTGACAGAGACAAAATGATTTCGTAACTGGTGGGCCGACATCAGCGGAACAACAGAGGGGAAGGAAACGTCACGATAAGTGATCACCAAATACTGATGCTCTAGGGCATTTTCGGGTGAGAAAGACGTCTGAGCCTGGCCGCTGGGAATAATCATGGTGGGTCCCATGACAATGGAACATGTGCTGCAGGTCATACGGCGTATCTTGGACAAGGCGGGTCGCGCCGGGGAAGTCCAAGAAGGGGACTTGGTCAGACTGTTGAAATGGAGACTAGAAAATACTGCCCTTAAGATGGAGGCTTGGGATAGCTTTGGGGTCATACTGTGGGATTTATCGACAAGGCAGGATCTGACAGCCTCATCCTTGCTGAGGCCATTACTTATGGAGGTGATATTACTTATGAGTCATTAAGAAAATACGTAGGGATGTCAGGGGTTGAGGTGGCTCCTGTCGCTCTGCAGGCCACGCCAGGAACGCAGCGATTGTACTAGATATTGTCAAAATGGCATCTGCTTATATCCGAGGTGTGAACTGGGCTTCCTGCCTGGCCTATCATAAGGAAGAAAACACTTGGTTTCACTTCGTAGACAAGAAGACTAAAAATAAAATATTTTAAAAACTTAAATAAGGACTTTGAAGACCTGCATGGAATCTTTATACCAGAGAAAGATGTGAAGACTGAACCTGAGTAAAACGACCACTTTGGATCCTGGCAAAATCGGTCCAACCAGCCGTAGCATCATGTTCCTCACGTGCTTTGGAGCAGCCAAAGACTTCCCATCAAGCCCATCAAGAGGAGCAACCAGGAACATCTGGGTGACCCTCGCGAACGCAATTGGACGAATTTTGTAACCCTGGTTGGCATATTGGATGGAATATACATAAATAAAACGATTTTGGGAATAAAACAAAAAAGGGGGGGATATAAGGGAAAGGGCAAAAGGTACCAATTGGCAAAAACAAGAACTGACTGAACCCGGCTCAAGCCGGATGCGGCTTGCTGACTAGACAACAAGAACGAGTTAAAGCTGATCTTTTCTGTGATTGGATATCTCAAGTTATGCAAGCCTCGGACAAGGCTGGACTGGCTACTGGGACACGTGTAAGACACATGTACCGCGTTGTCTGCTTATAAATATGAGGTTGTAACCCAATAAAATTGCTATTGGCCATGAGCTTTTAACCCCTGTTCCTTGACACTGGACCCACAAGCTTTGGCATAAATCTATCGGGTTTTAAGTTGCTGTTCATTTTCACTACACATCATTATGGATAAAATTCAATCCAAGCAAGAATAATGATAACCATAATAATTAAACAAACCCAAACAAGAACATTTTTACATTTCACACGTTTTTCTATTCTAAAGAGTGTTTCCATTTTTAAATGTTGGGAAAGCTCTTTAAAAAAAATTAAGTTATTAAGAACAATAATCACCAGGTGATGATTACACAAAAATCAACCCACACAGATTTATCTGCATATTTTTTTTTCCTGAAGATGTAAGATACTCATTACATTCCAGAGCTGTTCAGGTAATTTTCTTCCAACAGATCTGAACATATTCCCTAGAGTATCTATAGGAGAAAACATCAGAAGCATTCTTTACATTTCTTTATCAATTTCTAAAAATATCTAGATAGATCAGATAAAAGTTAATGAGATACAAGGTCATAATAGTTTCTTTAACAATGTAATTTCGAGACCAGGCATAATCTCATCTTTAGTGTAAGAGTTAAAACTGAGATAGCAGTACTTATTTCTCAACCTTTACTACAATAACAATGCTACCACAATATTACTTCATATTTCAGGGAATCCTCTTCTAAAGCAAGGTAATTCCAGTGAAATCACCTTGGAAGTAAGGAATAGACCACTGCATTCAAGAATTAAGTCACTTGGTCAATATGCTTGATGAAAAGACATTATTCTGCTGTCACTAGATGAGTACTTCCAATTACTCAAAATAAACTCCAAGAAAAGTAGTTTAAACCAGAATAGTTCCCGTAGTTTTATGGCTCTCCCATATATCACCTACTTATCACCTTTTACTTACTTATCCTATACTTATCACCTTATAATTATTTATCACCATATATTACCCACATACATCACCAAGAACAACTAGGTTATGCAACTATTTCATGTCAAAGAATAAGTGGAACAATGGGAGATGAGCTTTTCTGTCCAGCAAATGGATTCTAATTGGTGTTTTTAAATGGCTTAATTTTAGACTCGTTGGAAATGGGATCTTATTTAATAGATTCCAGTTGCCCATCAGGCCACATTTTGTTGAAATTACTTTCTCTTTTGAAGTGTGACAGACTCTTTAGCTAGAGGTTTAACACGAGCATTCACACTGCAGATCGTGCCATCACATATCTCAAGATACTCGTAGGTTACTTTAGTGTAGTAGAAACAAATTTAACAAGCTATTTTTGTTACTTCCTTCTTCATCACTGAACTGTCCCTTAACCACTGAACTGTATCAATGTGGAGGCTACAGACACTTGCCACTTGCAGAAATACAGTTTCCTTATTAATAACAGAGATGAAGTTGTCTAGCTTGTTCTATTATTAAATGAAGTGGAAGATAGTAAAGTAAGAGGACAACTTGTAGGGGGAAAAAAAAAAAAGACCAAAAAGTGCTTAACAAACCTAAAGACATCTGCCCAGCACATAGATGAACGGGATAATACCGCAAAATCATAAGAGAGGATGTTTTGATCAGAAAACATCTGGGCTACAGATTACTTACTTGAAAACTAGTAAATTTATTAATAAAACTATTAAGTTTGAGAAGAGAGTGGATTTATGCTTTTTCCCTAAATCCTCTATCTTATCCTTCTACTTATCCTAAAAGTAATAGAAAGATAATATTAACATATTTTACATAAGTCATGCAGTACAGTGAAAAGTAACCAATATAAACATGGCTTAAATAATTTCAGTTCATTATAGGAAAAAAAATCAAGTATTTTGGTTACGTTTACCAGGATTGTGATCTTTATATGCTGTTAAATTTAATTTAAAAAGTTTTTTTGGCTGTACGAACAAAAAAAAAAGAGTGCACATATTAAAAAGGAATTAAAATATGTTCTCTTTGTTTTTCTCTATCAGAAAAGTATTATGAAATTCCTTTTTGAGCTACATTTTAAGTCTCCTTAATGAAATTCTTGAAGTTCCAATGAGTCATGGAGTCACCGGTTGCATTATCAGATACGTATGTGTTTTTTCTCACTATACACATTTCTGTTAATGAAAAACATAGAAACTTAGAAAGCTCTCTATTTTCTGAGATTACAGTATTTCTTTTGCCCTGCATAATACCTACTTATAATCAGAAAAGTCTTAATCATTGCATCCCATTAAGCTTTTACTGTGCAAGAAAATACTTATTAATCTACTCAATTACCAGGAAAATTAACATAAATGTATTGGCTTAAAGGTGCCAAATCTTTGTCAAGGTGACCTTGTGCAATTACGTATTTTCCAGTAATTATTTAAAACGTAAATTGCACACTTTTTGATTTTTTTTATAAGCCAACGGTTTTCTATATACAAAAAAGTTCATTTTAATACTGAGACATTCATGCAACGTCACCAATAGAACTTATTAAATCATATGGAGAGCAGTAATATTTGGGAAATATTTAAGGTATCAAGGCTCTTTTTTTCTAGAAGAAAATGTATGGAAAGAAGGGTCATGTAATCGCCTCATTAGCAATCTGTGGTTCAGAGATTGAGAACTCCTGATAGCACTTATCTGGATATAAGAAAATTAAATGTTATATGGCTACAACAAAGCTTAAATTCACTGTCTGAATTCATGAAGATGAAATCCTCTGTTGCAAATAAAACAGTATTACTTTGCATTTTTTCAAGCACCTTACAATATATTGGTCATTTTTCCTGTGCTTATCCCTGCGATATATTTGCATATTACTCAGAAAGTGAACTATATGGACAATTTCTTCATAATGGTGCTAAAAGTTTAGTATTGTGTAAATTTAACTCCAGTAGAGTATTTCCATTACACACCATTATTCTCTCTTTCTCTCATAACAAGGAATTTTCAAATAATGCAACTGAATTCATAATTTCGCAAATAGTTTTGTCTTAACTTTCTTCTTACAAATATGCTGAGTAATATAAACTGATTCACAGCTGCTGTTTTGAATTTATGACCAGTCTGACTTCAGCAAGAGCAGTTAAAAGAAAACTGGACTTACTCAAATTACTGAGCTGATAATTCTGACATTGTTACTGCTCTTAAAATTTAAGCATGTTAACTCACTGCTTATACTACTATCTTAAAATGCCGTGGTAGGGCACTTATTATATCAACAACCTCATAAAATAATACAACTATGGAGTAAATGAATAAATAAAATACACTTTTGCTATTTTTGTTGTTGTTGCTTTTAAGACTCTACAGGAATATTGTCTGAGAAAGAACCTAAAAATCTCACATTCAATAAAATGAGTAGGAACATTTTTTTTCTATAAAACTAGCTTTGAAGAAATGACAGTATAACACATTTTAATTATAGAAAATGGATGTAATATCGTGATGAACATATCTATTTTGTCCCAACAAAACTATAAATAAATATTTCTTTAAAAAAAGGAAAAGAAAAATGATGCTGATTTTAATCTTCATTGTCTGTGATGATCCACAGTAATATGCTCCAAAAGCAAAATTAACTGTTTTCTGGTTTAGTAGCTTGTCTTTCTGTAACTGTTACAGAGCAAAGGAAGATTTTAAAGCCCACTTCTGTCTTTGCCGTAACTCTTTGCTGAAATACAAGGTCATCTTCTATCTTTCCAAAAAGTATGCATACAAGAAGTTATATTTCTAGTCAGTTCCATATAAAACTTCGAATGTATTTGTTTCTTGTCACCTTTAAAATGTGTTTAATTCATTAATAAATAGCTAATATTAACAAATGTTCCCTAAACAGTATTTGAAATACTAATGAGTAGTTCTTAAGAAAAAAAAATGTTAGCTCACTGGGCCTTGCACGAACATTTCTGTATTATTAAGATTTCAATGCAACTTTCATATTTCCTATTTCTGTATTTGAATTCTATATTCAGCATTTCTTTCCAAGATTTCTCAGTGTATGTTTCCTGTGGACAAAATATAAACTTCGGACACCTGGAAGCTTTGGAATTTGAAAGAACAGTAGCATATTATTAGACTTACAAAAACTTCAGAGATTGCCAGCAATCTGAAGTCTGGGGATATTCAAAATCAACAGTATTCCATCTCTTCTTTTAGTAGTTAATTGATCCCCTCAGTTGCTGATTAAACTGTTACCAGTCACAAATCAAAACAAACACTAGGGTAAAAAAAAAAGATTTATTTGAGGCAGTCAGATTTTCACTACTATCTTTTCCTCAGAGATCCAAGGCAGGTTTTTATAAACAATCATTTTATGTTGAATTTCTATGTTTTCTGATTATCTATGACAAAATAATAAGCTCAAAGAAGCAATTTCTCACCTAAATGCACATTGGATACATTTTATATTCTTCAGGGTGACAAACCCTCCTTCCTCATTCTTCTTTCAGATACTTCAAATGCAGTTCAGTGAAAAAAACCCTCAATGTTGATGTAAAGGCTTTCATACTAAATTAAGTTTGGAATACTACCAATTGTTATCCAAAGAGATGAGTATATTAATATCCAGTCTTCAGGAAATACGCATCTTTTAGCCACAAAGTTCACACTACCGATTCATTCTCAAAGGATGTTTGTCCATGGAGCCTGTAACTGTGCTGCACTGGAGCTCCAGAAACTCTGATAAAGCTAGTTGTGAAGGTTTTAGAGGTTTTTTGGTGTCTCAGTCATCTGCCACACTTTCTGCCAGAAACTGCCATGCCTGTTGCAGAGACAACAGAGCAAGATGGCCACTCACACTTGGGCTGTTCAAGTCCCCAAGCTAATACACCTGCTTAAAAGCACTGCTGCATATGTGCTTGTCTCAAATAATGGGACCCACATGCATGTTCCCTGCTGCCATCTTTGCTGTGGAAGTGGAAGCATTTAACAGAGAAATCAGACAATCCACTGGCAATGGCAGCATCTTAAAACCCTGCTAACCTGCTGGTCAATCTGTGAAGTGCTTCCAGCAGAACCCTTGCAATGGCCCTGCCACGTAGGTACTGCTGCACTACGTACAAGAATACACAGTATGCTCTGTACGCGACTGACAAAAACTTTTGCTGTGTATTTAGTGCGCTCTTGAAGTAGAAAAGTCAGGATGCCATTTTTCATTTTGATAGGAAAAAAGAAAAAAGTGAGTTTGCCTGAAGTTAGAGAGAACGGCACTCTCATCACATAGTGGGCAAAACTAGATTGGTGTTGAGCTAATTGCCAGCCAGCCATCAACACTACTCATTTCTGCCTTTGGCCACAGCAGAGAGTGCCAAATTAAGCCTCAGGTTAAAGCAAACCCGTGGTTGTCTCCCCCTGCCCTCCTTTAGGTGGAAATTGAGGGTGAGCGGGAAATGGCTACTTCAGGTTCTAACCTGGCAAAGCTGCACACTCTGATCTACATGAAGTACTGGGTTCAAGCAGATTTCAAGAAGGTTTCTTGACACTCATCAAACCCAAAGCACGGATTTTTTTATGACTTTGGGTCATAAAAAAAAGCTTGAGGTTCCCCCCAGGACAGCTTCAAAACATGAAAGAGGACAGGTAAGGGAGCTACAACAAGCAGTACTGTAAGCAGATGACACACACTGTTTTATAAGAGCCCCACAGACGCTCAGCGAAACTTCCCACAT
>NW_010587667.1:251123-277165 GCF_000705375.1 Tinamus guttatus | reverse complement strand
CGCGTGCGCTGGGTCCCTGCGGCGCCCCAGCCTGCACAGGTAGGTCCGGGGCAAAGTGGAGTTCTGCGCCGAGCCCTGGAAGGCACCTGGAAGCCTGGTAGTGCCAGGCAGTTCTTCCTGTTTCGTTTTCTTCTTGTGCGGATGTGCGCTGAGGTGGTGGCGCTCTCTTGCACCGCTCTAGAGGTCTGTTTGGGTGGGACAGGGGCGGACCTGGCGGCATAGCGCCTCGAAAGCACTACTTTACGTGTGTCTGGATTGGGCTTAGTGTTATCTAATAGTGCTGTGTGTAGCTAGTGAATATGCTTGCAAATATAGGAGGTGTTGGAATTGAGTGTGGTGTTGGATGGGTGGTGGAAACAAAATGCAGAAAACAGCTCTTGTTACTGTGCTCAATAATGGCGATAAAATTTCAGCGGAAAGATTCTTGTGCTTGTGAATGTAGTAGAAAGGAGCGCATTTCAGTGGGAGAAACTGGCCTAGTTTTTCATTATTTATGTGATGTCATCAGTCATTTATTATAAAACGAACTAAACAAGGACAAAATTGTTACTTGAGGTTGACATGGAGGCCTCCGTTGTACAAAACGGAAGAAGTTAACTGTGGCATATAGTAGCATATATAGCAGTATATGTAGTATATAAAGAATGTACATTTGGTCTTTTCTATTTACTTATATACTTAAAAAAATGAAACTATAGCTTTAGTACCACATTTTAATTCTGACACAAGGGCATTTTAGAGGTGTAGCATATTATATTATATTACCTTGCTTTTTCTAATACTTGACAGATGTCCAGTGGAAATGCCTGTATTTTATATATATATATATATAAATTTATTTTATTACAGTTATTCTGAAATAACTCCTCATATTGTGATGTCAGTCTGAAGCTTAACACCGGGAGGCTTTTGATGGAAGAAATATCCATATAAAATGGAGAGGGAGAGATGAGCTCCCTGGCTCAACTCTGTTAGGCAATGATCACTGAGCTTAAAATTGTTGTCTTTGTGCTGTCACAGACAAATAATACTTGCCAATTTAGAGCCCTTATTTAACATGCCATCTGATTGTTAGAAACAGGACAATATTTACAAATTATTACATCTTTGGTAAGGTAAATACTGTTTTTATGAATGAGTTTATGGAATTTGCATCCAGAAGGTCAATATATTGTCGAAGCATGCTGTCTGCATTTCTTTTGCAACTTTAAATACATTTTGGGCTATATTTTGTTGTAACAGGTTGTACTGATTACAGATAAGACAGTTATTAATACTGAGCTTATATTTCGTTTTTGTTTATAAAGACTAGGGAATGTATTGACTGCTTAAACTGGGTGTAAAAGGTTAAGTATGAACTCAGTACACAAAAAACTAATAAGAATGTAAAAAATAAGCGGTTTTTTTTTTTCCTGATATGTTTTGGGTAGTCTCAAAGGAAAGGATGAAGAGGAGTATTATCTGGAATATTAAAAATTATTTCAATTGCCCTGTCATTGTCTTCAGCAGGTAATTTCTCAGTTTGTACAACTGTGCAATGGGGCTAATGGCAGCTGTCAGGTGCATCATTAAATGCATTCACTAATATTTGCTTGAGCACTGTTACAATTAAGAAATATTCACAAATAAATTTGTATTTTTTATGCATAACTTTTGTAGCTATTTTATATGCTCTTAAAATATCCAATTGAGTTTTTAGGTAAACATTATTGAGAAAAGAATGACACTACTCATTTTGAAAAGCAGCAAGTTTTTAGGCAGATGCCAAATAATTAAAATGCAGAAAATGTAGTTTTAGAAATGTTCTCAGATAATTGCTTATGTGAACTCATTTTCCGATAAGCTTAGGAGATCTTGGTGCTCCCATCATTGATTTTGGTTTGGTAGCTTTGTTACGTTGCTTCCAGTAACAGTTTTTTTTATGAGTTGCTACCTTGTTACAAAGCATAGCGGTACTGAACTCATGCTTTCCTGAAATTTGTGGAACACTTTTGCATTTTGTAATAAGAATATATTTACTGAGATTAACTCAATTGTTCTATGGATTTGGAACAGGTTTTACATGATTGATTCATAGGAGAAAGGAATATTTTAAAACAGTTCATTTGATGCTGTTATTGTGGAACCTCTTAATATTTTATTTTCTATCTATTATGAAGATTGTTTTCAATAAGATGCAACTCCCTGTAGGCATGCATACATGCAATACTCTTCAGTGTTTACCCAGCTTTCGTTTGTATGTCCATTTCCTATATTTAGGAGCTCAGCATGAACTGTAGTATGTTAATTTTCTTATAAGAGGTCATTTAAAAGTTTGGAGGTAGGGACAGGAAACTTGGTCTAATATGGAAACAGTTTCCTCCCAGTGTAAGGTGATTTTTGCTAGCCAAGAGTCTGAACTTCTTAAAGATGAAAATTGTGTTGAAATGTGTTCAACTCTTTATCTAGTTGGTAGAAGTTCTGTAAAATGCATGATCATAACGGGTGTGTTTTCCAGTATAAATAATTATTAATTAGACTTACCTGAGATCATTTTTAGGAATTATATTTATGCTAGAAATCTCAAGGATATATATGAAATATAGATAGGGTCAAAAAAATACTTTCAGTATGTCACTGTTACTTGTTTGCAGTCTTAAAATATTTTTCCATTTACTATTCACCTATGCTTTTGTATGTTCCGTGGTAGTCATATGTTTATATATTAGTATAGTAGTTATATGCTTAATATTTGGAAATTATTGCAGTTTCACAGATATACATCATATTTTTTCAATAGGAGATTAGATGAGAAAATAAACTGTGAGTTGTAAAATCATTATTTTTGTCTGAAAGTCATTTTTTTTCCCACCTTTCTCCCCAATATATTTTGGTGAATCTTAAATGCAGTGGAATCTAAGATTACTAATGTTTTATGGTTAAAATTGCATCTATGCTGTTCATTTCTCTTTATATGTGATGTTATTTTGAGAGACTTGCCTATACTTAAGTAGTGATTGAAACACAACATAAATGACACTTTTATGATGTACAATGACCACAAATTAAGTTCCCGTTATAAATATACAATACGCTGTAATATATGAAAAAGTGGCTCTTCAGGTGTTTATGTTGTAACTTAAGAAATGCTGATCATTTGGTGCAGTTACTTACAACATATAGAATGGGAGAGTAAGCATGCTTTTGACCTTGCTTTTTGATAGGTCATCAGGAAGCAGAGGAAAAAGTGAGGGTGGCCAATGAAGTGACCCCTGTAAACTACTTTTTATTGTTGAATTAGACAATTGCGGAATGCCTTAATCTCCGAATAAATGTTTAGAAGAGAGTTTAGAGTTTAGGCAGGTGGGTTTGGAGCATGTATTTTGTTTGGCTTTTGTGTTGGTTTTAGTTGTCCTCTTCCTGCCTCACAGCAGGATTTTGTATGTTCTGAAATCTTAATTTTCATTTCCTTGAAAAAGTTTGTTGCCTTTGTAATGTATTTAAATATCTTCTTTATCTTTCTGTAATAACAGGAGTCAGAAAATTCCAGACTTTATATCTGGAATGTTAAAATATATGTTATTTGTTTGGTTGGTGTTTTTTTGGTTTTGTTTTTGTTTTTTCCAATTTATTTGGACATCCCAAAATGAAAAGTGGAGTTTCAGCTATTTTCGAGTTTATGCATTTTACGTTTTCACTAGAGGTTGCTACACTTTTTTTTTTTTTTTAATGCAGAATGCTGTCAGTGAAAAGTGCATGTGCTAATAAGATTAAAGAGAAAAAAAAAAAAGGATAAGTAAGGTTATTAAATGGTGTTTGGGAGTGTGCGGCTACTGAGCAAAGAGATACATATGAGCCTGCCAAATATCAGTATTTTTACATTTAACTTTAGAGTTTTTTAAACTTAACAATGTGAAAGATGGAATGTGACAAAAATGCTTTTAATTGTGCTACAGCCATAAAAGTTTTAACAAAAACTTGCTTAATTCTCCTGTAATAACCAGCTTTATGCGACTACTCTGTCAAGTGATCTCTTCTCACTAATTGTTGAAATGGTTGTTCATTTTCACTTGTTCAAGTGAAGTAACCAAGCAAGTATCCAAAATATAAAATTCCTGCAAATTTTGTGAAATAGGCATCTGCAGTGAGGAAAGAGACTCCCTCTAATGAGAAGGAAGGCAGGGAGAAGTCTGCAGTTGTACACATTGCTTTTGTTGATAACCAGTTGGCCAGTCAACTCGTAGGTATTATCTGTGCAAGCAGCTGTCACAGCAACATGCAAATTCAGACAAGACATGTATGTGCCCTCACTTGCCCAGTGTGGTAAGGCATTAATGATAACCTAAGGTTATTGTGATTAAAAAGTAGCAAGACAAACTTCACAAATTTGGAGGACATGTGGGTTCATTGGCTCCATTTCTTGCTGATTACCTTGTTTAAGACCATTGAGATACGCTGTGCATAAAAGGCTTTTAAAGTAACGATTCCTTGTTTTATAGCCAAACACCTAATAGCAAGATGTGTACATATTAAATCCCTGAGGGGAGAATGTAGGGAGGATGGGGCCAAACTCTTTTCAGTGGTGGCCAGTGATAGGACAAGGGGGATTGGGTACACGCTAAAACACAGGAAACTCCATCTCCATGTGAGTAAGAACTTCTTTCCTGTGAGGGTGACAAAGCCCTGGAAGAGGCTGCCCAGAGAGGCTGTGGAATCTCCTTCTCTGGAGATCTTCAAAACCTGCCCGGGTGCCCCCCCGTGCCACGTGCTCTAGGGCGCCCTGCTGGACCAGGGGTGTTGGACTAGATGATCTTTAGAGGTCCCTTCCAACCTCAACCATTCCGTGATTCTGTGTGCTCTTCCATTGTCCCTGAGTTTTCATCATATAGTTATGGAGGGATATGGAATCCTATTTTCTTTGTATGTATAATTGCCTTTAACACTTGTGATTTACGAGATAACTGTTAAAAACAACAGCAATGCCCTCTAAGATGTTTCATTAAAATCTACACTGGTGAATTATCAGCTCTTGTTTCTTACAAGAACAAATATCAAATCAGGTGAGATATTGGTAAACTAGGTAGTGTATACCATTTTTTTAATAGGGTATATGTGTTTTTCTTCTAATAGTTTATATTTTCTAAAATGTTTAGGTAGACTAATACAGTTTACTTGAGAGTATAACTTGGATATTTTTAGTACAGAATAATGTCTTTTTTCTTAAATTTCTAAAAAATGCTCTTTACTAAATTCATGCACTCAAAACACAGGTTTATGAGTGATATTACCACATAGTTCAGCTGGCTGTTAGAATAACCTGCATATTTGCAGTGCTCTGTCACTTTGTGCTCTTCTATGTGTTACTGTCCATTTCATAATACTGTAAAGAGAAGGTATGTTACAAAAACTTGACATGAAAGAAAGCTTCTGTATGCACTTGCCTCCAACTTAATACAGCTTCAAGAAATTCATTTGAAGCAGCAGTTGAATTTTAATACTTTCAACTAAGTATTTTATAGTGCTTTTTTTGTACTAAACTGACAGAAGTCATCATGCATTGTGCTAATATGTTGAAAAAATCCTTTGCGAATCCTAGTGAACTTGTTGATAGGTGTTTTGGGCTTAAGGAAATCTTTTCAAATACTGGGCTAACTTTAGTTTTCTAGTTTCACTTTATTATATTTTTTTTATCTCATTGTTTTTTCTTCCTTTGCAATCCCATGTGAGAGTTTGTCTCTTAAATTTAGCTTATTGGCCTGTGTAAATACAGGAATGAAAGGGGTTTTCAGTAGATGTTTTATTGAACTTTAATTCAGACATATAGAAACAGATTAATACTTTCTCGTGAATTTCATCAGTACAAGAACTGATGAAATTCCAGTTTCCAGTTTTTGTCCACTTGGTTAATTAACATGAGGATAAATGAGAAAATTGGGTGGGGTATATGTTTTGTATGTAAGAAAGTATGGATAAAACAGCTTAAAGAAACTTTTGCAGGAGGGGGGGCTGTCTGTTTATTCATTGCCTCATCCTACTCTTACAATGTGAAATGATTTAAAACTAAAATTGGAGCATCCAAGATATTTTCTCTCCATAATTCCTTAAGGATGGTATAGAAGAATCTCTAGTATAAAATCTGACCTTTACCCATGATATTTAAAAATGGAGGTGGCAGCTTGAAATTACTTGCATAGAGAAAGAATTAGAGAAATGGCAGGGCACCATTCTCTGAGGGATTTTTTTTTTGCATGAGAGAGGATGGAAAAGGGAAGTTATATTTTAAAGTTTATTAAGTTTATTTTAGTGCAGCCTGCTGAAATGATACTGCAGTGGGTTGGCATGTTACCAGAACTGGGCAGAGTTAAGGATGTGTGAAATTCTTAAATATACAAGAGAAATCTAAACATATCAGATGTGTACATATTTTGAGAAACTGTATAGGTGCTGCCTTAATTTCCTATTAACAGTTTCATTTTACTGTTTCCTGGATCAAAGCGTTCTCAGATGAGTTACTTCAAATCCCTTTTTTTCACTTAAACTGTTTTAAAAAAATCTATTTTATTTTAAAATGAGCGAATCTGTTTTATAGTTTTAAAATATTAACACACATATGCATTCTAACTTAAATATGTTAATTCTGAGTACATGCATTTCTAAGCATTTTTTTTAGAGACTGCCTGTGTTAATAAATCAAGACCTCATTCATGTTTATGAAGTTTTCTGACAAGATTTGAAAGGTCTTGGATTCTGTTTCTTCTGGCTCAGTGAAGATGTTTTATGAATTTATTTGCCAACTAGTTATGCCTGCTGAAACCTATTAAAGACATGAATTTACATATGTAGAAATCTGGTCAGAATATTAAAGAATGTGACATTGCATGAGTACACTTTTATAATACAGATCCCTTAACAGGTTAATGTTAAATTTCTAAGACTAGAGATGATACTTTTTTTTTCTTAAATTCTTAATCTAGGAATTCTTAATCTAGGAATCCTTAAATTCCTAGATTAAAAGCAAATTTCATAGAATCATTATGGTTAGAAAAGAAAGGGAATTTCATAGATGTATGAAGCATAGCATTTTTTTTTCTTCTTAAAACATTGCTACTGTAAGTTAGTGTTACACTTACCATGTATTATGCTTGAATTCAGAAATCTTAAAGTTACTATAAATTCCTGTAAGCTGAAGGTTTGTTACGTATGAGGTTAAGTATAGGCAATTTGGCTTAGAAATATTTTGAATCAACAGTTATTTTAAACCTGTTGTAAGCCCAATTTTGACATGATAGCTGTTAGTGAGGAGAAAATCTTTTTGTGTAGTGAGTAATTGTAGACCATTTTGCATGAAATGAAAATTTTCTCCTGTCTTCACAAATTGATTTCCGAGAGACTTGTCTTTTGGCCATTTGAACTTCAACCATATTTTAGTTGTTACATGAATCCATTATCAAAGATACTTGTAAATGATTTAGCTGCTTAGGCATCTGTTGTATGCATTTCCCTTGAATTGCAAATCCTTTTGGTCTTGCCTTAGTCAGGTGGTGTATTCCAACATTTTGTTCGAGTTTCAAATGCTAACTTTGGTGCGGATAAGTACTTCAGGTAACTGCCACTGGAATGATTAATCACTTCTGAAATAGCTAGTTACGTTTGCCAACAGGCATTCAGCAGTTATGTCACTTTACATATTTTCATTAAAAAGCAACATGAATATTTTTTTGTGGAGGGGAGTAGAAGATTGGCAGGAGATTAAATAATATAAATTTATATAAATAATATCAATTTAAATCAAGATAAACTCCAATTGCTCTTACAATTATTGTAATTTAAAATAAACCCATTAGGTATGCCCCTTCTAAAAATCTAATGTATTGAAGTAGATACAGAAGAACTCCTTTTAGGGCTGATCCACTGTAGCCTGAATAAGAGTAGATGATTTGCATGAATAGACATTAAAGGGGAACCTCTGCTGTCCTAACTTTGGCAAACGTTGAAACCATATATTCATTCTTCCTTCCCCCAATAGGTTCCAATATCAATTCTTTAGGAACAAATAAAACATTTAAAAGGGGGAAAAAATATCCAGCAAAATTTTTTAAGAGATTGTAGGTACATTTTTTTTTTCTTTTAAATACTTACAAAATATAACACCCTATAATTTATAAAGACGTGGTGATTGAAGGTCTTCAATGTTCTAGGTTTTTTTTTCTTTTTTTTGATTTTGTTTGTTTTTGTTACCTTCTGTATTTATAGAGCAGACTTCCCTCTTTAAGAGAAACTGTTTTGTAGGGCAACTAGTATTACAAAATGCTTGGAAATACATAGTACTGATAAAATGTACAGATTATTTTCTTTAGCCTTTTTTCTTTTTTTTTTTTCCTTTTTTTTTCTTTTTTTTTTTTCTTTTTAAGGACAGAAGTAAGACTAGTCTTGAGAAGTATTCCCTAATGTTTGTCAGTTCTATGCATCATTTGGGTCTGTTGCTGTTAATATGTGACATGGATTCTGAACAGCCTGGAGCCAGGAAAAAATTGAAGTATGTGATACAAATTCTGGATTGCAGACATACCAAGGCAGTCCCTCTGCATGGCTAGGGGTTCTTGGTTCATTTTTCTTCTTTCTTTCTTTACCAATTGTGCTCCGAGTAGCTGCAGTGTTGCAGCATGTGCGTTAACCATTTTCTGCCTGGCCAAGAAACCATTTCTCTGGCCCCCCTCTGACTGTGCAGTTTGTTGCAATGTGGTAAGGAGGGAGGTGCTTTGCTGTATAAATGTTTTATCCACTGAGTTGTCACCGAGTGGCTGGTCTTCAGTGCACATTGCAGCCATCTTACTCAGGCTTTCTGTGCAGCTGAGGCAGTGCAGTTCCAAAATGGCTGCCGAAGGGCTCCTCATTGCTGCAGTCTAGCTTAGCTGTATGCACATGAGCAGAGCTGTTGGCATCACATGCTTCTGACCTTAGAGGTAAGCACCAGCTCTGCTTTGCTGAAAAACAATTTCCAACTTTTATTTAAGCAAAATTAATTGTTTCTAACACGCTTTTTTTTTTTTTTGGTCAGCAGGAGGGTTATTTTCTTCTGTCTGTATTTGTGTGTTTGCGTGTGTCTCGCTCAATTAATTCATAGCCGTTCGCCCTCTTCCATATACTGGGTAGACTGGGTGGGACAGGAAAGGTCAAAGGTCATACCCATATGTCTTGCTAATTGAGTAGTTAATTTTCAGCTCAATTCCTTACCAGGCCGGAAAACACTGACTTCTTACTGCCATTCCTCAAAAACCACTTTTTGTGTTTTTACTAAACATAAAATAAACTTTAGAGAAATGCAACAAAAATAATTAAGTAGCTAGATTCATATCGACCTGGTTTTTTTCCTCTCATGTTAAATGACAACTGCCTCACCTTTGTAAATACAATGCAGTAACAATGATTACATAAATGTTAACTAGCTTTCAAGTAGCAGTTGCTTGATATTGTTAATGTAAGTAGCAACATTAAGTAACTACATTAACAAGTAGCAGCTTTCAAGTAGCAGTTGCTTGATATTCAATACTTGTTAATGTAAGTAGCAAAACAGCTACAAAATAGTAAATTATCTTTAAATTCATCCTTGGTTTCTTTTATATAACTTAATTAAAATCTGAATTTAAAAGTTTTGTGGCTTCATGTGACCTGATGTATGCTACTGTTTAAAGGTGGCCTAGCTATCTCTCATGTTGGATGCTTGTTTAAAAAAAAAAAAAAAGATAGGTGACACATTCAGGGTCATGGAAGAAAAGTAGCGCTCAATTTTTTTTCTTTATTTCTTTCTTGACATATTGGGGAGGGAAAGAAAAGAAAAAGAGGAGGAAGGCAGCCAAGACATTTTCCCCCACCACTCTATTTTTTTCCTTTCAGGCTATTTCAAATAGCTAACTAATGTCACTAGGGGGGATTAAGCTAGATGTGAGTTAATTTTAGGGTAATGAAATTGGGAGTGTCTTGAAGTTCTCCAGAAACACATCAGGAACAACAGCAGAACTGGGTAATTCATTAAGACATAGATCAAAGCATTTCCCTGGTCTGAAATTGAACTTCAGTGCAAAGGATATGAAAGTCAATATGAAATACTTAAGCAATAAGGGAAATTTTTAAATTTTTTTTGCATGTTAATTGGGTATGTTTAACTTATTCAAGAATACAGTGCCTTCTGGTTGCAAAGCTAGTTTAAAGAAGTAAAAATATCAATTAAGGCAGTCATTTAAGGCCAAGCTGATTACTGCCTACAGTAAACTGTAAATTTGTAATTACTTGATCATAGGCATGACTGGCATATGACTATGACTGGCATAGCATAAATTCATGATTATAGGTGATAATGAAACATAAATAGGTAACTAACTAGTTTCATTCCGTGTTCTTCTGTTGCCTGGTGTTCATATAGTGATCTTGACTTGGCCAGTTTACAGCTTCTAATGACTTGTCCTGATCAGACAGAACAATTAAGATCCTGAAAACATTTTGGCACTGTCAAATGGCTAAAAGCTCAGACAACAAAGCCTAATGGCTTTATCTCTATAATATGTACAGTTTTGCCATATAGTCACCTTACCGAATAAAAGTAGAGTAAGAATGTAGGTAAATTTCCATCTTTCCCATGCCCCAATCAATAATCTTTCTTTTTCATTCCTTTCCTTTTTTTTTTTTTTTTCTCAAGATACTGAGTCAAATTATCCTGACTCCAGGTTTATATAAAAGATTACTAAGGTGTTTGTATTTAACAGCAGTTGTTGCTGCTGATTAATTCCAGATGTTAATATCCCAAGAAAGGAGAAAGAAATCATTCTTCCTAATCAGATCACCCTTTATATTTTTCACATCAAAATTAAATTCTACTTCATAATTATTAAAAAGGGATCCAATTCCATGCCTAACTTTTGCCTAACCATATTTTACTGAACACATCATGTTTGGAACTAAAAACAGGAACGTACAAAAGACTTATGAAACAATAAATAAAACTTATCAAGCTGTATTGGTTCTGTCTATGCATTTGTTTTTGTTTTTTGTTCCCCCCCCCCGCCCCGACCCTTTGCTACGGATGAGGCCTGGCAGATGAGGTGCATGCACAAGAGAGATTGCGAGAGTTGTCCAGAGAAGCTCTCTTTGTCTCTTCCTTTGTCTTTTTGTCTTTTCCTTTGTTTTTTGTTTACTTCTCTAGCAGGCCATTTTGGAAAGCAGTGGCCTCCTTGGAAGGGCTAGAGGAAATGACTGGCCCAGCAGGGACCCTTAGAGTGTCTGTTGTGGGCCCGAGGATAAGGAGTGGGATGTTTTGTAACCTTTGTGTTACATATGGAACACATCCCTATTTTCAGACATCTGAGTATATGATAATACCTCCTGGTATGACACTGGTAACTGACAGTATTACCTTCCTTTCCGCTCCTTCCCTACCATGCTTTTGTTATTAATAATTTGCTCTTGAGTTTTTGAAAAGGAATTGAAAAACAGTGATTTATTTGCATAGAAATACAGCACTTTAATAGGTGTAAAAACATGCTTTTATTGAATATTCTAATATGATGTCTGTGATTTGACTTAACTGTATCTTGTGTTAGACAACTATTTACACACTGTGTTACAGTGTGCTCAGGGTTCCTGTGTTTGCATTTTTCGTACTTCTGGTGATCTTCTGCGTTCTGAAACAGTTCAACCTAAATTTGAAAGACAGGCTTGCAGAGGCAAATACATTACTAATAGGCTAGCACTGTCAAATACATGCAAATTTCAACAGGAAATGCACAACAGTAATTTACTCTGAAGAAATGTATAAAATCAGATGTTTTCTAAATTATTTTTTCTACAAATGTGATTTTTTTTCCCCTTTGTGCCTCATGGAAGTATTTGCATAGCATAGGTGCTAATTAATAAAATTTATTTGCTTGGAACATTTTGAACGTGGCTTTTTTCAGGGGGTGAGGAGTGGTAATCTTTTTAAAGTCAGAATTGTCAGATTTGCCCAGCTGCATCTTCTTTTTCAGTAGATATTTTGGGAGCAAACAATATCAGGCAGGATTCGAACTGAACTGGAATAGACTCTGGATTAATGCTGTACTCTGCAATGCTTGCAAATCCCTTTGAAACAGACAGCTTCATTAGTTCTTTAAGTATTTGAAACAAATGGTTACTAAGCATTTAGAACTGTTTTGAATCTTAAATGCTTCATCACTTTATGACTCTGTTCTTAAACAGTTAAATAGGACTTCTTTTTTTCAGTTGTCAACTTTACTATTTTTCTGAAGAATGTCTTGTCTTCAAAGCAGATATGAGTCTGCGAATGTCAGTTTTTTCCATCATCTTGATTTGCAGACTTGCATCTTTCAGTTTAATGACAAAATTCCTCATATAAACTGAAGTGAGGAAAAAGTTTCTCTTAAGTTTATAATGAGGTTGTTTTCACTTTTGAAAATAATAAAAAGCACAATACTTCATTCTGACACAGCTAAGAATTACATCATTTTATTCATTTCTCACCCCTTTTCCACAGTAGGAAAAGGGAATAAAATTGATACGGGTCATCCCTCCCACTCTTCCCTATCTTGCAATCTCTGCTTCTACCAGTGTAGTTGTCTGCTGTAAAGTATCACAAAATAAGCCATGCTGGATAAAATAAGCATGTGCTGGGATAGACAGCCTGGACCAAAGTGAGGAAATCTAGGGAAATTACAGACTTCTGTCTAACACTGTGAGTGAATAATTGTTTTAGTTTCATGCTTTGGAAAAGAGACTAAGTTGGGGGAGGGTAGGTAGGGGTGTATTACATGAAGCATCACCCAACTCCCAATTCAATGTTAGAGACAATTCTTTTGACTGACAAATGCTTTCAAATGCTTTCGTATCTAAAAGTGAATATAATTGAGAAATATCATTCCGTAGCAGATCTTTTCCTTTGCTTTCTATGCTGAGATGAATTTACCGTGACATTTGAAATTGCAGATATTGTATTTCTCCTCTACTACCTGAAACCATGAAGCCAATAATGCTGTTGAACACGGCGTGCTTTTTTAACTTTTCGGTGTAACAGCTGCTGTTTAAGGTCATTTCTGATTTTCAGACTAGAACATGCTGTGTGTCAATGTTTGAAGGCACTGTCCAAGTTTGCAAGACTGCAAAATAATAATTTTGTCTCTTATGTTTTTACTGAGTGTAAACTCCATGCAGGAGAATGCAGACATTTCTATTTTTTTTGTAATAGCAATCACTGGAGAATACGCATGAGTAAGCTACTGTGTATTTTCTCAGGTGGTTAGGTTCTTCCCTGAACGGGGGTTGGGGGGAACACTTTGGAAGCAAACTATCCAAAATAGTCCGTTTTAATTCTCAAGATTTTGTCTGTTTGTACGTGATGCACAGACGTTGTTGCAATTGATTTGGGACTTAACAGTTATTTCATGTTACCTTTGTCATGGAGACAGCCCACTGTGCTCTTTATTACTTAGTTGGTGTGTTTCTGAATGCTAAACCAACTGCTTTCCCTCTCCATAAAAAATATTCTGTGTCTGAGATGCACTTTATCATCGCTGTCCGTGCACACAGCAAGATACAACAAGGAGTAGAAAAGGGCTTTAACCGAGGGAGTGCCCTTGCCTTTGCAGGGAATGTTCTGGAAGCAGGGTGGTGCTTTGCGGAGTGCGGCAGATGGGGAGCTAAGCTTCTGGGCTGCCAGCAAGCTCTGGCTTGGATTTCCCTTGGCGGACTGGAGCTGCGGCTTTACACAAGCTAGAAAACGTTAGGCGTAAACGATCTTTTTGTTGTTGTTGCATCTCTCTTATTGTGCATTTGAACCTTATTGTCATGTTGGTCTGTGTGCGCAAGAACACTTTTTTCTTTCCTTTTTCTTTCTTTTTTTTTTCATGTGGGAGTTGCAGGGGCTTTTTTTGGTTTGTATTTTTAAAGCGGCATTGGTGCCCTTTATTTTCATGCACTAAGGCTACTATCTGATAACTCGTTCAGCAAATCCTAATAGCAATCACTGAAAAACGTATTTTACACAGTACTTAACATACAGTAATCTGTCTGAAAGTAATATAAATCCTAAGATTTCTATGAAGTATAAAAGCAGAGCAGCAGCAAACGGCTTGTGTAGTTCCTGTGATTTAACCTGAGATGGTCATTTTGGGAAGCAATTGATTTTTGTCCAACACATCAGTTCAGACTTTTGGGTGCAGCAGCCTGGTGGCATGCATTGTAACAACCAGTGACTACTGACTTGGATCACTAAGTGTTTTCAGATAGGTTCTTGGCTTCTTTTGGATACTATAGATAAGCAAGCCGCATCATGCTGAAATAACTAGAACCATACAGCTAATTATACTCACAGGGAAACATAAAATAAGTGGCGTAGAGATAGCCCTAATAATGTAGGAAAGTTAAAGAGAAATAAAATCAGACCTGGAGGAGGCCAGTATTGCAGTGGAGGCTTTTCTGCCCCTGGGGTGACTGCTGGATTCAAGAAACAGTTTCTCTTGCTTCTCTTTTCATGTATGCTGCTAAATGGTGCCACATTGCAATTACAACAGTGTTGCTAGATGTGAAGCCCAACATAACTGTGGTTTAACTTCAATTTTATTTGGAGTTTCACAAATATAATTGCCAATAAATAGTATGTTTATTTGCCTGAAGTTATTTTATGGCCAAAAGTTTCCCGTAAGACAACAAATGAACAAAAAAGGCATTGGTGAATGATTCATCCTTTTCATAAACATATTCAATAGTAAGCCAAATTTGGTTTATGCTTTTTCCAGAAAGTAAAGTGATCTTTAGAATAAGCATTTGTAAGTGTAAATCACAAATTTTAATTTGGCTTTGACTGGAAGAAAAGGTGCAGGAATTGAGCAGTTAACTATTTGAAGTCAGAGGCTGAAATCCAAGCTTCTCTTTCTACCTGTCAGTATATCCTTTGGGCACTTGAAAAGATAAAGCACACAGCTCCATCTATCTGATGGAAAGGAAATCAACAGGATGTTGAAAGAGTAAATGAATGTAATTGTCCTGACATGTTACTTGTCACCATTAAGTCAAAAATGGGTTTGTTTTTTTGCTATAGAGCTGATGTCTGGTTATTTCTAGTCTCTGAAATATTGTAAAAAAATAGTTTAAAACATGATGATTAAGCATTAGGTGTATCAATTTATTCAAAGTTACTACAGACTGCTTACAGAAATCACTTTGAATGATGCAGTACTTAGTATTCTTCCTGGGAACATGCTTCAAAGTGGAACTTCTCTTGTGGAGGCTGTCAGTCATAGTTTATATAAACTATAAACTAGCACTGCTGAAATGCATCTGGATCATTAATAAACAAATATATGACTATATATTCTAGAACCCATAGTTGTCTGATGGGGATGGGGGGAAGGAAGGCTTTACTCAGCAATATCCTGCTGCAATTTTGTCATGAAATGAGGCCCCCTTTATGTAAATTTTTTTACTGGCGCCAGCTAGCTGTAACTGCAGTCTGGCTCGGCTTCGGCAGCAGATAACATGTGTCATGGACTTCTCCTTTGCATGGAGTGTAGGAGCAGCCCAGTTCCTGGACCGTAAGACCATCTTGATAAGATGGACAAAGCAAGCTAGATGTATTTAGATTGCTCGTATGTGAAAATAGTGAGGGATTTTTGCCTTTTTTCCTTTTTCCCCTTTTTTTCTTTTTTTTTTTTTTTTTCCTTGTGCTGCCTTAAGCTCTGCTGGAATAAATTTAAGCTTGCTGGTACTGCACTGTGGTATGTGGGAGGTGCTTCACTGCACATAGTTGCTGCAGTGCTAACAGTTGGCAGCACAGAGAGCAGTACAAAGAGTTCTGCCTGTAGACACTTTCGGTTGCAACACTCACGTGGCGGCTGTGGTATGCTGGCTTAGTGAGCTGCAGTGATGTTTCTGGCACGCTTGCTCGCTTATGTGGATAAGTGGGAGTAGCTGCATGCTTTCACAAGCAGATGTAGGCTGCTACCTGAAGGGTACAGTTGCACAGCTCAGAGTGGCTGAAGTACAGTCCTCGTGCTGCTCTGTAGAGAGAACAAGGTCTTAGTGTCAAGATGGCCGACCTGAAAGTCGACTTGTAGCTCATGCTGCGTATGCAAATGAGCTGCATGCTTGCGGCTCGCTCGGAGGAGGAGGACGTTTCCTTTGCACTTGTCAAGTCCTCGACAGGTAAGAGAAGCAACTTCTGGCCTATTCAGAGGCCTTAGAAATTATTGCTTCACTAAGATGCCTATCCCCCCCCCCCATGGCAAAATGCCAGTGATCTTTACTACATTAAATTCTAGAATTAAAGCTTGGAAGTCATTTGTTCTTGCCGTAATTATTTAAGCGTTGCTGTTGTTGAAGGGATATACCTAGCAATCATTAAAAAATGTTCATTTAAGTTGAACTGAAGACTTAAATAATTGTTTTTGATGTTACTGTTTTTTGTATTTGGTTCAAACCATTGCTGTTTTGCTGCTGTGTTATTTTTGTCTCTATAGTGACACCAGTTGATGTACATGGAGGCATAGCGCTGTTATGAGCTTACCCCTAAAAAGGGTGCAGGATTTAGAGGGATGAATCTACCAATGGTAGATTGCTTGATTATGTGATATCATAAGTAGCTTATTCTGCTTGTGGTTTAAATTCTCTTCTTTTTGAAATGGCAAAAGTGTTTAAAGTATGAGGTACTGAAATGTTGTCCATACATGTGTTAGTAGGAATACACACTTACAAGTGTGTCTATATAATTTAAAAAAGGTATTTCTGTAAATTGGGAGGCAGATCAGAACACAATATTTATGATGGTATCTCAGAAGGCAGTGAGCTTGTCTTATCACTTTGTTAAGAACTTAACACTCTGAAGAAGCCAATTCAGCAATAAACTGTACTGTGGTTAAGCATATGATGTGTGAAAGGCCTGCACTGAGCAGATGTGCTACTTCTGCATGACTGTATTTGCATTGTTGCCGACTGTATTTGCATCGTTGCCATATGACAATTCAGGAAGTTGTGATAGGATAGGCAATTGGAAAAGGGTGACACCAAAAGAAAAGATTTTGAAAATCTGATCTGTGGAGAAGTAAGAATTCAAGAGGCATGAACAAGCCAGAGTAAACATTGGAAGACTCACTTAAAGATAGACAGCAGCTTCAGAAAGGGATGTGGAACTGGCAATACGTGGGACTAGCCCAGGTGAAGAAAGAATGAGAAGATTAATTGGAGAAAACAAAACTAAAAAGTTGAGGGGGAAATTAGGCAAATCTGAGCTTAAAGTGAGGTAGTGATTAAAAAGCTAAAAATACCACAATAGTTATGAAATTGACTATGAATTTTATGAAGTAAAAATTCTATCAACCAAGAAATACGCAAATATGCTAGGAAAATGAATTACAACTGGTTGATACAGAGGAGGGGGAATTTAGTGCTAATACAGAAAGGTTTACTAGAGCAGAGTTATGACAAAGAACACAATGCTGTGTGTCAACAATTTAGGCCAAGTGGTATTTTCTGCATCTCATTTACACTTTAATAGCTATTTTTAGCAATAACTCAAAATTTTGTGAGGTATAAGTTTGCTTTTCTTATTCTGAAGCCTTAGGTCAAGGCTAAAAATCTATGAAAATAGTGCATGTGAAAGTAAGTGAATACGTGTATATAGATATGGGGTCTCCCCTCCCCCATTACATTAGAAATCACAGCTTGGCAACTATAGAGATTGTCCATGAAGAACAAATACTGTTAAAGTCCATTTAGCTTTCATTGCATGGAGAAGGAAGCAATTCAGGGCCCATCCGTCCTTTTCTGCAAAGTGGGAGGCTGCAGAGGAGAAACAGGTGTTGAGTAGGACAAGACAAAATGTATAAAACAATGCTCCTGAGCAAGAACTTCAAAAAAAGCAAAAGATAATAAAGGTAAAGTTGTTAAAAATAAAGACTTTTAACAATAATGTACATGACAATGCATACTAAAACAGAAAAGGCAGAAGATTACAATAAATATTCCATTTATATATAGAAATGGACTAATATTTTGCAGATGATTGTAAGTACTTAAGAGCTGTAAATTGCAGAGAAGATACCAATGGTAGACATTTCTAAACAGAAATTATAAACTAGTCTGTGTGCTGTATCCAAGAATTAAAAAAAAAATTTTAAAAAAATGGCAGAGAATATTTCTCTTCTCTTGAGTGTTCTTTTTTTGCCTCATGAAAAAGAACCCTCAACTCTCAGGATGCAGTGGAAAATCTAGCAGATTTGGAAGACTTGCTATTCAGAAAGGCAAGGCAGGATGACCTAAATAGCTATTTAGCTTAGCATCAGTTCTCGGAAAAATAATAAAGGAATGACCAAAGATTCAATAAACACGTAGAGAATTTTAACAGAGTCAATGCCGAGATTATTTATTGGAAAAAAAAAAAAGGCTATAAAATTTTAGAACACTTTTTTTTTTTTTGTAAATTTACAGTTTGTTTAGCACATCTGTGCCTTGATAGTTTTTCTTTCAACTGTAAGTAAAAATACTAAATTGGTTAACTTTGAAAGCTTATTAATGATGGGAACATTTACTACTGGAAGATGCATTTTTTCTTAAGTCAAATTTCTTCATAAATTTGTCCTGTAAAGAAGTCACTTCTAGTAACTTGAAAGTGATAAAAGATATAGAAAAGGAGAAGCATTAATTATCTTGCACACTAATCTGGTTCGTTTGTTTAGTGGGATACTCACAGTAAACTGTTATAGCAAAATCTGAAATTGTACATCTAGAAACAGCCATTGCAGGATATATCTATATAACGGGGAATTTTATCCTGTACAGAGGCTTAAGCAACGTGGGCTTGTCTGTAGGGTTTTTTTCCTAATGTTGAAAAATTAGAAAGGATGTTCTGTAAAAATACATAGAAAAGATTTGGGCTGAAGAACATAAAATCATAGAACAATTTAAGATGCAAGAGACCTCTGAAGGTCGCATCGGCCTACCTCTTGCTCAGAAGAGAGTCCCTTCAAAATTAGATCAGGGTTCCTTCAGGGTTTGTCAAGTTCAGTTCTCAAAATCTTCAAGGGTGGAGATTCCACAACCTCTCTGGATGACTTAATACAACTTTTGGCTGCCCTTATTATGGAGAATTTTTCTCTATATGTGTCTAGAATTTTTGTTTCTAAAAGTTGTATCTGTTCTCTGTTGTCAGTTTACTGTGCATCTCTGAAAAGAGTATGCTCTGTCATCTTTACCAGATAAGTAGCTGAAGATAGCAATTATTTATCTTCCTTTAGCCATTCTTTATTTATTTATTTATTTATTTATTTTCATGATGCACAAATTCAGCTCCCTAGTCTCACCTCAAGCATCACACCTTCCAGCCCCTCATCATCTTGGCAGTCTTCCATTGGGCTCATTCCATTCATTATCTGTTGTACTATACAGCTGAAAAGGCTACATCAGATGTAGCCTTGCATATTTAATGTAAGATAAAGACGCATTTCATCTATTGAAGTTCCTTTAAGAAGTGAAAATGGCTAGTAAAATAGGTTTCCTACAAACCAAAAAAAAAAAAAAGTGTGTGTGTGTGGGGGGCGCGGGACGGGAAGCAGGAAGCAACCAACCAATATTTGGAAATGGTGCTGCTTTCTTATTTCTTTAAACTTTAAATTATGAGAATGTAAAGGAAGCACTATTTTCTTTGTTTTGTTACCTTCCAGAAAGACATCCAATCTTGATTTGAAGACTTTTCTTAGAAGAATGGACAGTCTATAGTGCTTAAGATTCATAAGGCTTTGGAACATCGTATGTGTGGCTGCATGACTTCAACTCTCCAACAGGGCTATGTGGGATAGTGCTGGCTTGAAGACTTCCATATAATTCAAATCAGTGTTAATCTAAACTACCTGTTAACTTTATTGTTACAAAATCTAGTTATCTGTTAGGGACTGTTATGATTATTAGTGATAGTTTATTTCAGGGCCTGATTACATATTTAGCTAAACTTTGCCCTGCCTCACACTGAAATGGTGACCCACAGGAGTTGTCAACCCTTTTCAGACAACCTTGTCTAACAGGTATTAGTCAGCTAAGACACTTATCTGACAGGAAGGTCAAGAAAGCTAGCGCGTTTTGCATTAACTAAGTGCCTTTTTGGATTCAGCAAATGACTGGCTGAGGATATTTAATGCTCTGAGAACATGATAAGACTAGATGACATTGTGATTCCATCTGGTGTCATGCTCCCAAATAAGTCCTCCTTATTTCTAGTGATGTGATTATTTCTCACTAGTCATACTGGAGTGATTCTGTGGATTGATGTGGATTTTTGTTTGTTTGTTTTGTTTTGTTTTTTCATTTTCCCCCTTTTATAACAAACAGTAGTCGAGCTTTAATCTCCTTGTGCCAAAATTTGTAACCGTTAGATGAAAAGGAAAATACTTGATAATATTCAGGCATCCTAGTGGCATGTAGTCCCTGAACTCTCTCTCCTTTTTTTTATTTTTTATTTTTTTTCCCCCTCCCCATTGTGGTTAGACCAGCCCCAAAGTTGCGCCTTATTTGAGGTTTCTTTCTTTTGCATTCAGTTGCTGTTTACCAAAAAAGAGTAATACTTAGAGCTGTGAAGAGTGTGAGCCTTGCAGTGCTTTGATTTATAGCTTCAAATAGCTTCAAGTGTAGCTAACGATTGCTCATGTGGCAGGGGAGAGAGAGGAGGTTCTTTTTACTCCCTATCAGCAACCTCATAGAGGAGAGGGTGAAATCTTGTTTATACTCCAGTTAGATTTGAACTTTGCTTAGGAGGGATAGCTAATAATGCTTTAAGGATCTGAATCTGGGTTGGAAACAATGAACTTACTTTCTTTACTGAAAAGAGTTAAATTTATGTGTTTTTTCTAGCTTTCACTCTGTTTTATACAGATAGAGCATCAGCAGCTTCAGGTGCATGTGGTTGGTTTCTTCACTCCATGAGTGGTTTTAATTACGAAGCTCTATCATACCTGCTGGATTTGTTACCACACGATGTGATAGAAATATGGTTTGTTCAAGGAGTTGCTTCTTGATTTGCAGTATAGTGCAAATTCGAAGACAAAGAAATGGAAAGGTTAGATGTAAAGCATTTGCAAGTGGAAGGTGATGTATAGCTGGATTTCTGTCTTCCTATTTAGGAATCAAGAGTAGACTGTGTTGTTTGTCAGAATGTGAAAACGTGATGTATTTTATAGAGGATGTAAAAAAGTAGTATGTTGTCTGCTACCTATCAAGCAGGCTTTTCACAAATCATCTTTATTGTGCATTAAATTATTTATCTGTTTGGGAGATTGATCATCGGGTAAAAAGTAAGTACGATATTTCAAATAGGTGGTTTCTCAAGGTCAGTCAACAGGTGGTAAAAACAAAGCAATAAGTCATTTTTCCAACACCATGAGGTTGCTTTAATTTAAATAAGTTTCCTTCAGGAAAGGTAGAGGATTTTGACACCTTCAAGATAATTTAATACAAAAAAAATATTGTTTCTCAGTCATAGAATATGAACCTTTTGTGAGAGACTCACATTTCAAATGTCATTGTCTTCTGTCAAAATTGGGCCAGACTAATTTGAGTCAAAGTCTGGAAATAGTGTTGATTTGTTGAGAAATCAATCCTTTCCCCTCCTTCCTTCCCTCTCCCCTTTTTTAAGAGGTTAAAGAAGCTTTCTCCTATGTACAATTTGAAATATTTGTGAACATGAGCATTAAGTATGATTTAGATCTTTAAGTATGTTCTAGATTCCATATTCATTGTGAACATAAAATACATCGGCTTACTTGAGAGCATAAACTAATTAAAAGCTGCTTACTGAATCCTTCATCTGTGTCTTCTGATTAGCTGGCATTGACATTGATGGTGGGTTTCTAAGGAAATGTATCTTGCTGGGAGGAAGAGGCACGACTCTTCTCATTGACTGTTATAATTCCTATCGGGGTAATTTTTGGCATTTAAATTTACAGAAAAATAAACATCTGACTCTTCAGACAAGAAAAACTGAGGTAGGAGATGTAGTTACCTGAAAGGGCTAAACTTGCTGGTTATTAGTAGAATTAAAATAGAATGCACATCATCTTCAGGATAACTATGACTCTAGGTCATAGTATCTTTTGGTAATGTGATGACAAATCACGAAGGAAGATATCACTGCAACACTCCACACCTCCGTAGTGGGAAAGGAGGATTAGAGCAATTGCAAGTTTTGATTTTTGTCTCTCTTTGTGTGCTCCAGCCTCCCAAGCATACGTGATTGCGAGGAAGTCATTTGATGATCTTTTTGCCCAACGCTGAATCCCCAGGAATATGTACATTGTCCTGCCAGCAAACAGATAGGACCTGCCCTGAAATCTCAGCTGTCCTACATGGTATAGAGAATCTGTTGCTGCTGCTTTCTTGTCCCAACATTGTCTTGTTCTGTTCACTCCTTCATTTGCTGTCAGTACTCCAATGCTGTTACAGCCTGGTGCATCTTTGCTAGTGATGTTTTGCTCTTGACATACAGAGGCTTTGGAATCTCTGGACCTTTGGTCTTCACTGCGCCAGGATTCAATATGTATACCTTCTGCTTCATCTCACCTTCACCCAAGTGCCTGGAGAATGCCAAAGATTATGTACGTAGCAATATTATGGATTTTTGAGAGAAAGCTCACGTGCCTCCCCTTGAAGAAGTATCTTTCTTCACCAGAGAAACTGAAAAAGGTAGAACTACAAAGCAGAAAAATATTTGCAGTTCAAGATGAAGCACATTGGTGGATCTTACTAGAATCTGAGCTTTGTGACTTTATTTTTTGTGAGAGTGCCTCTATGCCTGGTTTTGTTATTGATTATGTCTCTGAGAATAAAGACTCTTTGAATACAGGAAGCCTCAGAAACACGATACCTTTCCAGATTACTCCTTGGTGCAAAATGTTCTGTTATTTTTAGAATTCAGTTCTTGGAATTGGAGACCCTCATTACATCTCTGCAGAATGCTGACCATTCCCTTACGAGTTCAAAGCAGTTGAAGCAAACTAGATGAGCAAATTCATCTAGTTTCTTGACAGCTGTCACAGATCCACATCTTTCACATCTTCAGTATTAGGTTCAAGGATGTCTTCTAAGGTCATCAGACTAAGGACGTGTGTTTATTTCTTTACCATAAGTATTCGAAGTTTTAACTCACATTAGTTGTTGTACTTCATGTGCTTTTAGAAGTTTTCTCTTAAGTTTTCCTGTTGAAAAACTTCTCCCCTATAATTTTTCATTAAAAAAAAAAAAAAAAAAAAAAAAAAACCCACACCCAAAAATAGTGATTTAGCTGGATATTAGACTGCATGAAAGCATCTTGGAAGTTTGCAGAGATGACTCAGTCAAGGATGATGAGAGCTTCCCTATTGAGAAAGAGTTTAATCCATCTAGTAGAGCACAACTGTCTTTTAAGTGTTTCTCAGGGCAGCTCTTAGAATACCATGATGAGCAGAACTGTACTGTTCAGAATTTGCCCACATCAAGTTCCAAAAGTGGATCACAGGTGCAGTGAGGTGGGCATGATCATTTTCAAATGGAAATTTGCTACTGTTCAGGAAAGTTTTAACGGTAGTTGCAATTTCTTCAGCTGCATGTTACTCGTTTGGTTTATAATTAAACAGTTCATAACGTTAAGCAGCTCCGGTGTCTTTGAGGCAGTTAAATGAGTCAAAAGTATGTGTTTTCCTTTCTGTGTTTACTGCTGAGCACTGGGAGAAGTGGGTGCATACGTATGTGAGTGCAGGGAGAAGGAACTTGAGCTTAAAATTTTTGTGCACCTGAGTCATAGTAAATGCGTATAAGCAGCGTAACTCAAGAAACTTCATGCATTGGTAGAGATTCACTGTTTGAGCAAACTGAGAATGAATTGGAAATAGTCTGCCAAGATTTGCTAAAGTTTTCGTGCTTTGGAACAGCATTGGTTTAGCAGCCCTTGTAACTTGCTGATTTTAGGTAAACCATGTTCCTAAACCTTGCTGTCCTGTCTCTTATGTTGCCACATCAAGAAGCTGGATTGGATAACTGATCTGAAAGGTTATTTGACGCCCTTCCTACCTTGCCCTTCTCTAAGGAAAAAAAAAATAACGTCCTGGTCTGTGTGTCATACAAACTGTTCCACCAACATAATAAAGATGGCATAAGGAGGGAATGACTCACTGAGGAACGGGATTGTAAGAACTGCCATTGCAGAAATGCTCGTGGATCAGTGACAAGAATTTTGTTAAAACGTGCAGTAATTGTAATACAAGTTTTGGTGGTTTTAGGAAAAGACTATTTTACAAAGGATATGAATAAGTGAAAGATTCTTTATTTTCAAGGGCATGACTTCTGGAGGAGGATTGTGTTTGTTTGTTTGGAGCGGGTTGGTGTCTAAGAATATTGCTGCTTTTGGTTTGGGAAACATTCTTTGTCTTCATGAATTTATAGAAGTCTATAACCATGTAGAATAATGGTGAGAAAGATCTATAAATATGTGGAAGTTGTGGTGTGCTGCGAGATGGTTCTTTCAGTGCTGTCATTTAGTCCGATTGAATATACAACCTTACACTATGAAGGCTAAGGGCAGTTGAAATGTTTCCTGCCTCTAGGACTGTCTTCCTTTTCATTGTCTCAGTACACTCAAATAGGATGCAGAATAAAATAAAGCCAGTAAAAGAGAAACAAACTTGATTTTGTATTTACTTAAATTTGAATGTGTATATTATCCTGCCGCCAGAGACATATCAAGTCCTCTAAAGCATTGAGACTGGAACAGAATTTTTTCAACATTTTCTTTCATAATAGTGATATAGAGAAATGTGGGCAGCCCTCAAGTTGGAAAACACCCTTCACTTGGAAGTGTTTCTTCCTTGCCTGGAAAGAAAGACCACAGGAATCCGAACTGACTTTTATGACTCTGATCTTTTGTGGCTATTGTGCCAATAAGGAGTTACTAACAGTATCCTAAGGAATAAGTTCTCGATCTCAGTGCTGCCTGCTTGGCCTCTTTACTCTTTATCTTCCGTGCCTCCTTTCAAAGTGAACCAGAGCTGCTTCGTGCCAGCAGTGTCAGCCCTACTGCATGTCAATTGAGAAAGGAAGCTGATGGCAGTTCTTGGATCTCTACATCTAAAATCTTGTACATCGACTGTAGGCTGAACACATCTGCACACAATGAAGCATCTCCACTAATCAAAGCAAATGCATCTAAGTGCCCATCTTGAAGTCAATGCATAAAAAAAAAAAAAGAATAAGCCCACAGTCTTGTCAGTCAAGAGAACAGTCAAATCAGTTTGACATCCGTTCCTTGCCCTTATGACATTTGGAAGATTTTATCAGTTGTGGGGAAGTGTTACTAGTATTTTAGGAAGTTGGTAATATTGCTGTTTAACATCTTCATGTTATCCTTTTAGATGGCTTCCTTAGTGGTTACTTGGTGTTCAGAAACAAAATATCATAGTTAGCTGAGTTGGCATGAACAAGTTAAGAATGCTTGTTCTTTCAAAACAAATACATTCTTTACTACTCCTCGTGGATCAGCACTTTCTTGTGCAGACAGTCCTCATTGGGGCTGTACAATTTTTTTCAAGATGTTAATGACAACTTTCGAATATTTAGGTTAGAAGGAACTTCAGGAGATTATCTAGTTCAATTACTTCTATTAACCTTTCTTCAATGTTTTATTTATTTAGAGAAATTCTTCTCTGAGAAGGTCTCTGAATAGCTCAAGTGACAAGTGAGTATGACTAGGTTAATACTGACCTTTATCAGTTTATCATTACAAATGCAAACTTGATGCAGAATCACAAGGGGAATCTGGAGTTACTGTCTGCACTGTGATCAGGGAACAGCTCGGCACATGGGGAGAGGAGATAGATTATATGTATTGATATCCGCACCTATTGAAAGAAATTCACACCTTGAGAGCTAGAGATAAGGTGAATTCATAGTCTTTTCCAGGAGAAAGCAAGCACTGGTGAGCCAAACGCTTGCAGGTAGGCTCAGCAGGTAAAGGCCATAGGAACTTCATTCAGAATAAATCAGAAAATTTTAACTTCAGAAAGAGAGAAGTG
>NW_010587667.1:234265-245059 GCF_000705375.1 Tinamus guttatus | reverse complement strand
GGGCTGCCCTTGGTAAACACCGAAGCAAAGAAGGCATTCAGCAACTCTGCTTTTTCTGTGTTATTTGTAACCAGGGTGCCCATCCCGTCTGCCAGAGGACCCACGTTTTCCCTGATTTTCCTTTTGCTGTTAATGTATTTGAATAAATTTTTCTTGTTATTTTTAACGTCCCTTGCCAGATTGCGTTCCAACCGTGCCTTAGCTTTCCTTGTTGCATCTCTGCATTCCCTGACTACATTCCTGTATTGCTCGCAGGGGACCTGTCCTTTTTTCCACATTCTGTATACCGCTGCCTTCTGCTTGAGCATTGCCACAAGCTCCCGGCTCATCCACACAGGTCTCCTGCCCCCTCTGCCTGCCTTCTTACACACAAATACACACACAGATATCTTCTGGTTCACTGCCTTGAAACCCTGCTCCTCAATATGCCCACACAGAAAAGTACAGGAGATGAAAATGACCCTTCCCACTTCTCAGTCCACCCACTTTTCTAGTATTTTGCTAGCTCTGACTTTTGACAGCATAATGTATGGACTTGGGAGACAGATCTTTTTGGTTCAAGATTATCAAAACAGAGTGATCTAACTTTTAGACAGATGAATTCTGTAGGCTGATTTTTGCTTTTAAAGGAAAACTGTTGACTGGTGCTTGAAAATTCTACTGCATCACGAAACAGTTGGGAGAAGCTTGTTTTTTCACTTGACGTGATGCTATTTAATCAGTGCATTGCAGATCTTTAGAAAATGAGGAAAAAAGATGAAGTTATTAAGAGCCATAGGTTCCACTGAGTATTACCAAATGGTAAATGTCAAAACTGAGCTGAAGATGGGAGATGTTACTTAGCAACTGAGGGGATTCTGTCTTGGCCACAGATGCTATCGGCACTTGCTGCATTTGTTCGACAGTCAAGTGAGTCAGTCTGGGGAAGAGTGTTTAACTAAGGCAGCCAGTTTTCTTCAAATAATTTGTTAATCTCTTCCCCATTCAGACACTGGTAAATCTTCAAACTGCCTTTGATGCAAATTGATTCTTTCCTAGTGGTATCATCTTTTAATACTGAATATTTTGGTGTTACATTTTGTATTTGATTAATGATAAGCTCTACTTTTTCTGATCCTTGACATGTCTAAGGAATTTGATAAAGGATTATGCTGAATTAGTTACTGGATTAGTACATTAGGAGAAGTGGAAAATAAATATTTTGTGGTGTCTGAGAATAACTCCCCCCACCCCCAGTTGCATTAGTCCTAATTGTCTCCCATGATCCTTGCACCACATTCCCTGCTGTATGTTTGTTCAGCTGTGTTGTGTGTTCTTAGGCTAGTTCTGGAAAGCCCTGCTGGTAGCAGTCTCATCTCTTCTTTTTGTGACTTTAAGATTTCACATTGCAAACATATTTTGAAATCCTGTTTCTTCTTGGTGTAGCGTTTGAACTCTTCTAAACACTCTTCTGAAGATTTTCAGGTTAAAAAAAAAAAGATGAGAAAATAGAAAGTGGCAGGTGAAATTTTTGTGTTTAAAAAGAAAAAAAAACAGTCTGGATTGGTGGAAACTTTAGCAGCACTTTTTAACAAAATCAATAAGCTTTGTAGCTGAGAGGAACTTAATAAAAAAAAAAATGTATTGCATTCTAGTTCCTCTGATTTCTCCCTTAAGTTACTCCATTTGATTTCTTGGCTGTAAAAGTGTTTCTTTTTTGACAGGAATCTTGAAGTTTTGTAGATGCTCAGTGCCTCCCAATTTAGGCTTCTGCAAACAAAGACCCCATGGTCATAGGGGAATGTTAAACCTTGCAATGTATCTTAAAACAGCATGATGCTCGAGTATGGTTTACTTGACATCAGATTTGCCTAGCTTATGTAGAGTACTGCTGAATAAAAACATAGATAGAAGTGCTGAAACATACCTTCACTTTTCATTAATCCTGCTTCACCCTAAGCTATTAAGGCTGCCAACTTTATCTGTTTACATCTAAACTACTTAATACAACCCGTGTTTTTTTTTTTTTTTTTTTTTTTTTTTTAAGATCATGTTAAGCTTAGCACTCCTTGCATCATCTTCAAGTGTATTTTTCAATATTTTTGTCCTTAGTGTTCACTGAATGAATGGTATGTATACCACAGCCATCATATCCATATATCATATCCATCTCAGAATGGTAAACAGTCAAAAAAAGGAACGCAGGAAGAAGACCAAAAATAAAACTTCAATATTGTTGGTTTACCAAAGCAGTGAAAGTTACATACGTTGAATTCACATCTCAGATCTGATAGACGTCTTTGCCATTTGTATCACATAAACAAGAAATTACATTTTGGAAGCTGAGTTTCATTTAGGTTGCATCAGCTTTTTGCATACCTGATTGGAGGTGCCAAGCAAGGTGCTTTCTTTTTCCAAAAGATAGGTAGCTACATATAAGTTTGCTTCTGCGTATTTCAGACTGATCTAGTACTGTGTGTGTATTGTTCCACTCTTAAGTACAATAATTATAACTCTGTAAAATACAACTAGATCCGTAAGTTAAGAGTCTAATTACAACCAGAAAATCGACAAGATGGAAAGCCACTTGATTGCCTTTCTCCAAGACGTGTTCGTTTTGTTGAACAGGTGCACCTTTTTGTTTGTTTGTTTGTTTGCCTTAACTTAGTAGTAGAAGATTGCCTGAAAGGATTTGTCTGAAAGGCACCTCCTCAGCTCTTCAATTGTTGCTCCCTTGCTGAAGATGTAAAATTCAGACAGGTGTCATGGTCATCTTCCATCATTAAAGGTCCTCTTTAGAGGGGAGTTTTTTTTTTTTTTTTTTTTTTTTTTTTTTTTTTAAATACCTTGCAGGTAATGCACTCTATTTGGTCATGAAATCAGGCATATGGCTCTGTCAGCTATTCCTGTTCATAACTTATCACTTGCTAACTGATTTTAGCTAAACTTGGAAAAGGTACAGCAGTATCAAAGGAGTTTCCTACCTTTTTTGAAAATTGCCACTTGGATCTCAAGTAAAAGGAATCTGAAATCTTCCCACTAAGGCAAATACAGGACTGTTGTACAGCAACTTTTGCTTAGTAGCTGTCAGCTGGCCAATTGACACACTTATAATTTTGGGCAAGCCAGAGGATACGTTTTTTGTCATGAGAGAGAATGACAAGATTAAGTTATACAGAAGTGGAAGAAAGTCCTATTTTCATTTCTCTATTTCTTGTTTGTTATTTTTAAGGTGAAAATACACAGATTTCCTGATTTTTTTTCTCTGTGTGTGTATACTTGTTTTTCTGTCTGCTTATTGTTTTTTCTTCCTCTCAGTCACATTGCTGTGCTGGCTTGAAATGGGTATGAACAGCAATAAACATTTTTCATTTTGCCTTTTTGTTCTGATCAGTACCAGAGAAGAGCAAGTTTAAGTGCTTATGTTGCATCTCTAGGAGTCATGCCCGTGTTCATATTGCTACTCCTTGCAATTCTTTTAGTATCCTGTGCCAGAGAAGATGCAATCCAGTAGCAAAAACGAAAACTGTTTATTCGCATCACTTGCACAAATTACTTTCTTTGAAGGACAGAAGATTCAGTCAACTTATCTGTAAATGCAGATCACAGTTCTTGTTATGTGGTTTCTACCACAGGTTCCATTCCTTGAAACCTTTTTTTAAAAGGTACTGGTGACTACACTGTGAACCGTTATGTAACTATGCACTTATATACTTCCCACCCCACTCTTGTAGCAGTCAACAGCTCAATGGTTTAGATATTGATGAAAGCAAAGATAAAAGGTTTGTTAATATTAACAATCGTTATGTAGTATAATGAGGAGCCCTCAGTCATTTTAAGATAAGCTTAGGAACTGGGCTCCAATTGATTTAAGCACTGTGGAAAGAGAGAGAGAGAGAGAAAAGCAGTCTCAACCTTGATGACCTGGGATTTAGGATTGCTCCTGCAGAAATTGCAGCTACAACCTTGCAAATCAACAGCTGTCACAAAACTGTTGTCAAATACAATCCTTTGTGTGTCTGTCCTTTCTTCATAACTGTATTGAGTATCAAGATGTTTTAATAGTTTCTTTATATTTGTCAAAATGAGTACTGGACAGATGAAAAATACATGTGTTAAGCTGTGCTACTAGTTTGCAAATCTAACTATATAGGCAAAAAAGGTATATGCCGCTCTGATTTTTCCAAAGCTGTGTTACTCAGATAACAGTCACTTTTCTTTAGAAGGATCTAATCTAGTGTGAGACCTGATCTTATAAACTGAGTGTCAGTTTGGAAGGTAACTTGCTTATTGGTATTTTATAATAACTTTTAACTAAGCCAAGACATAAATGAAATATAAGTGTAGTTAAGGGGAGGAAGGACAGAGTGGCTAATTGCCTTTTTTCATTTCTGCTTCATTTTGTTTTCCTGTTTCATCCAGCCATTTTGTCCAATTTTAGCTATATCTGTTAGCATTCGTCTCAGTGGCTCAGTTCTCCATCAGTAAAACAAGTGTCTCTAAACCTCACTGGTATGTTGCAAGGTTGGATACATTCAGTGGAGGGTTCGCCAGACCACAGTCTTAGTACAGGAGTGTTGCGGTTTGAATCAGGGGGACAAATTTGGTAAGGGATGAATCCCCTTGAGTTCCAGCTGATCCTCAAAGGTTAGGGGGACTGGGGATGGCTGGACTTATCTCTTAGTAGGGATACCAAATACTGTGATAACTATAGGGCCTGACTCTGGCGGTATCAGGTTCACAGTCTATCAACTGTAGGTCCGATCTCCTTCAAAACAAATAGTCAAGTTCATGAATAGCATGATTTATTCAAATGCATCATTTACAAAGCATGTTTTGAATGTCAGTACAGGAAATTCTCTATTACAGTGGGGTAGCTAGTGCCTAGTGTACAAATGCACAATCATCACTCACCCCAGAAGATGGGAGAGGGCTCTCAGTCTTGAGATGTCTCCTCAGGCGTTGTCCTGAATGGAGGAAAAGGGCTTCCGCCTGTCGACTGATCCAGAAGTTACCATGGAGTCTTCCCTCTCTCTTCCTCCTCCTTCCTTCTTTTTTTTTTCACCTCTTAAATGTATTTTCTTCTACGTTTAGGTGAAGCTTGAGTGACTCTACTCATGCTTACTTTTGTTATTGATCGTTTAAGTCAATTGAAAATCTAGAGAGCATGTTCGGTGAGGAGTGGTTGTTCCTGGGAAAAGGGTAACTTTTGGGATGATGTTGTGTATTGGTATCATAATGAGATTAGAATGAGGAAAAGTTTGAGCAAAGTCCATCGGAAGGGACTGATCTGCCACCATTGTTGGCCCAGCACCAGACATCTTACCCTACTATGCGGCTTATCAGCTGCATGGTATGACCAGGTTGCCACCTCTGCAGGGAGTATAGCAGAGTTTGGCCGTGGTGTATTCACTCCACCCTCCGTTCATTCCTCAGCTACTTGGCACCATCAGGTTACCATATCCACAGGAAATCCAATGAAGTTTGGCCCTGGTGTCTCCATTCTGCTCCATTTGGTGTTTACTCTTACTAGCGTGTGCTAGGAGGGCGGCTTGTGTTGCCAAGGGAATCGTGGAGAAGTAGATTCTGTACATACCAACCATCCTGGAAGTGGTAACTGTTCCTTACTTCAAGCAAGCCTCTATAATGCCATAACCTCTGTTAGGCCCTAGTTTTTCTCTTAATTACCCCTTTCTTGAGGAATTTTCCCATAACGAGTCATAAAATACCAAGAATATTACAAGTAAATGTAATTGCATGTTCACTTTGGCCATTTTTTTTTTCCTAATGCAGATAGATTTCAGTTCCCTATCTTGCCTGTCTTTCTCCTTTGCTGTTTTTTTTGTTTGTTTTTTGTTTTTTTTTTTGTTTTTTGTTTTTTGGTTTTTTTGCCTCTTCACCTGCATGAACTGTGTGGGTTTCTTTTCCTTTGTTCCCCCCTCTCTCATAGTCTTTCTGGGAGACTTTTTGATCTTTGTACTCGAAGTGTGTCCAAGGATGGAAAAGATCAGTGGGGTAAAAAGATTTTGTCTAAAATTGATGTTGGGCATTTGGAGCTTTGTATACATTAGTTTTTTTTTTCATATGCTTAACTGTTGTTTTAAATTGCTATTAAATTCATGCATAATTCATTACATCTGTACCTGGTTTACTACTTGATACTTCATAGTTAAAGTTCTTTAGGGATTCTATGGGATGGATGCAATCAGTTGAGATCAGAATGATCATATCTAAAATAACCTGGTTACAATATTATAACTTCATATAACTTATAAGTATAACATAATATTATTATAATGTTATAAAAACACTTTCTGCATATTGTTAAATTTGATATCTGGATTGATGACTGGTTTAACTGTGCAGGGAACTGGCAAAAGGAGGCAGTTATCTTATGTAAGCTAATTCATCAATATGTATGTTAAATACTATACTGAAAATCTATCTTTACATGTTTGAAATATGCACCCTCAATGTCAAGTATGTCTTTCTAGGATAGAAAAAAACTGCATTAAAAGCCAATTACCTTGTGATTGCCTCCTGGCAAATTAGTGCAACCACATCATAGAACACTTAGGTTTTTGTCTGTTGTCCTGTATATTTCCAAATTATCTGGAAGTAGTGAGCCCTTGAAGTAATATTAAACCCTGAATCAAGATACTAACTGCACAGAAAGATTTTATATGTATCTGTGGTTACTGTGAAATAGTGTACTGCTTTATTTAAAAGCAGAAATGATTAGTTACAAGTTCTTTAATATTTTGTGAGGAGATTAAGATGAGCACAAGTTCCAACTTACTTGGTATGTGTACCAAACAAAGCTAATGCTTGGAGGCATTTTTCTGCTTCTACTTTCCTAGCTCGTGTGAGTTTCCAATTAAAATTTCTATATTCAGGGAATAGGCCAGGGAAATCAGTTATTTGTCTTTATAGCAATGCTAATAAAGAGAGGGAACAGCACTTTAATGCCGTGAAGCCTCTTAAAAATTGAGTTTTGGGCCAATCTGTTACCCTGTAAGGGGTTACTTTTCCCTGTTGGTCCTTGTCATAAGTGACAGTTTTCTTTGATTATCATTATTATGAATTATGAATTTTGCAAATTGTGTTTATGTAATTAGCTTTAGGCTAAGTCATTTCAAGTTTCAGTAGTTATATTCTCTTCAGGATACTCTGGCAAACTAGACACTTGATTTTTCTCAGCACTCTGACCTTTTTCATTGATGTACTACTACTCTTTGTGATGATCATTTTGATAGAAACTTGGCATTTTCTTCTAGCTAACTAATGATAGCTGCATATTAAGTAGAGCTATCCAAACTTGCTATTGGATCTAAATATATTCTTCCTTAATGCTTTTTTTCCTGGTTTATTTAAAATAGATATCGAGGTAACTAAAATCATGGATAATACAACTTTTCACAGCTTAATACACGTTTCTGTAGCTCATATATATTTAACTGGCTTCATGTGTGTAGGAAAACTTAAGAATTTACAGAACAAACTTAGAGTAATGATTGTCACCTAAACTAAAGTGAGGAAGTAATATTAGTAGAGAGAGACTTGGTTAACTTTCAGATAAGTTGGCAAAAAGCTTAGTATGCATTTACTCATGAGAATATAAGAAATCTTGTGTTTTTTTTTTTTCTTTAATACACAAGAAAATATTTATACTTACCACAGGATGCTTTGTTGAAATCTTTTCAAAGGAACTAGACAGTATGGATTTTCATGCTTTCTATAATGATAGGTACTCGTCGTACTCATAATATTAGGTATAATTAACTTTTGCTATCCACTAAAAAAAAATAATAATAATAATAATTTTTTAAAAAATCAAATACGATTTCACATTAGGATTTTGTCCATGAAAGAGGCAAAAATTGCTCTCCCTTTCTCTTTTATATTCTGCCTGGAAGCTTTGTGTGTTTAAGATCCTTTTACCACTGAGGAATCTGGTACAGTCCAAAACCAGTAGTTAAACTGGATCTTTTAATCTGCTATTTTATGACACTTATTTTTGAAATGTTCAAGAAATAACATATTTTTATATGTGAGGGAATTGGTATTGTTGCACATAGCTGCTCCTCTGACACAAAAGCAACGAATATTTAAAAATAAGTAGGAAGACTTCCCCTTAAAGACCTGCTCTCTTGTGCTGGCCCAAGTGTTAAGTGCAGCTTTATGGTGAATGGCATGATGCAACTGATCTAAGCCTTTTTATCCACTGACCAGGCTTTTCTACATTAGGTGGGCTAACCTAACATCAATAAGGTAGGTTTTAACTGTTCAGTTCCCTGAACTGAGTTAATATGCAGCCTCAAACTCTTGCATTATAATGCTTAATTTCTTGCATTAGTTGTGCAATGGCTGCATACAGTGTAATATCAACACTATATGGAACAGATGCAAATTTTGTGACTATTTTGAGAACCATTTAAGAACCACTGGAATCATTAAAAAGTACTTTAAAGAGCCAAGTACAGAACTGAGTGATTACGTTCAAGACATTTCTTTGGTCCTCTATACTCCCCCCCCGCTCCGAGGATAAGACATTTCTTTGGTCCTCTATACTCCCTCCCCTCCCCCCCGAGGATGACATTGCTTTGTAGAATGTGTAACTGAGTTGACATGACGCATTAGGATGAGGTATAAGCCAGTGCTTTGGAAATCAGTAGGGCATGTCATGATTTGTTGCATGCTGATATGCTTAACTTGCAACTAGCTTGACATTATTTCAGACCTTTGCATCTACTCTCTGATGAGAAATTCTTATATACAGTAACAAATTAGAGACGTTCTTGCAATCTGTGTATCTTCAGAGCTTCTATGAGCATGGTTAAGTTGAAGATTAATGTGTGTTGTGGTTGTTTACCTGTTTGATGAAGTGTTAAAGTGCAGTTTGGGTAACATCTTTGGTAGTATTTCTTACAAATTTTTGTCTAGTAGCAAATACAGAAAAATGATTGGCTTCTTCTTGATTTAAGAGAATATTGCTGCTGTACACTCTTACTGGAATAAATAAATCTTGCTCTATTTTATACCTAATAGACAAGAAGAAATAGACTGCCAATGAAATCTCTGAGAGTGACTCCTTACCACTGTAAAAACATGCACTAGCTGCATTACAGTACTGTATGCTAGTATAGTGGGTTGGCAGCATTGAAAATGGTATTTTTTTTTCTTGCATCTATTAATAGAATATTAGGTAGCTAATATTCTGTTTTCTTTTGGAATATTTAGACACAGTTGATAAATGTTTAGTAGGCAAAGAACTGCAATTATTAATAAAGATTATTAACAATGGAGTGAGCTACCGGTGCTTAAACAATGTTTATGGCAAATAGCTCTAACAGTAGAGACGCTGTGCTTGTAAATTGTAGCTTTCACCAAAAAAAAAATATTTCTTTTTCTGCTAATGCTATTTTAAAGACTTATGATTCTCAAAATTTGCATTCTTTTACTTAAATCTCTTTTGGTCTTTATATATATATATTTTTTGAGGTTCTGGTTTCTAGAGTAATTCAAGAGCCACCAACTGTTGCTATTACTCTGACACTGACCGTATGTGTTGGCCACCTTTATTTCTCCCTACCAGTACAGCCTTGTAGCAAATACAGGTATTTGCATGTGTACATATAGAATATGGTCAAGCAGAACTTTCCAGGCTGTGGAAGATTGGATTGGGCAGCTGAAGGTGCCCCACATGAATGTGTTGCTGTTCTCAACAGTTTTCCTCGTTCCATGAAATAGCCTATGTTCAAAAAAAAATAGTTACTGGAAAAGTATAGTATGAGAGGGGTAGAAACCTAGGGAGTAGGACCGTTGGATCAAAAAGTGTGGACATCTCTTAACTTGATTCAGTTCCAGTCAGAACCCTGTACCTAGAGATCAGTGGTACTGAAATGTCAACTTGCAGATGAAGATACCTGTTTTGTCAGTTGAAGACATTAAAATGCTAAGTACATATAGATCGCTATCCCATTTTTGAGTAACATCACCAGTGCGTTTACATAAGCATTTTAGTCACATGCATTGTTTGACTTTTTTTTTATTATTGAGATATCTAACAGCAAATTTTGTTTTCTTAGCTCAATCTGCAAACCTTTTCAAATTCCATATTGTCCTTTTGTGTAAATCTGAGAACTCTTGTCTATCCCTGGTGGCATACGGCTTCCCCATAACAAATTGTAAGTTCCCTCCCTGAAAAAATCCATTAAGTCAAGCATAAATGTCCACATTTAGTCGAAGTTCAGGTCAGTAACTTACAATGAATAGGGTGACTTTTTTAATATCATCAAACTGATGTGGCATATAAAATAGACTAAGGTGTGTTCATGCTTGCTTAAAAATTCACATGCTTTCTCAGTAGCAAGAGGAGAAGGCAGTGCACAGGTTATATATCAGTTTGTTTGAAAAAGACAGTAAGGACTTCTGGCATTTAACACACTTGCTTTTAGCCTGGCATTTGAAGACTGCATCGCTCCAGCACCTGCGTTTGCGGAGGTTCGTCTGCATCTCCTCTATGGTAGCAGAGTTGCCGGCTTTGTCCGCGAACGCGCAGGTTGCCCTTCCCCACACGCGTCCCCGCCCAGGGCCGCGATGCCGCCGCCTGCTGAGCGGAAGGGCCGCTCCCATTTTCACGCCCGTTCTCCATGACGCGCCTTGGGAAGGTTTCTATTTTTAGCCGGTTGCCGGGCAGATCCGTACGGGCCTCCCGGCGGGGGCTCAGCCGCAAGTCGCGGATTGGCTTATGCAAAATAGCCTTCGCGGCCAATGGGAGCGAGGATGCAAATATGCCGCAGAGGGCCGCCCCAG
>NW_010587667.1:223491-234241 GCF_000705375.1 Tinamus guttatus | reverse complement strand
CGCGGGCGCTGCCTCACGAGGCTGCGCGCCCTTCCACCGCGAGGCCCTTCCTCCCCTCCACGTCTGCAATGAGAAAATTCATCATTTCAAATAAAAAAAAGTGAATAGGCTTCTGCCCCCAAGCGCTAAAGATTTCAGGAAGTCCTTACCAAGGTTTAATTTAGAGAAGATTCCCAAAACATCTGGCTCTTTCAGGAACTGACGGCTCAGCTCCTTGCATCGGATTTGGTAGTGTAGCGTGACTCCTGTATGTGGGAAGTACTTGTTCCAAAGGTAGCAGGTGCTACTTAATGCAAAGAAAGGGGATCTTCCCGCGGGAAAGAACAAGTTCCAGGGTTGACTAAGTAGCTGATATTTTAGTTGCATTTTAAATTGTTGTTTTTTTTACTACATAGAAAATGTCATGTCTGCAGAAAAAAGAAGTCTAAAATGTGTTTGTATGCATGAGAAATAGTAACTCTTTAGTGTAGTCTCACCCTTTGGGTTACCAAAAACTGGGACTAAACCTCTTAACACCAATGTGGTATTAAGGAGCAGTATTCACTTTATTGCAGTGCTGGATGCACGAGGGATAACTCTACCTGCATGCCCTAAGGTGCATTTGCTAAAACTTTTATTTTTCTGTTATCTACATATGCATTAAATTCTTGGAATGATTATACATATTCGTTCTATTTCCTGGAACTAATTACAATATATTTCACCCTCATGCACCCTTTGTCCCTTTGGTAATCTTTTGAGATCCTCGGTGGTTGTCTTTCCATGTCCATTTGATGACCTCTAGTACCTCACTTCCATATACAGCCTTATTTTGGCTCAGAAGGCCCTGTTTTGGTCCTACTGTTTCAGCCAGTTCCTTGTAGATACGGTAGTCCTTATCTTCATCTTCAACTAGTGTTTGCTGTTTTGTCCATATAACACCTGTTGTTTTGTCTGTACCTTCTCATAGTATCTCAGCAACAGCAGTGAAAATATGTCCTTGGGTGCATTCTCTTCTGGAGTTTCTCATAAAAATTGTCATTCCAGTTTTCTTTGCATTTCCTCTTTCAGCGCTTGACAAATGATCTCAGGGAGCCAGCCCCTGTTAGTGGCATCAGACTTGGAAATGAACTGTGGCATCAAGACTCAGAGATGAACTGTCTGATGCTAAATTATAAGCATTTGAAGCTCTGACATCACTACAATCAGGTGTCTATGTAATACATGGAGTAACTTAGAAGAGACATTGCACAATGTTACAGGCAAATATATCATTTTTTTTTAATTTGAACTTTGTCATGCTGCATTTTATCCAAATGTAGATTTAGAGAGATCTAGCTTAAAAATGATGTAATTCTGCATACATTAATGATGCTATATTACAGCTGGAGTGCTAATTATCACCTATAAGAGTGCTGTATTTTTGTAGCCAATAGAAAAGCTTGAATGAATGAAACAACTTTTTTAACATAATTTGTCAGCCTTTTTCATCTGCACGTATATGAATCCCAGATTGTTTGGGCTCAGGTTTTAATTTGGGGGATATTAGAAGTTGGATAAGTTTTTAGTTGTGTTGTGGCAGTAAATGCTCTGGAATAATTATCTCCACCTGCTTGTTTTTTCCTGTGCTAGGGATGTAGTATATAATATTTAAGGTGTATGATAAAAAATATCCTACAGGTATCTTAAAATGTACTATTTCAACTTTATAATAATGAATAACAATGAATTTAAATGTCTTTATATTTAAGAAACATGCTTAATGCTTTAGCTTCTAGTAAAAATCTTAAGAATATTCTGTTTTGCTGTTATAGAAACTTGGCACAGCAGTACTTCATGCTTGGGGATCTCACAGCTGAATTGAAAGCCGCAGTTTTCAGTTGTTGATAAAAGTTGAAATCAGTAATGCTTTTGGGAGGTCGGAAAGCACAGTATCTACCAGTATTGCACTGGCTGAGTTGTGCTCAAAACAATTTTGTTGGTTTAATGATGTAAACAGTGGTTAAAAATAGCTTCCAGAAAAAGACAAAGCTCTCTTCTGCTCTAGGACAACAAGCTTCAGAGCTTGTAAGTTCCTGTGTTAAACTGTTGATCATTTTAGGCACCTAAATGATCATTAGTTCAAGTATATATCTTAATTAAAAGTTCTTGAAAAGGTGTTCTCTTTTTCCTGCCTTTAAAAATAAGGTATATTTTATGTATAGTAGTTATCAAAGATTAGTTTTTTATACCTAATAGTTACCAAGTTATACATGATGGACCATCTAAGACTCAGTTCTTCAAAATATTAATGGGTGAAAGATCTCAGTTGGGTAAAGAGACCTAGCGTGAGTAGCTGCCAAGCCTTGTGCGAAAGAACATTAGTGTTCATATTAGTGTGTGAAACAGGTCTGTGAGTCAACATAGGGGGTGGTATCTTCTCTTGGAGTTAGGGAGGGCACAGGACAACTGTGGCATCTGTTGTGGTGTCAAACCAATCAGAGCCCAATTCAAGTCTGTATGATCGCATGGTTGATCAAGTAAGTTACCAAAGCGTGTACAGCTAGTTTGAAACAAAATTTATAATTTATCATGGTTTACGAAGCTCGTATTCATGCTTTTAGGTGTTTTTAGTAGGCATGCACACAGAGGCCCATATCGGCTTAATGCTTTGTTGAGTGCTTGGGTGGTGGAGATTTCCCCCGGCTTTCAAGGCAGAAATTGTATTGCACTGGTTGAAGAGTCTGAGGCCTCTTTTGGAACACTGGAAAAATATAGGGACTGCTTAGTATTTGAAGGGAAGAAAGGTTAACAACTGCAATACTTAACCCAGGTTGGCTTTCAGCAGGTTTGATTTTTGTTTGGTTGGTTTTTTTTTGTTTGTTTTTTGATTCGGCATTTAACATCACAGAATTTGTAGTCCTGTAAATCCATGATTGATCCTTGAGATTGTAAACTTCCTGTTTGTTGCAGTCGTGGGTTAATGTTTTTGTGAGCCTCTAAATATTAGTGCAAAATAGAACATCTTGGTTTCTGGTAGTTTATCAGCTTTTTGGAAAAAAATGTTTAGTTTGATACAAACTTTGCTGCTTTTATACAGTAGGCCCCCTTGTTTGCTTTCTTACTCTGGCTGAATTCTCGACGATGGTCTCATGGGTTTTTGTTGCTGGGTAGGATTTAAGGAGCCGCGATCTGATTGGCTGTCGTACAGTAGCTCCTTGGAGCCAATCCGATAAGGTCTTTGAATTCTTTCCCAGCACGATAACAATGAAGGGGTTGCTGATTGTTTTTTCCTATGGGCAGATTGTATAAGCAAAAGGTATGGCTCTAGCACGCTCCCTCTTGGGTGCATATGAAAAATTACAGGATTTTTCTGCAGAGGAAAATGCTGTTTGTTTTTTAAATTGCAAACTACCAAACCACTTTATTAGTTTCTAGATATTATTAAAAAAAAAAAAACACTTTAAAGGTTTAATTAGTGGCGTCTGTTTTGTTGGGAGTATATTAGCTGAAATAGAATGCCGATTTTTTTTCTCAGAAAATGACAGTCTTCCTTCATTTTATTCAGCTGTTAACATGATTTTATCCCAAAAGAGAAGAAACCGACCAAAATTATGTGGTATGCTCAAAGAGATTTTATTTCCACTTAATATATATCATGGATTGTGTGTATTAAATCATGAAAATTAAAACAGTTACATGTGTTTTTAATAGGCTCCTGGTGTTTATCTTGCATTCAATCAGGTGGAATAAGTCAACATAAATTGTTACTGATAGGGAAATAAGCTATTGGCGCAATATTTCAGCACAAAACTTTTGTGTGTGTGTGTGTATGTGTGTAAAAATAAATATAGGTTTATAAGTTGCTAACAATTAAAATTAACCTTGCTGTCAAGGGTTTTATGAACCACTTCCTAAAAGGCAGGTGCTATTCATCACTTTTTTCTCTGGGACTCTCCATCTAGAACACAATAATCTGGACCATTTGCGATCTTAAATTTCAAAATTTGGCTGTACTAAATTTTAACGAGACTTGCATATTTGAGCTCTGATTTTCCTGATCAAAGGGGAGAGTCTTGCTTTCCTTCCTTCATGTAGTTCTTGTGCTTTGGCAAGTGTTTTATAGTTACAGTGTTTTTGGCTAGCGCTGTGTACACTTAGGAATCCTGTGCAAATGCTGTTCTAGATTGATTATATAATCCACAGCCCATTGTGCACTACAGTTGAGATTCCCGTTCCCCCTCTCTCCCCTCCCCGCCCCCGACGCATTTCCATGACCTTCTCTTTGTCTGCTGCCTGTTACCAGGCAGGATTCAGGAGGATGCCTGCTGATTGGCTAACTTTTTTGTGCAGCTCTTGGGCTGCTCCAGTGAGCATGTGATCATAGGCTAATCCGCAGCAGCTCTACTAATACCTTCCTTTGTTGCTTTAGATCTGCAATCTTGCTGCAGAATTAAAAAAATGCGTAAGGAAAGGGAAAACTCTCTAATAGGCTGAAAGAGGAGTCCTTTGTGTATTGCTGGCTACATTGGCACATTTTGGTTTTGCTGTATATATATTTGGTCATGAGAAAAAAAGCACAATTATGATTGGTGGAAGGTTCCTGAAGGTGTGTTTCTTTGTCATACTGAAGTATGTATTGTTTTCAAGCTTAAAATGAAAAAGGAGAAGGGAAATATACGCAATGTTTGTGTGTGTTGGTGTTTCAAAATTGATGATCATTTCAGTGAACTTCATTTAAAAAAAAAAAAATCTGCCATCGTATTTATTGAGTATAACCCTTGTACACACTCTATACACAGGAATCATTTTGTACCACAACATAATCAGTGTTTTCTGTGAAATAAAAAATGCCCTTTCATTGGCCTGGCACCCCTGCTACCTGTTTCCTTTTTGCAACTTGGTCACTTAGTGCATAAAAGCTATGGGAAATGTCCAAACTTGATATGAGGGAAGCATATATAGCCAATGTAGGAAAACCCTGTGTTGATCCTCAAATATGTAAGGAGCCTTTTTAGGTGAATTACTTTAAAAACCAAAAGTGTTTTTTAAATGCTTAATTTGTGCAAGACTCAAATGAGCACAACCCGCTCTAGAATTGTGCTCTGCAAGGCTGCCTTCTCACCCCCTTTGCAGGGGTGGGAGGCAGGGATTGTAAGAAGGCTGCTGATTGGCTTGCACCGATATGACCAAACCTGCCTGAACTGGTTTGTGATTTATTTGTTTCTTATTTTCCTCAGCTCTTAAAATGAGATCTCTTACTTGGCTGCAGTGTGCTCCCTTGTGGGTATGGCTGGAAGTTAAATGGCTTAAGTCTTGTCTGCAGTGATACATGATATTTAACTTCTAACCAGTGTTTCATTTTATCTTTTTACTTCTTCTGTGCTTGTGATTTTTATCATTTGTAATAGGTTTTATTCGATGCTCTTTGGTTGCAAAAGAGGATTCGCGTGAATAGCCTGAAAATACGCATGTATGCTACTCGAAAAACCATTTAACAAGGGAATTTTATAAGGAACCTTTTCCTTTCCAGGTTTGTTGTAGCAACGTATTAGAGCTTTGTTTTTAAACTAGATCTTGGATGATGCCAGATTAAAAAGTAAACATCACTTTGAAATACACTGGAAACGATTCATTTTTTTTCTGCTATAAGACAGTAAATATACATGAATATACAAAAGGTATTCTGATGTTTGATTGTAAAAAAAACTTACAAAGTTGAAAAGGAACAATCTTTCCTTTACTATGCATTTGCTAGATTTTGTGTTATGTTAAAAATATGGAAGATTGAAATATTAAGGAAATTAGAGCATGTAAATATATTTTCAGTTTTATTTTGCTGTTAAGTTTCATTGTGTGATTGTGAAAGTGTGATTCATTTGAGCTTTAGTTGTGAATACGTTAATAATGTAATAATTTTCCGTCACAGCAAAAGCAGGATTTTGAATTTTGTAAAATAAGGATTTTAAGATTTTGTTTATAAAAGAATACTGCAGTTGGGAGATAAAATACTCATCTCTAATTAGAATGCAAAGGCCCCCTATTCTAGCATTACTTTTAATGGAGGACTTTGTTGCTAGCTTATCACCTGTTACAATACTTTGAAGTTGTTAAAGGTTAGCCAAGCTTGGGATTTTCTAAATCTTTTCAAATTGGCTGTAAAAGAGATATTTCGGTGTGTGTTTTCTAGGGCATTTTATGTATGAAACTTAAATGTGCTGATCATGTTGCATTATGTGACAGTCTGATAAATACTTTTTCAGTGGTGTAAAATAAAAAGAAAAGAAAAAAATCATTTTAATCTCTTTGGAGGAGGGAGGAAAGATGCTTTCAAAAAGTGTGCACACACTTCCGAAATATTTAAATAAATTAATGCTAACTGCTAACTTCAGATCAGGGCTGAAGTTACTGTATTAAATGTATTCCTTTCTGAAGAAGTTTGAACATACTGCATTTAGCACGTAGACAGCTTTGGAAATGTATTAAGTCATCTGGAGTTTTTGTGTCATCTCGCTTGAAATAATTATGCAACAAGAGAACCCTTTCTTTAAAAAGAAAAGATGATCTTGCAAATCAGTATTTTATAGGTGTTACATTTTTGCTCCCACTAGTGGCAATGCGACAGTGGACAGTCTTGTTTAGAAACTCTTGTTCAAACTCCTGCTGGTCCTACTGAGAATCTAGAGAGAGCTATATACAGTGTTTGTGAAGATTTGCACTATAAACTACTGAGGTGTGAACTGAAGTGCTATGAAAGCACCATTGACATTGACCATTGACTAGAGCATTTGTAGTATGAGAAAAGACTAAGCGAGCTGGGCCTGTTTAGTCTGGAGAAAAGAAGGCTGAGAGGAGATTTGATTAACGTGTTCAAGTACCTGAGGGGTGATTGTAGGGAGGATGGGGCCAGACTCTTCTCCTTGGTGGTCGGTGACAGGACAAGGGGTAACGGGTGTAAGCTGAAACACAGGAAGTTCCACCTCCAGATGAGGAAGAACTTCTTTGCTGTGAGGGTGACAAAGCCCTGAGAGAGGCTGTGGAGTCTCCTTCTCTGGAGATCTTCCAAACCTGCCTGGATGCCACCCTGTGCCACGTGCTCTGGGTGTGCCTGCTTGAACAGGGGGTGTTGGACTAGATGATCTCTAGAGGTCCCTTCCAACCTTAACCATTCCGTGATTCTGTGACTACTAAAATAAAAGTATTAAAGATTGTGCCGAAGTGAACTGAAATGTATAAGGGAATCTGAATATTGCCTTAATTGGAAATAGAAACCAAAGGTTTAAAAAAAAAAAAAAGAAAGAAAACTTTCTTTTAATCATACCTCTTCTCGTTTTGCCCATTTATTTTGACAGGCACAGGTTGACTAGGTATAACAGAAGCCTACTTCTAAAGAACAGTAATTCATGATCATAAGGTTTAGCATTTATCCCGATCTTCCAATTTATATAACTGCCTGTAGTATCTTGGAATGATCTATTTAAGAATGCAGAAGTGTTGAATAATGTTGTGCAGAAAAGTTTGTTTATGAAGAAATCTGGAAGGATCCAGCAGAGGACCACCCAAACAATCAGCAGCTAGAGCGCATGTCTATGAATAGCAGTTTGAGGGTGCTTGCCTTCTTCAATTTGCCAAAGAAAAAGCAGTGGAGCAATCTACTAGCTGCTTAATGTAGGCCAAGTTGCTTGTAAAGAGATAAGAGGCAAACTGTTCTTACAGTGTTAGGTGGTAAAGGAATAGTGTCCATGAGTTCCATGTAGCATAGGAAGTTCAGATTGGGCATTAGGAAAAAAGATGACAAGAAGGATAAATGTAGGACTGAAACAGGTTACTTAAAGGTTGTGGAAACTGTTGCAAATTGTCTTTTTAAGACTTGTCTGAAAAAAAAATTACAGATGATGTGATCTAGTGTTGCTGATGGTCCTTTTTGAGTAGGAAGCTAGATTAGGTGACCTCCAGAGCTTTCTGCCAACCAGGATTTCTGTGGTTCTTCATTTCCTGTAGATAGGCAAATCTGAAATTCAGGGCAGCAGTACTCCACGGTGCATCCTGCAGTTGTCATTTTCTTACTGATTCACTGAGATCTGGCATAAAATGGCTTCCTCACAATGTGTGCATCTCTTTCCACTGGAAACTCCAGGAAGTGAGGAGCACAGTGATTGTTTTGCATTTCATTCTGGCATACGATCAAAGGGTGACCAAAGTGCATTCCCATACATAAGAGTGGGAAGTATTGCTTCCTCCGCTTTTAGAGTATGTTGTTTTATAGGTTTAGAGTGCAGCAGCAACCAAGTCATCAACTTTACAACTAACGGATTGAACGGCTTTAAAGCGAGGAGTGGTGAGGATTTGACATCAGCAATCAACAAAGGTTTGCCATTGTTGCTGTAGAGCATAGTTCAGGCTTCAAGGAATTCCTTTATGTTGATGGGACTTGATAGTGGGTTTACAGTGTTGCCTTTAAATCAGCTGCCATTTTGGACAGCCTACCATTCCACACAACTGCTCTTCAAAGTCACTGCCCAAAGTTAGGAACAGATGAATAGGTGATTAATCAGCTCATGAGCAACTAAAGTATTATCTAATGTGATGTATTAGCTTGAACTGGAATAGATGTTGGTACCTTCCACAGCTTAATCTTCCCCAAACCTTCCCCTTCCCCAAAACTTTGATTTCCACAACTGAAAATATGTATGATAAAAGTTATATTCTGGATAAAAGTAATTTATGGTGATACAGCAACTTCAGTAAAGCTTAACTGATTAGCATCATCTGCCTCAAGAGCTTTCATTTAAGGTAAAGAAAGATCCTGAACTTCTTTAAGGTTAGAGTTAATTCTTCTTGTCTTAGCTAGATACTGTTATATGTATATGATCTTTTAAAATTAAGTCTTGAAAGAAGATGAGTTGATATCCCCCCAAATAAAAATAAATTAATTTTGGAATTCCAATGCCATTTTATTTGTTGTATAAAGAGGAGTTGAATAAAAACAAATACAAAATGGCTTTGGCTTATTTCAGCAAAATTATAATAAATATTTCATGTTCCTAGGTAAAACTGGATTTAACTTAATTTCTTATTCTTTTCAGTAAGCTTTAAAAGTGATTTTTCAAGCATCTGCTTGTAGCTTACTATTTGCATGAGTAACTGGAATAAATAACAGCCTATGGAGGGCAAGAAATTCAGTTTTTGTTGAAAAAGGAAAATGTTAAACTTAGCCACAAAATTTCAGGGTTTATGAGCATATACTTATATATGCGAATCAGTTTATATATGAGTTGTCTTAGGAAAACACAAGTTACGTATTGGAGAGAAGTACTCGAATCTAAAGTTTATATATGAGTTGTCTTAGGAAAATACAAGTTTACGTATTGGAGAGAAGTACTCTTAAATTTAGAATTTGACTATTGTATCGATATGGAGGGAGAGGGATTTTTTTTTTAATATGTATAGCAGAAAAATGCATCTTAGCAATGACACAAATTTGGAAATTCTTTCAAGTTATTAAGACTTTCTCCATCTTGATATAAATATTTTGCCACTCATTTTAGGACTCTTAAACTATTTTAAAATTCAAACAAAGTATCAGCTGATAAGCAAGAACATTTCTTTCATGTTTTGGAAGAAGACAGGGTGCTGGAACTTAGCCTAGTACCTGTTTCCTGTTAGAAACCTCAGGAGAAGTGGCTCTGCCATAACAGTACCTAGAACATACTAGTCTAAAATGGTTTGTCGTAGTATTATTGCTTATTGTAGTTCAAAATAATAGTATGATCGTACTGATCTTTGTCTAAATGTGCTTGTTTGGCATGTTCAGACATTTTTTGCAGGGATCTGAGGTAAGGACAAAAATATTTTGTATGGTGCTTCACTTTTTTAAATAGAAGTTAATAGCTAAACAGTTTGCTTTAAATTGTGCTATTGCAATTTACAGCTACATTTCTTTTTTGGAACATTTGTAATAAACTGTCTTCACAATTCTTATTTTTAAAGGTCAAGATGGATACTACAGATGAACCTCAGAAAAAAGTCTTCAAAGCACGAAAAACAATGAGAGTAAGTGATCGACAACAACTTGAGGCTGTTTATAAGGTTAAAGAGGATCTTTGGAAGACAACTGAAGTTAAACTGCTAAATGGAAAGCATGAGAATGGAGATTCCGATTTAAATTCCCCTTTAAGCAATACAGATGGTGTGGAGGACAAAAGGGAAGTTAATGGCATAGTGGATTTGTGTGTTAATTCTGAAGAAGGAAGAACAGAATCTGAGGAAATTATGGATGTCAAAAGCCCTGAAAACAGGTCAGAGAGCATAGTTAATGATCTAGGCTCTAAAGCCCAAACATTATCTCCAGAGAATGTTATTTCTGAGCAAGAGGGAGATATGAATAATACAGCTTTAGCCTGTGAGGCAGAAAACGGAGTGCTTGGTAGCAATAAAAACAACTTCCATGAAAAAAATAACACAAAGAATCATTTGGACCAAAGAAGGAGTGACACCCCATCCAATTGTGAAAGTAAACTAAACTATAATATTAATGATTCTTCTGAAGGGAAAAGAGAAACAAATGACTTAATTATTGGTTCTGATTTACCCATTGAAGACAAGAAAGCTGAGGAAGTAACTGTTGAAGATGATGTTGGAGAAGAGGCTATCTCTAGCAGTATGGAAGCTGACCAGAAACCAAAGGATGAAGGGGGTGACGCTGCAGATCTTTCAGAAAGTATCATTGAAAAAAACATAGATGAGCCAAGCGAGAGTATCTTGGAGAATACAGATTCTATGGAAACAGACG
>NW_010587667.1:186909-220634 GCF_000705375.1 Tinamus guttatus | reverse complement strand
TCAGTTGGCTCAAACATGCTTAAAAATGTTTTTCTTTGTATTTACTTGAAATTTCTCTTCCACTTACACCTGATGTCTTCATCCTCTGCCATGCACCTTCATAAAGGTTGGGCTCCTTCTCAGTAACCTCCATAGTGTTATTGGAAAGGTATTGCTAAGTCGCCACCCTCTCTATGGGAGTTAAGGGTTTTTTTTCTCCGAAGGTTTTCTCTAGCTTCTCATCTCTGCATCCCCACCGTCTTGTCTGTCTCCTTCTCCAACATGGTTTTAGATTGGTATTCTAATTTGCTACTCAAAATAAGAATCTGTGAGACTTTTTGTATCTCTGTGTGAATGAATAGCATGTTTTTATTCCTCTTGTATTTGTAGAAGAGGAGGAGGAAGAGAGAAGGGAGAATGAGAAGGAGGATAAAGAAATAGAAAAGACTCAAAAAGAAGAGGAGAAACACACAGAAAAAAGTATGTAAAGTTAAAAATATTATGTTTCAGTGATGGCAGGTATTAAAATCACAGAATGGTTGAGGTAGGAAGGACCTCTGAAGATTGTCTAGGCCACCCATCTCATACAGATCTCAGCTCAAAGCTGCCTGGCATGTCTTATTTTTCCCCAAAACAATAATGTTGTTCTTTCTGAACTAAGAATGCCTAAAGTAGCAAAAAAAAAAAAAAAAAGAAGAAAAAAAAAAGAAAAAGAAAGAAAAGAAAATAAACTTTATGATAATTTCTACAGATTTTTAACATTTTTTATAAATAATATTCTCTAATTGTTGCAGATGAACTGTCAAGGAGAAAGCGCTCTAAATCAGAGGATATGGACAGCGTACATTCGAAACGCCGCCGGTACATGGGGGAGGACTATGAAGCAGAACTCCAAGTAAAAATTACAGCTAGAAGAGACGTTGACCAAAAATTAGAAAAGGTAGAGTGGAAATGCATGATGAAGATGGCAAAAGCAATTTTGTCCTTTTTCTTACCATCTCTGAATTGGTTCTAAATTAGTTATCTTTGCTTATGTATGCTCTACTTTCCCCCCTCCTTTATTTTTGACATAATTCAAATGCAGTTAACAATGATGGTTTAATATACAGACCTACTTAGAAGAAGGGACCAAACATCATCTACTAGGTGAAATAATTGCATGTAAAAGATATTAAGGGTGTTTAAACTCTTGTGTTTCATTTTGAATATAGATGCAGACCAAAACAATCTCAGCTAAGGAGCCATTTCTTTGTGGTAAAGGTTTATGTGTGGCAAATTTTATTGTATGCTCACATTTAAAGAAAATCTATGCTCAAAAAAGAATGTAATTGATGGGGTGTTTTGCAGGTTTTTATAAAGCTGTTAATTGTCTACCTGATTACATCAGTTGCAACTGAAGAAACTCATGTTCTTAAAGAAAAAAGTTGTGTATTTATTCCATTACTTAGTTAATAGTTCATGTTGGATTCCATCAATACACAATTCAGAGAACGGAACTATGTCTATTATTTGTTTGTGTTTCCTGAGAAAACTTTGTCATTCAAGGTTGCTTTAGGTTAGGGGGGTTTAGGGAGATTTAGGGAGGTTTAGGAGGGAAAAAATGTGAATAATAAAAGTATAAATGTTGCATAAATTCAAGTAATCTCTTTCCTTTTTAGTTTCTGAAAGGAAAAAAAAGGCAACATGTCATTTATTTTTGGTTTGGGGAAAAATGTATATCAAAAAGAAAAGAAAAATATCACTGACTCTTAAAAGAGTAATAAGAAGGAAAAGTTAATTTGTGCAAATAAAAGACCTTAGGAAAACGCCTTATGAAAATGCCTGTGTTACGATTCTTTGCATCTGTAATAATGTTTCGTACTTTGATCATACTGCAGTGAAATGAATTAATGGCAAATAAGGATTGTTTATGCCATAGTTCAAGGTGCAGAAACTTCTCCCAGCTGTGCAACCATGTGTTTGTTGGCGACTATAATATACTTGGTTAACAGAGCATAACTTCATAGTCTTCTCTGTAGCACAGTTATTTTCAAGAATTGAGAATATTCTGGTCTTCCAAATTAAGGGATCATGTTATCTTTTCTTCTTTTTGTTAAATATTTTTGCAGGTTATCCAGAGACTGTTAGAAGAAAAACTTGCTGCTTTACAGTGTGCTGTATTTGACAAGACTCTGGCAGACTTGAAAACACGAATAGAGAAAATAGAATGTAACAAAAGGCATAAAACTGTGCTTACTGAACTACAGGTAAGTGTTTGTGTATTACATTGCATAGTAGAGTCTTACTCAAAAATAAATTCATCAATGTTTAATTGCAAGCCTCCTGTAGCTGTTGTTAGGAAAGCCATCTTGGCTTGACAAGGAGAAAAAATAAAATGATTCTTTTGAATTGTAAAATTCTCTAACTTGAAAAATGCCAGGATCCAATTAATTATTTAAAAAAAAAATAAAGCAAATCGTCATTCAACCAATCCTCAGTCAACCCAGTTGATTTTTTTAGCAAATCATCTTTCAACCCTTCTTTGCTGTTTAGATATTCCTCACATAAATGTAGAGTGTGAAAATAACTCTATTCTTTGGGGCCAGAAATCTAATTTAAAAATGGATGAGTGTTAAAGGGAATGGGACAGCAGCACCAAACATTGCAGAACATTGAAACAAATAAATATCACTTGATAATCATCATTCACATGAACTTGTCTGCTAACTAAGCAGTTGTGATTCAATAAGGAAACAAATGGCTTGTATTGAAAGCAGTTTGCTTTCTTGCATTCTTTCATAGAGATTATGTGCTTATCAGTGAGATGAGGCGCCTCACAAAAAACTCAGAATATTGAATTGAAAAGACAATTAGACTTGTGCAATTACAAATTCAAAATTAAGGCCATTCCCCTTTAATGTAAGAAAAATACTGGGTTTGCTGCAACAGTTATTCGTAGATATCTCCTCTTTTTTATACTTTCAATATACGTTTCAGAATCTTCAGGCTTGAGCGTGATGTCGAATTAATAACTTCATGTAAGACTGAATCTGTTGATGCTAGTGTACTTCAACCTAAGGTTACTTGCTTTTATTGTGCCTGGTGCTACAAAAGATCTCTAAGCTGTACAGCATAGCCGAAATTGATTATTGCAGTACACGTCGTTAAAGGTAGACTGCAATTGTAGCCTGTCACATCACTTTCTAAAAATGTGAAAGAGTTGGAGTTTCAAAGTGGGATGGCTTCTCTTAGGTCAAGTGTTCCAGAACTATGGTATGTGAAACTCCCTGCTCTTAAAAAGCATTATAAGTGTTCAGTCTTTTACTGTTAATTCAAAAATTATACAGAAGTTAAAATGTAAGAAAAAACACTTTTTGTCTGCTCTGCCTTCTTAGAACAAGCTACTTACAAAGTAACTAGTGCCTCCAAAATAAGTCAGTCATAAGAACTTCAGTCTAGGGGGAGGGGGTTTGGAGTCATCTAATTACAGAAGGAACAGATTATCAATTAAAGAGAAATAAAAAAACAGATATAAATGAACCTGGCACTTGAGCATCAACAAGAGTGTAGAATAAGCTGCCAGTGAGGTGTATATGATATGCAGTGTATCAAACAGAGACTGAAACCTAACGAAGAGGAGAGATGATACAAAGAACAAAAGGGGTGGGTTTTTTTCTAATAAGGATGCCTTATCAGACATTAAAATGATCAACTCCTTGCTCTGTAAGCAGTTCCATTAATTCATACCAAACGGGTTATGCTTGTATAATTGTGAATAGGACAAAAATGATTCAGGCTGTCTCTAAGATATGATTGTGATATACACATGATTTTTTTTTACTGCTGCTACAGTGTTACAACTGTACTGCATTTTTCATTGAAATAGTATTTTCTCCTGATATGACAATGCTTTTTGACTTGATGTCCTAATTATGTATCTATTTAGTTTATATTACTACTTTAAGTGTTTATATTATTTGTTTTATATGTTCTCGTTTAGGCTAAAATCGCTAGATTAACAAAGCGGTTTGGAGTTGTCAGGGAGGACTTGAAGAAAAGACAAGAAGTAAGAACTGGACTTTTTTTTTTTTTTCTTCCTATGCTTATGTGTTTATGTTTTCTTAGCCTATGCCATAAATTGAATTTAATTTTGGTAGTGTCAAGTCAGCTTTATATTATTTTGAGGGTTTTTTTTTTTTTCCCATCGCATTTGATAAAGAAACTTTCTAAGCAGAAAAATGGTGACCCTGTTGTTAACAGTGTTCATAAAGTAAGTTTGGCTTGCTGGTTAAAAGACATTAATACATGAAGAATACATTCTTTAACATCTATATGTAGTTCTGGTTTGCACGTAAATTCCTTTCTACATTAGCAGTGTGAATTTATCTTTTAAGTTTATGCACATGAGTGTACTATTGCATGAATAGATTGCGCAGTAAATAGGAGGGAGTCCCTGTGTTCTTGTTTGTGTGATAGGAATAGAGATCAGAAAGGACACAGACAGAACTATTTATGTCTAGAATAAATATTGCTGTGAAGAAGTGGAAGGTAAAAGTCCATAAAAGTTAAAGAAGTTTTGATTATCTTACTATAAAAACCTTAAGACTCAAGATTCGTAAGAAAAGAGGAGGTGAGAAAGGGAAGCAGACAGTATGAGTAGGCTGCTGGGGTCTGTAAAACATTTCAAGTTGTTCTCCATTTTTGGCTCCAGAGAATGTGTACCTTAGGCAAAGATGAATGAACACAAAATACAATTGAAATATAAGTTTGCAATTTGACTTTTTTCTTTTTTTTTTTTCCCTGATATTTTATTTTCTGGTAGAATTCATCAAATCCACCTTTGTCTCCGGGGAAAGCAGGAGGTGACTCTGCAAGCACAAACAATGCGACGTATCGGTAAGGGAGAAACATCAATTATCCCATGTTCAACCTTACAGTAGGAGATCTGTGGTACATAATATATGGTCTCTTCTTTATGTATATATATATATATATATATACACACATATGTTTGTTTCATGAAAAGGCTCTTTTCCCATCCTTGGTCATCTGTAAAATTCCCTTTTCTTTTGAAGTGTTACAGAAGTCATATATGAGCAGTACTGAATGCATTCTGAACTAAGAAATGTTGTTTTTGCAGCTAGAAATAGTTGATGAAAATGGAAGAATAACTGAAAAAAATAAGGGAATATTCTTATAGCAAAAGGCAAAATTGGTGCAAAGCCTTGAAGACATAACAAATAAATAATATATTATTATGGTTGGAGAACATCCTAAATAAATTAACAATGAGTGAAAAAGGATAAACATGGAAATCCTGTTTCTAAAAAGCTTTCTAAGCTTGTTTTATGTAGAATTGACTTTAAATTATTTGTATTTGATTTTAAAAGTCAAACTGAATCAATATATTGCTAACTAGATTTTGTTTCCGTAACAGTACTGGCACAGTGAGACAGATGCTAGAATCCAAGAGGAATGTAGGCGAGAGCACACCAGCAACTTTTCAAGCCCCCATGACTGCAGGTAAGAAATGTCTTGTGAAATTCATGAATAACTTTTTTTTTAATTATTACTTTACACTAAGTAACTGAACAAATTTTTTTTTTTTGATTTGTTCACTAAACAAGGAATTGCATATGTTTATTTGACCAACCAGAATGTGTACAAAAATTAGTTGCTTCAGAGACTTGCTTGATAAGTCAGTTTAACCTGCTCTATCTCAACTGCTGAGAAGTGGAACACGTAGCTCAGTGGGCCGTTTATTACACAGGAACATTATAGGATGCTAATAATGTTCTCTTGAGTAATGGCTACAGAAGTTGAGTAGGGAGCTGATGCAAGTCCGAAGTCCCATTTCTTAGGGGAGTTAGGTTGAAAAACAGAGTTCCTGTTCTGAAAGAAGTCTGAAAATGTTACATTTATATAACCATCCTATCATCCCTGTTTTTAAAAAATACTGTTTACCTAATATTGAATAGCGAATCTTTTTCACAGAAGCATCTCATAATAGGAATACATGGCTGCATGTAGTATATTATATTCCTGATGTTTAAATACATTCCTGTTTTTTTTCCTCCTTTTGCATGGCTTCTCTGATAAATTAGTCCTTTCTATCAGTAGAACCTTCTGGATAAAAGGTTTTACGTATGCAACCAAAGTTGGCCATAACTGACTTAGCTTTTTTTTTTTTCTTTTTTCTTTCTAAGTCAGTCTTTTTGAAGAACCAGCTGTTCTGTCATCTCGCTGCATGTATGTGTTTTCATAAGTTAAACCATGAAGCTTTCTCATTAATATGAATTCAGATTTTTGTCATAGCTTATATATTTTATTTTTGCTCTGCCATTTGTATATAGTTCTTTCAAACAGAAGAAATTTTATCTTTCAGTAGGCCATCAAACATTGCTGCAGAAAAGCAAAAGTGTTATCTGATAGTCTTCCTTTAAAAATGGCAGTAATGTAACACGTTTTTCTGTTTTTTGTGTTGTGCCAAAAATTAATCCTTATTGTGTTTTTTTTAGCACCAGCTCCCAGTCTTGCTACTCCTCAGACAGTCATCAGTAGTGGACATCCTAAGCCTCAGACTCCAGTGACCTCCAGCTCTTTGACAACAACAGTTCTTCCTGCAGCTAACACAGCTACAGTTGTTGGCACTAGCCAGGTGCCCAGTGGCACCACACAGACAATGTCTGTGTCATTGCAGTCTTTACCAGTAATCTTGCATGTACCTGTTGCAGTGTCATCCCAACCTCAGCTCCTGCAAGGCCACACAGGGACTTTGGTCACCAACCAGCAGTCAGGCAGTGTTGAATTTATATCTGTACAGAGTCCAACCACTGTTGGTAGCCTTACCAAAACTCCTGTGTCTTTGGCATCAACTAACCCAACTAAACCAAATAACAGCCCATCTGTGCCCAGTCCTGGCATTCAGAGGAACTCTCCAGCCAGTGCTGGGACCATAGGGACAACTTTGGCAGTACAGGCTGTTTCAACTGCACATCCTGTTGCCCAGGCCACAAGGACTTCTTTGCCCACAGTGGGTACTTCAGGACTTTATAATCCTACCAGCAGTCGAGCTCCCCTGCAAATGAAGATTCCCCTCTCTGCATTTAGTAGTACAGCTCCTGTTGAACCACCCACCGTTACAGCACCCAGAGTTGGTAAGTTGTGCTTCAGTATTGACACTGGTAAAGGAAGAGAAAGGGAAGCAAGAAGCTCTACTCCTGTGGAAATCTTGTTTCTAAAAAGTTCTCTAAGCTGTGTTTTATTTAGAATTGACTTTAACAAATCAAAAACCAAATTCTTTTATTAATAACTTTAATAAAGCTTCTCAAAGTTACCTCTTTCCTAAGGAAAGACATACTGAAAGGAAGCATATTCATTAATTTTAACAATGTTTGAAAGTTTTTAAAAAATTAAATACTAAAGAATATAGAATGCTAACTTAGTTCCAAAGCATTACATCTGACTTTGAGAACAATGAATGTTTAAATATGATTTCTAAGTTAATTAAATAACTAGTTTAACTGTGATATTCAGGTTAACTTTCTGTCTTTGGCCATGTCATGATGCTTCTCTGCACTTCTGCTTTTATGTACCTCAAATGTTTTTATACGATCATCAAGATTTCAGCATGAGTTGGAATCATAGCAAGAGTTTCTTATTATTGGCAAGATAACAACGTTAAAATTAACTCAAACAGCATTTGACGTGAGATGTAGTTTTATTTTACTTCCCTATCTTAAGTCGGAAGCTACTTATGTCAAAATACATTATCTTTCATCAAAGTGACAGTCATACACTATGCATTTGGTTTTAACTTTACAGCTAAAGTAATCTAGATTTAGTATAGCATCAAAAGGGTTGGGATGATCAGGGACAGTGAGAAGAAAAGAACAGTCTACATGCGCAGAAACTCATCTAGTTTTCTACAGTTCACTTTACCTCAGGGTATGCACTCATCATTTTCTGACCAGAACTGACATACTGCTTGGGCTGATGCTTTTGCTGCTATAATTTTGAGCTGTAATTAAAATGGAAAGGAGTGGAAAGGGAGAAATAGGATCTAAATGTTTTTTATGAAATAACTTAGGTTGCTAGTGTAGATATATGCTCAGTAGAGCTAACAAATATATTTTTTCATGCACAGCTTGCCTCACTTTTTTGTTTTGCAGTCAGTTTAAGCATCCTTTGCTGAGTCAGTTTTTATAGACAAAATGTTGAGTAACTACTGTTTTTCAATTTCATGTCTTGTCAGGTTACATATAGAGGGAGGAGAGTTGTTTCGTCTTTCAGACAGTGAGGGAACTGTTCATTAAATATTTGGAATACTCTGCCAGACTTTCAAGGAAGGAAGTGTATAGTGCTTCTAGGCTAGTGAAAAGTACCATTTCAGTTTTTTATAACTGCTGCTCTCCCTGAAGTTTAAATTATTGTAATTGCAAATCAGGACTAGAAAAAGTGTAAAACACACAATGTATTAAATGTTTAATATCAAACAGTTTTGAAACATTTCCTGCAAATTCATATAGTAGATAACAATATTTAATACTGATTAGATACTACAAGTGAACAATTTCTTGACCCTTCAGAAAACCAGCCAAGCAGGCCATCAACAGATACTTCAGCAAACAAGCGAACAGCTGAGGGAACAACACAGGTAGGTTGTCAACTATGTTTCTATATAAAATTCTAAAGTTACAATCCACAGGGCAGCAGTTTTCTTCTTTTTTTGTGCATAAGGAATGAATTTTAATTTCTTTTGTGCCATCCTTTCTAGTTTCTGTCCATTTGTATTTTTCTTCTTTTTCTGATCCAGAGTGTTACTGGGAGTATAAACTTCAGATAAATCTTTTTTGAAATTTTTCGAATGGGTTTGTGTAAGTAGATGAGTTAGTAACTCAGGCAAACACTGAAAATGTGTCAGATAAACAGAGCAAACATACAAAGGAAAACAGCCCAGTTTTTTTTTTGTTTTAAAAGTCTGAACTAAAAGCTAGAAATATAATGCAAATTACTGAAACTCTGTCATTTTTCATATTATTGAAGAAGCCATTTAGAAGTCATTGGAATTCAAATATTACCGTATGTCATGAGGGAGGGTGGGAAGGAAGAGGGAAAAACACTTTTTTTCCAGAATAACTACTTAATGATCAAGGAGCATCTGTAGTACATCCTGATTCCTGAAGTCTAAGATACTTTGAACTTTTTTTTTTTTTCAAATTTAAAGGTAGAAATCAAGCTATTTGAAATTATTTGTAATTAACTGTCCTTTTGCACAGAGATGTTTCACAAAGCACCTCATACTTTATATTGATGTTAACTGGAAGTCATTTGGCAGGGAAATAAGGTAAATTTCCTCAAGCCAAAATTTTTGTGTAATGGTGTTTCAAGACATATTTAAATTTGAATCGTATATTAAAGTAAAAAGAAAATATACTGGGCAAAATTTTGGTTTACATCTGTCATAAAAACAAAGATAACCTCTATTATAGATTTTCAGCTGTGCCTCACTCTACCCATGTTTTTAAAAGCATTTCATAAAAAATGGTTGTTTGAAACTTAATTTTTGTAGATACCTGTGGATTATAGCTACAAAAAAATCAATACTTGATATGTAGGAAATACAGTACTGGAATGGCTGATATATATATATAGTTTCAGTATTAATTTTTTATTGTAAGATACATATTTTAAAAACTTTCTTATTTGGTAGAGCCTGAAACCCAGAAAAGATTTCTCAAGAACAGGTTGTGTGCAATAGTGGTATTTAGCAATAGAAGATGAGCAAGGAGGAGGCAAATAGCCACATGGCGCTTTCCGGTTTTCAGTCCTCTGAGACAGTGTATGTTTTTAGGTTTACTTTCAGTCTAATGGGCTAAAGCATGGGTAATGCCATGGTTAATGAAGAAGGATCTGATGCATTTTAATTGGCTAGTGAGGTATGAATTGACATCCATACATATCATTTGAAAAATCCAGTTAATGCCACCTGCTTTTTGTTACGTAAAACCCAAAATATTATGTATTACTTCGCACTTCGCAGCTTTCAGAACTAAAAGTAGTTCGCTGTGTGCCGTATACCTGTGGCATATTTGATGGTACAACTTTGATCAATTGTTTCGAAAAGCAGTTGAAACAGGAAGAGACCTCATCAGAAAAAAAAGAAGCGGTAGAAGCTCCACAGACGAAATTTAACTTCCCTGAGGATGTCCTCTTTGGCTTGGAGGAAGAGGAAGAAGATGCTAAGAGCATCAAAAACACCCACAAGCAGACTGGCTGGGCAGCTAACCTATTAAAGCAGTGGCTGGCCAAAAATGGCAAGGATCCTAGCTTTGAATTGGTCCCAGTAAGTGAACTCAATGATATTTTGAGAGAATTTTATTACACAATAAGAAATCACGACGGAAATACCTACAGTGTGGCAAGCTACAAGTCAATGCGTGCTGGCTTAAACCGGCATCTCAAAATGCCACCTTATAATCGTCAGATTTGCTTAATGAAGGACAAAGAGTTTGCTAGTGCAAACACGGTGTTTGTAAGTGTACTGAAGATGCTGCGCATGCAGGGAAAGGATGAGACTCACCACCATCCTCCTATAGCTGCTGAGGACTTGCATAAGATTAAGCAATCTGGTGTGCTGGGGTTGCACAGTCCCCTTGCACTCGTCAACAAGGTGTGGTTTGATTTGCAGCTGCATTTTGCCAAACGAGGGAGGGAAATCTTGAGAGATCTGGCTCCAGATGCTTTTGTTGTTGAGAAGGACAAGAATGGGCGTAGATATGCTATGTTTAGGTATCCTGGCAAAGGAAAAAATGGTGAAGATCCCCATAAAATGGGTAAAATGTATGATATGCCAGGGGACCCAAACTGTCCTGTTTTCTCTTTGGAGCTTTATTTGTCTAAGTTACCTCCAGAGCCCCCTGCCTTTTACCTACATCCTTTAAAGCTAACATCAGAGCAAATGCAAGAACAGCCTGTCTGGTACAAAAGAGAACCAATGGGGGTGAACTACCTGGGTACAATGATGCCCAGGATAAGCGTGGCAGCCAGGCTCTCTCAGCGATACACTAATCATTCTCTCCGAACTACCACCATCCAGTTACTGTGTGAAGCAGGCCTGGGGCCCAGAGAAATAATGGCCGTGACTGGCCACCGCTCCGAGTCTGCTATTAGACACTACTGGGGCGCAGCTGAAGTTCGCTACAGGGCTTGGTCAGATGTAACGGAGAATAATGCCCCCCGTTACCTATATAGCAAGGTTCCAAATGAAGTGATAACAGAATCATTATCTGGTGCCTCAACTTCTTCTATAAATCACACTGTCTTAGAACAAAACAAAATTTTATTTCCTCAGAAAGCTGTTGTGCCATCTGGCAATAATTCTGTGACTTTAGTCCCTGGAGGGCATGCAGTTCTGAATTCTGAAAGTCACATCCTGTTGAAGCATGCTTCTTCCAAGGTGTTTCTCCCCAAGAACGTAGCCAGTGGGAATCTAACTGCCAGTCCCCTTCCAGGCTCTTGTAACAGACCTGTCTTTATAAGTCATGTGATAAAGCAAGAACCAATGACTTGATGCTTCTCTGATAGAACTGATGTCAAATGAATTACTAAAGTAGAAAATCTAACAAAACTTTTTTTCACTTGGTCCATTAATAAAATTTCATACTGCATAGTTCAGCAAGAAATAGTGTGTTTGGACTCCTGAAGTGAGTTATGGAACAGAAATGTAGAGAGAGCAGGGTTTGGAGTTTGTATGACTTTCTGTGGCAGCTGGCACCCTAAGTAGCTGAACAGAGCTATTTAAAAGAAAAAAAAAAGTGAAAGGGGATATTGATTTCCACTTAGCTGAAGAGCTGTGCTTTCTTCACTAAGTGCATGGCTTTTGTTTTGTGAAAGAGAGTGTTTATTATACCACTTCGTGCCTGCTGGCACTAATGTAGCATTTTACAAATCAAATACTTAATTACTGAAGGCAAAAGAGAAAATACAAGTTGAATGAAGTAGACATAAATCCACTACAAATGTATATGCATGCATGAGAACACCTAGAATTTTTTGTTGTCTGTCACCCTCTCTGCTCAAATTGTCATAAGACCTATCTGAGGATTGTGCTTGCTGTAATTCCTTTTAAATTGGCTTTCTTCTATGGGTTACAGATTTATGTTTTAGATCTTTCCTTTTCCTCTTCATATTTCTGGCTAAAATTCCAATCATTCTGGACTCCAAAAGCAGTATTTGATATAAGTAATGCTAAAGTTGGTACCTCTTCCATTACCTTCCATTACCTGCCTGAAATGGGGAAACCTGTTTTTAAAAGGGTTGACAATAAGCTTGTTACTTAAATATCATATAATTGGAGTTGAAGGACTGTATATATACTTATCTTGAGAGAGGTTCCTCTATATATTCTCTTGCCTACCCCTTCCTTCCATTGCACTTCACATTGTATCAGTTCTGCAGAATAGTTTTCAGAATTTTTTCACAAGATGTCCTGTTCTTCCTTGCCAAAGTCTATTCAAAGTTTGGTTTTAGGTTTAATTTCTTTAGATTTAATTTCTTTAGTTCATCTGTCGCTACCTGTAGTAAACTGATCTGTCATTATATTTTTCATAGGAGATTTTGATAGATTAGAAATCTTGCCTCAGGACAGTGAATGTGAATTTTGCTAGTGAAATGAAATTTTCCTTAGAACAGCTCTTTTCTGAAGAAGAGAAATTGGGAGGACTACTAGTTATAGTTCACTTTTAATGAACTATGCTAGATAATTTAACTCAACTCATAGTTTGTCTCTGCTCTTCTCTGCCACGAATTTTCATTAGAGCTTTTCTCAAATAACAAATCTTAAAGTCGATAAAAATGAGAAACCGGTCATCAGATCATAAAATGGGGCAGGTTCCACTACGGAAGAAGAAATAGCATAGCATTTAAAACGGTTTCCATTGTTTTAACTAAGTAAAGTAAAAATAACTGCACTTTTTAAGTATGTAGATTTTTTTTTTATAGGTAGGGATGTGCTTATATATATATATGCATAAATACATGCAAGCACATATTCAGTGTTACACAAAGAATTAATTGTAAAAATGTAGTTCACTGGGGAAATATTAGTTCCTGGGCAATGTAGAATAATCCCAGCTGAAATAAATTTACCCTTACAAGCTCTTAATTCTGTGGAAGACTGCCTTGCTCAGAAAGGCCTGAATTTGTTTTTTTTTATTTTTTTTTAATTGTGGCTAATAATTAATTATATGGCCTTGGATACTGTATTTTAATTACATTACAAACCATTTTTGCAAGATGGAACATCAGTGTAGAATGTTCCATTTTCTGGTGGATGTTTTGAAAGTCTTGTATTCATCTCAACACATCATGTTTACAGTTACTTTTGTTTGCTGTTTTTACAGTTAACATGGTAGTTAATCAAACATAATGGTTAAAAAGGATTTCTGCTGCACAATCCTACATTTGTTTAGTGGCAGCATTCATTTGTAATATGACTAGTGGAAGGAAATTATGGTTCCAGGATTATCATTTTATCCAAGATGAAGTAAGGCAACTGAAAATGGTAAGGATTTTTTCTGAAAAGGAGGATAAAAAATCCTGTTTTGAGCTTGAAGCAGCATTGGTTTGTAGGAAGTGGATTCATTATTACATGTTAGTGGAAAGCTTAGTAAAAAAGATAATTAAGTTAATTCTAAGTAATAGTATATGCTTCTAGAACTTTCCAGAGCTGAAGCCCCTTCCCCTGGTGTCCCCCATCCTGTGCCCAAAATATTCAGTGGATTCTCTCTGCTCAGATTTTCCTTCTAGAAAAGCTGAGCTAAGCAGACAGAATGACTGTGTCACTGCTGTTGTGAGGTTAACTGTGGTCACATCTGTAGTAATACAAGGGACAAGGCAGTGCTGTTCTTTGCTGTTCAGCCGATTTTTTTTTTTTTTTTTTTAACCTGCAGGATAAGACTTAGAAACAATCCTGTGCATTGTGGTACAGATTATACAGTATGAATGTCAAGACATCTATCAGAATTGATATGAATTGGACTCCTCAGTGGCAATATCAGTAGAGAACCTAGAACAGCATGATGACTCTTTTGGTTTTTTTTTTTGGTTTTTCCCCTTTCTTCCCATAACACTTCCCTCACAGGTAAAGCACACTGAACCAATGATTTATGTAGTTTGTTATGAGTTAGGCTGTCCTTTGTCTCTAAATTTGTTGATACAGCATTGTCAATTGGTGAATTTAAAATTCAGTCTGAATATAACAAATTACTTTGAAAGGAATTGTTATCTATTACTCTTGATTTTTTTTTTGGAAGAAGTGTGAAAGTTTCATTTCAGTTGCAAATAAACACCAGTTAACATATCCGTAGCATATCCAAGTCAACTGAACTGTTTTTAAGCAACAGCTGACATTTTACTGGTTTCCTATTTCCCATGCTAGAGTTGATTCTGGAAAGGTCCTTGTCCATCTATTCAGCTATCGTGATTTATGTAGCTTCTCAAAAGGTGCCTACACCTTAGATTAGCTTAGTCACAGTGACCAGTAAGCAACTTGGGCAATCATTCTGCTGTAGAGCTGCTTCTCCCTTTTCCTGCCTTCCTCCACTTTTTACTCCAAAAGCAAGTTATGGCCGAGCTTGCTTGGGGCAAGGGGGCATCTTACTGTGTTTTAGTCTCTTAACTTTAATCACATTTACACAGAAATTTTAAATGGCTACTATTCAGTCAATGTCATTTGTCAGTGACCATCACTGTGCCTCAAGACAGTCCTAGAATTGCATTTCTGAAGGCATGACAAGCACTTTTAATGTATTACAGTATATATTACTGTGATAGGGGGAAAGGCATTTTAAATGATATTGCAAATCTTTATAATGATTATTAGATATTATATTACAAGCCTCAGTTATAGAGAAAGGATTTAGATAGATATAATATATAAAGTCAGAGCTATATTGAGATAATTTATGGATTTTTTTAATTATTATTATATTGCGGCATAAAATAACAGTGAACAAACTAAATGGGGTTAGATATATTGAAAATGCCTGGTATAAAATCAAATCTATTCCAGAATAGTATGATGTATTTATTAAACCACCAGGTCAGATGAACGGTCTTCGCTTCTTCCCTGTTGTCCACTTCAGGTGCACCTTATCCTCTGTATGGGGCAATTTTTTTTTCCAATCTAAATTTTATCTGTGTGTTTTACCTTTTCAGCTAACACTAGTTTAAAAAAAAAGAAAAAAAAAAAAGTGCCATACCTGCTCCCTGTTATTTCTGTTATGCCTTGATCTGTTTGATTATTTACTATAGTTTAGTTTGAGCCATCTGGGGAGTAGTCTAAATTCCTTTTCTAAAAAGTTAATAAAATCTATTTACTTTTATACTTTTACTTGCAATGTGTAACAAACTTTGTGAATGTAGCATCTGTTAGGAAAAATGTGAGCAAAATATCAGCTTAAGGTTTCTAAGCAGGTAATTCTATGTTGTTGAAATATATTGATGAAAATATTTCCTTGCATTTCATGGTCTTGTCATTGAAAATAAACATGCACAATAATATATGTAAATGGAAACTTGGTTTTTGTCTCTGACTTTGGGATTATGTTTGTGCTGCTAAAATGCAACTAGCTTTTATTGGTAAGGTGGAACCTCTACATGAGACTAATTCTAAATCAAGGATTTGGGCATGATGACAGTGTAAAAATCATAAGGGAATGAATCAACTTGAATTCTGTTACTTATGAATGCTGCTAAATTCAGCTACATATTGTCCTGCTGGAAAGTTTTCAGTTGGCTTTATTTTTTATTTATTTTTAATTATTTCTTTCCTTGAGACCACTTAGGTGTTACCTAAGCGATCTCCAGTTGCTAAGAGCATTTTTCAATAATAAATAAACTTATGTTTCGCAGGCACTTGTTGGTCTGCTCGAGGCTGAAAAAAAAACAGTATTAAAACTATGTAACTGATAATGTCATTACAACAAACACAGATAATAACTATAAAAAGATGCATTAGACTATTCTGAAATGTGCTATAAGTAAAACAGATTTACTGATGAAATCTTGTCGTTCAAGTTGACCTTCCTGCATGATACTGTTGGGGACTGTCAGTTGGCTTCAGGGAAACAAGATAGATGTTTCACCTTAAAACAATAAAGAAACAGTAAAGACACATGTGTGTACATGCATGTGTATATGTTCTTTATATACCCTTTCAACTGTATGATTAAGAAAAAGCAAAATCACAGCTGTAGAGAAATATTTGAAGCATTGTGTCAAGTGTATTTTCTTTCTGATTTTGGATCAGAGTTACAACTGTGGTTGTCCAAAGTGCTCTTTTTAGGCCCTAGCCATCTCTGAGGTGGACTCCTGGAATTTTTAACTAACAGGGTAGCCCAGCCAGTGTCTACTCTTTGCAACAAAGAACTGTAAGAGTATATATTACATGAGGTGTAATAAGACTTTTTTTTTCTTGTTTGTATTTTTCTTGTTCTGTAGAAAGTTTTGCACAGTGCAGGATAAATTTTAGGGGACAGAGCAGTTTTGCCTTAAATGTAATACATAAAATGTCTGTTGAGAGTTTTTTTGAATATTATACAGGTATGCAGCCACACACTGACAAAAAAGGTATTACGGCCCTGTGAATTTGTTTGTATGAAGTATGAACTCAGTGAACTGCTAGCTTTATTGCATTATGATGATTTTTATCTTGATAAGAGATGACAAATGCATTAGGTACATGGTCAAATAAATTTTCATGACATCCTCTGCAAGGCTGAAATACTTATTTCAATTTTGTGAGAGTTACTGCATCAGAATTAAGAAGTGCTAAGGAGTGATGAGCCTGACATTGAAGCAGTGCATGACTGAAGTGTACTGGAAAATTCTAAAAACATTTAATTTCCGAAGTTACTTATACTGTGCTAGCAATCTGTAGTTTTGTATATGGATGAGTAAAAACATCATGCGGGCTATATAGTTATCCAAAGTCAGGTTCTTTCTCCTCTCTTTTTCTTTCCTTCTTTCCTTCTTTCCTTCTTTCCTTCTTTCCTTCTTTCCTTCTTTCCTTCTTTCCTTCTTTCCTTCTTTCCTTCTTTCCTTCTTTCCTTCTTTCCTTCTTTCCTTCTTTCCTTCTTTCCTTCTTTCCTTCTTTCCTTCTTTCCTTCTTTCCTTCTTTCCTTCTTTCCTTCTTTCCTTCTTTCCTTCTTTCTTTCTTTCTTTCTTTCTTTCTTTCCTTCTTTCCTTCTTTCTTTCTTTCCTTCTTTCCTTCTTTCTTTCTTTCCTTCTTTCCTTCTTTCCTTCTTTCCTTCTTTCCTTCTTTCCTTCTTTCCTTCTTTCCTTCTTTCCTTCTTTCCTTCTTTCCTTCTTTCCTTCTTTCCTTCTTTCCTTCTTTCCTTCTTTCCTTCTTTCCTTCTTTCCTTCTTTCCTTCTTTCCTTCTTTCCTTCTTTCCTTCTTTCCTTCTTTCCTTCTTTCCTTCTTTCCTTCTTTCCTTCTTTCCTTCTTTCCTTCTTTCCTTCTTTCCTTCTTTCCTTCTCTCTCTCATACAGATATACACAGAACACGTTTTTAACGTTGCTCCTCATAATTTAAGATTAATTTTTGCTATTATGTAACGCCTTGGTGCGTCATACATGATTGTGTCACATGCTTCATGCTTTTGTCTGTCTTAAAATACTCAGATTCTTTCCTTGTTACTCTAGGAATTGTCAAAACAAAAGTATTTACACTATGTCAGTGCAACACAAAAGATGTTCAAAATTTGGATATTTACTATCCTGCATTAATTTTGATTTTGCACTGAGGTGAGGTTGGGGTTTGGGAATTTTTGTTTTGTTTTGTTTTTCCTTTTCCTCCACTGTTACTCAATATTTGTTTATGAAAAGCAGGTGGCATTACCTTAATAGCTGTGTTATTTCTATGTGATGAACTGAACCATGGCGTTATATAATACCAAAACATTTTTTAAATTATATATCTTATATGAATAGATAATTACATGTTGACAGTTTTCTTCCAGAAATCAACATTTACCTTTCTTTTGTGGTAAACTATATTGCATTTAGGTGTATTACATAAAAAGGTGTATTATACAAAAATTTCTGTTCAATTTACATTTTAGAGGTTTTTGTTACCAATTTTCTTTAGTAGTACATTCCTACTATATATGCTGTGATGTTCTAATCATTTTTGTGATAACTTTTTTCACAATTGTAGTTATGATGAAAATACCCCCTTCTTTTCTGAGCACCATCTCTACTACACCTGTGTTATTTTTTTAAGTTCAGTCCCATTTCTTTGTTTGCTTTATTTCTGGAATTGGATTTTTTTTGTTGCTATTGTTTTCCCAAAATTACCAGTGATGCAGCCAACTCATCTGCAGCAATGATGATCTGAAAGAGTTGCTAGATGAAAAAGTTGAGGTGTTCTCTCTTCTTCTACAGTATACAGTACTGCAGTACTGTTCTACAGTATAAAAATAATATTAATCCAATAAAAAATATGTGGAAAGCTGTGCATAGAACACAGACTATAAACCTCTCTCAGTGTCCTGGTTTCGTTGATATGTACTGGGTCTTAATTATAGAGTATTTACATGGATTTGACTGCAGATCTTAATTGTGGCTTCAGAGTGGGTCCCAAACTGTCAAATCTTGCAATTTTCACATTCAGTAAGTTCCCTTGTTTGTAGGCATTTTTAACAAATTATAGGTATTTTAGGTCCTATATGAGCTCTTCTTCTCTGACACATTTTCCTTCATTTCTACATGAACATACAAGACAGTTCTGAACACCACACAATCAAAACTGCATGCAGTAATACCGAGTTGGAAGTTCATAGAACTTTCTCAACTCATATGGTTAAGTAGGGCTGCAAAGCTGCTGGTTCTTGTACAAAGTATTTTTCTAGGGATTTAGATTTTCTTATGGAGTAAGAATTGACAGGAAGTTACTTTCAGGATTAGTGTTACTCTTTCTTTCCACAATTGTTCATATATCTCATCATACATTCTTTATGTAATTTTCTAGTGGCAAAGAGAGTAACAGTTCAAAATACACACTGCTGACTGGAAAATTGCCTAGTTGGAATGAAATTCCTCTCAGCTTTGTGCTAATCAAGTAATCATTGATTATTTGAGTGTTCCTTTTATCTTAAGCTTCAAGTGCGTAAATCAGATCATCATACTCAGAAAACTGGAAAGTCTCTGAAATAGAAATGGCTCAGGAGAAGAACTCCATGATTAATAAATCCGTGAGATATTTGTGTATAGGTAGCAAAGGTAGAGCTTTAAAGAGATCTCTTCTATTGCTTTTAAACATAAGTAGTTTAGGTATTCCTGCCTGCAGTTTTGTCTCTCAGGTTATCATCAAGATTTAAGCAGTGGCAGCAAGAGATTTTCAGGCAAATTGTGTTAATTTAACTGCACAGGGAAGAGGTTGTTCATGTCAGGCACTCCAGATGCAGACACTCTCACTTGGAGATGGCTTTCATTTGTGCTTGTGATCGTACTGTGGTTCTCCATCTCCCCAGAAGTTCGCTTATGTGAGAACTGTCTTCAGAATCTCTTCTAAGGCTTGCTTTAACCCAACAGAGAGTTATAGGGGAAACAGTCCCAGTGCTTGAGCTGTTGCACCTGTCCCCCTCTCACAGCACTTCCTAAGATTTGTAGTATTTGTTTGTACTGGCCACGTATGACTGTTAATTCTTGTATTTTTTCCATGGTAATTGCTCAGTAATTTTGAGAATTATGTCCCTCTCCTTGACTCTCTTTCTGTCCCAAGGGACCTGGTGGTTACTGTAGTTCGTAAAGTAGCAGCAATTCAGTCCAGCAATAAGTGGTCACCTCTTCAACAAAACCACAATCCTGCAGCAAGCTTAAGGAATCATAAATTCACACTATTAGAGATCTTTTGTAGAAAACATATAGAAAAGATACCAGACTTTCCCCATTTTTTTCATGTTACCTAAAGGGAAAAATCACTGGTCCCTCCAGTTTGAACAGCGAAGGAACAGCCATTGATGCAGTGGATAAGTCTTGTCTGATGGTCTTCTGATTTTTTTTATAACTATTAGCCTTCACGAAAGCTTAGATGCTTTTATTCTCTTTAAAGAAATTATTTCAAATGACTTCATCTATAGAATAGTTGAACCAATGTTTTTTGATAAAAATACAGTAATAAAATGAAATTACTTGTTGTTGTGAAGCCAGTTTTGCTATAGGTATATTGGCTGACCTGTTTCAAGATAAGTAATACATTGTCCTGGTGACTGTTTTCAAAAAAATATACTATTATGGAGAAAAGCACAGGTTACAGTTGATTAAAAGTACTGAGAGTCATGTTTGAAAGATACTATGAAGTATCAAATTGTCATTTATTTACCTGTAAAATGACAATTTTAACAGCTGGTTATTGGGTGTTTATTATTATTTCTTAAAAAGTTAAAAAATATTTTAATACTTGATATTGCACTCCAGTCCTTCAGTTATTGCCTGTTTTTCAAGTCCTGGGAAATTTGTCTGAAACTTCCACCTCCTGCTCATGTCGTCTATTCTTTTTTAAAAAGTGCTTTAATTCTGAGACCTCTCCTACTCAGTGTTCGATTCATACCCTTTTCCTCATGCCTCCCCTGGGTTTGCTTTTGCAAAATGAAGGAGTTTTGTCTTTCAGAGTGGGAAGGTCACAGGAGGTGATTCAGGAGGTGTCATTGATCTTACACTGGATGATGAAGATGATGGCTCTTCTCAGGGTAAGCAAAAAAGATTCTGACAGCTGTAAGGGTAATTGAGCTGCAAATATTTTTTTCATTCTCTTGAATGATAAAAAAAAGGAATGAAGCTTCTGTTTCTGCCTAGTGAAACAAGTATTTGGGAAACATGATATAATTTGGATAGCTGTTACTGTGTCACTTTTTAACAGGGGACATATGGTGGACACTGAGTCAAATATGAGCTAACAGTTTGTTCTCATTGAAATGTAAGTTAATACTCCCTCTTACTGGTGCTAATGAGACTATATCTGGAATATTGTGGCTGTCAGGATAGTTGACCTGGAATACATGACCTGTGAGAAGAGGTTGACAGATGTTGGCTTGTTTAGTCTACCAAAGAGCATGTTGAAGCATTGTAATAGCCTACAACAACTTGATGACCTGCAACAAGGTGATTATAAAGATGATGGAGCAAAACTGTCCTCAGCAGCGCCAGATGATGTATCAAGGCAGAATGGCCAAGAATTACATATTAGGAGGCTAAAGTCGAGCGGAAAAAAAATCATTACAGGAAGATAGTGCAGGACAGGAGCAGATTATGTAGAGGAGATTGTAGAATCTCTACAATCGAATTTCAGCTACACAAAACCACAGCCCATCTGATCTTGTCATTAGTGGTAGTCCCACTGCCACAGGACATTGGGCTTCAGGGCCACCAGAGGTCCTTTCCGACCAGGATTTTAATGATTCTGTAAATTCCGTAGTTGAGTGCCAGGATACCTCAGCATGGGAATCATGCCTTTATTGCTGTCATCTATCTAAAGGTTGGTTCTCAAAGATTTTTTTTAAAGGATCGTTATACTTGGAATATGACACTGCCAATAAGGTTTAACTATCCAGTCCTATTTAACATACTATAAAATCTACCTATGGGTCTATGGTGTGTTTTAATTTAACTTGTCATAGCACTGTGATGTATTTCAGCTGAAGCTTCATTTAGTAGAAAGTAAAACTATTTTGTAGATTTGTTGGTATCTCACTACTGTGGATTATCAATAGCAAGTATTTTAACTTCTTGAGATTTTGGGGGGAGGGGAGAATAGTGTTTTTGTTTGTTTGTTTTTTGTTTTTTTTTAAGGGCTTTCTGTTTTCAAGTTCTCGTGTTTCTTGTTAGAATAACAGTTCCTGCTAAAGTAGAAGAATGTGTTTTTGATTTTGGTGAAAAAAAAAAAAAGAATACAATAGTATTTAGGCTTCTCCTTTTCTTTTTTTTTTAAGGTCTTTAGCCCTTAATGCTTTTTAGTGGAAATGTTTAGCGGAAATGTGGAAACACTTAGCGGAAAAGTTTTTAAAAACTTTTAACGGTGTTTCATTATATTGAGGTATCCAAATTATGCTGAAATATTGCAAGACTTTTGCAAGAGAATAAAAAATGGAATTTAGATTGGGATTATTAAAGTGAGGTAATTGAGTGATTTTTTTTTCTTAATTTGATTTACAGAGTGAAAAGATGAAAGAAAAATCATCCTAGGAAATCTTCTTTAGTGGTCTGTGCATGACAACAAGACTAAATAACTCTGTGATACTCTAATTTCTGTTCACTATTGTTTATACTCTTCTTTTTTTTTTTTCTCAAGGAGATGCCAAGAAGCAGAACCAGACAGCAGTGACAGGGGTGAGCTTGTCTGCTCAGCCCTTGGCTCGCCCCTTACAGCCTTTGCAGCCAAACCCTCTGCAGCAGACAGGTGTGCCAACAAGTGGACCGTCTCAGACCACAATACATGTATTACCTACAGGTAACTTCATTCAACATCTACCAGAGTCCGGTACCCTCTGAGCAGGTTCTTTCTAATATTCCACACATACAGAGAGTGCAAGCTTTAACATAAACGTTTATGTTACAATATTTGACGTTGCACAGGATTTTTGATTTAGCAGCGTGGGTCAGCAGTGTACTGAATTCACAATACAGATGCCTATGTGCATACAGCTCAATCGCAGTACCGGTGTGGTTGTCTTTACCAGACTCTGTATGGTCTCTGTATACTCTCTGTTGTGACCTTGGGCATGCCCAAGCACAGAGAAGGAGGAGATGGGTTGGAAGACAGCTCAAGCCCATGGCTGTCTTCAGTAGTCCTCTGTTAGTTGTTCAAGCTTTGTACCCTGTGTTAGGCAGAGCCACATGTGCACTTCCTTCATGCTGGTCTGGCTAATCTCAGAGAACCGTTTACACTTGTTTGATCAGCTTGGGAAGAAGAGTTCACATCAGTTAATCCATTCAACAGATGCATCTGCTTATCTAACACAAAGGTCATCTTCTAGTGATCAAAAGTAGCTATAATTTCACGGAGATGGTTTTATTTTGTGTGGCTCAGCTGAGTCAGCTTTCTAAAGGATGTATGCAATCTGGAATAGGGCTATCTGGTCCGTGCCTTGCCTTTTTTATGTTATGGTCTTTCTTTTCCAGCTCCGACAACGGTGAATGTAACACATCGTCCAGTGACACAAGCTGCTGCAAGACTTCCTATTCCAAGAGCCCCTGCTAACCATCAAGTGGTCTATACCACTCTCTCTTCACCAGCTCAGAATCCAGTAAGAGGAGCTGTCATGCCAAACCCAGGTTTAAGGCCAGTTAACCCACAGAGTGGAGGTAAGGGACTACTTCTATACACTTTTCAGCACAGCACAAGTTGCCTGAAGAATGGGTTTTCCTAAAGTACTATCCCAAAATTACAGAGATTAGGCGCTTTTTTTTTTTTTTTGGTCCAGCTTGCAGACTTGAGAAAATGTTGAGCTATTAGGAAATCATTCTTCCTGTAGACACACGGATAACAAAAAACTGGAATGAAGTAATCTCAGGCACTGATTCTACCAGTTGTGCATTGCTGGATGATATGCCAAATACATTACAAAGTAGAAGTTAATGTGATGACCACCAGTATTTTGTAAAAGGGTAGTAAGGGACAGTGTTGATATTAAATAATAATTTTAGAGTATATACATAGGTACTCAATCACATCCAATTTCTGCCTAAAAGCTCAGTTTCAATCAGCCATCCTAATGTAATTCTGTAACAAACTTTGTCTTTTGTTTTGAAGTAGCAGCGAATTTTCTTTTTTTCTTAAGCCTAGACAGATGAAGTTTCCCACCAGATTTATCAGAAATTAATGTATGGTTGAGTCTCCTTGACTTTAGATGCCAGCAAATTCACCTTGACGTTGCAAACATAAGTGGTATCTTCCTGCAATGATAAACTCATTTTTTTTGAGATGAATTTTTTTCTCAAGTGATTGATTTAAACTTTTTTTTTTTAGTTCCGCCACTAATCCTACCCTTTATGTGCCATGGTTATTTTTACATGGCTCTGTATATGTTTCCCTGTACTGATGCTCTAGAGGCTGTTTTTATGTGACCTCTGGATCCTGTATTTTTTAGACATACGTCTGTATAAACCAGACTCAAAACACTATAAGCTTAAATAATGTAAGACTGTGCCTATATAGGTTTGCGCAAAAAAAAAATTTTTTGAAGTAATTTTTGGAAAACAGTACCAGTGTATTTTTATAGCAATTAAATTGAAATTATCTTAAATATATTAAATTCTAGGTATCTTGTATAATTACTGAGTTTGGCCACATTGCTTTGGGCTGTGAAAATATGGACTATGTTAGTTAAGTTGTCTTCTGATTTGGTCAGCTAGTTCTCGAAATATCTTTGCAATGCTGAAGTCTGGAGAAAATACTGTTCTTTTCAGGGGTCTTGTTCATATGAACTATCAGTTCAGCAGACTGTTTATCCTGCAGTAGTTTGCGCAGCTTCAGTAACTTGTTAGATAAATATGTCAAAAGGAAAATAATGTAAAAGAGCTGGCTGGAGTTCAGCACTTTCATTTAACTACTCTTACTCAATAATAAAAGCATTAGGATTTGACACTTCATTTGATTTCACTGCCTCAGGCTCACAGTTTGTGTAGACTTCTTAACACCCATCACCTCTGATACCTCAATGACTATAGACTGAAGAAATACAGTACACAGTAGCTGTGTAAAATCTGTCCTTCTGTGAGCTGCTCTTTTTCTGTTCTGGAATATTAGAACACCAGGATCTCTTACACTTGTGGAACATGAGAGTGGTGGAGGTTGCCCCAGGTCTTTTATTTTTGGATAGAAATACAGGAAATTCTGGATATTCTCTTCAAGGCAATTTACTCCTCTAATCTATTACTGCCAGCCAGGTCAGTTTGCTGTGGTTTTGAATGGAATGGTATCTTCTGTGAGGATTTTGGCATCCATAGTGGCCTCTCTCCTGAGAGGGAGGACAAACTTCTTCATCAAGGACTCAATCTTTCATTTTCTGTGCTATACACAGTGCAGCATTGTGGCAATTGGATGTTGATAGCATTTTGCTGTGGCAGCATTTATCTCTTTCTTTCTGAATTCCAAAGTGATTTAACTTTATTTTCATACTCAGGCTCCTTAAATCTCACCCAGCCCTTCCATCCATTTCTTTCTTGTGCTACCAATGATTAAAGTTTCAGTCAGTCCCCTTGCCGATATATACTCTTGCTTACTTTCAGTCTTACAGCTTTGGTGAAGAGGGAGATGGTTTTATTTTTTTATAGTACTTAATCTCTCTGCTTGTGGGCTGTTCAAGAGAGGAGTGTCATTTTAAAATTTGCTTTCATGCAGCTGAACCAAGGAGTTGGTCTTCCAGTGTTCTGTCCAGCTGATCATGTGTTCTCTTATAGGTATGACAGTACGAATGCCTCCAACAACTGCGTATGTTGTGAACAACGGACTCACTCTCGGATCTGGAGCCCCTCAGCTCACAGTGCATCATCGACCACCACAAGTACACACTGTGAGTATTGTAAGTCTGAATCTATTTACCACAGTTACTGCATTAGTGTCTCAGATCATTTCTTAGGGTGAGTTGTGGAATGGTGAGATGTCTTGTAGGTAGGTCAGCTCTGCAGCCAATTTGTGTGTGTGCCACCACACTGTTACCTCCTGCGATCTATGCCAAGAACAGTGGAGGTGTGTGATCAGTTAGCTCACTCCAGAGCTCCGCAAATCACTTGTAACACATCTTGAACAGTGGTGCGTGAACTGTCTGCCGGTGACTTGTGCAGTCAGGGTTAAAGAAAACCTCATGCAAAAAAAACTTCAGCAAGGATTGAAGAATCTAATTTGCGAGTTTGGCTGCAAAAGGGATAACCAGTTTCTCAGCACAGCTCTATGTAGATTTTAGGGTGAAGCCAAGATAGAGACAACAACCTCAAGTTTGCTGACTCTGAAATTTTAGATTTTTTTTAAAATTACTGTTTAGATTAATTCTTTCTGCCCTACCTGAAACGCCTTTTAGTAGTTATTCCAAAATTGACTTCAACTCAGTGAACTAGATCATATTACTGACTTAGGCCAGCAGCCCTAAAGTCACTGCTGTTATACCAAAGTGTGTTCATCCCACTGGATTTGTTATGGTTTTGTTATTGAAATTGAGCCCTATTGTTTGCTTGTTGTTGGGAAGTCGTGTTATTGCTGATCTCCTGAAATGATACATGTATTACTAAGAAGGTTGCTCACCATTCTTTGAATCTAGACACCATTCAGCTTTATGCACACCCTGGGGATAAATAATGAAAAGAAATCCTGCAACTTCTACACAGAAAACTCGGAGGGCACAAAAACTACCCCAACTTCCACCCTGAAAGGCCCCTGGCCTGAAGAACAACAAAATTTCATACTCATTCTAACCCCATTCCTAAATCCATCTTAATTAATGTAAGTGATAGCTAGGAATGTTTGTAACCTAAAAATTTTCATTGGAAAGCCTCATTTCTGCCCTTATTTGAAAACTTCTTGGAAACTTCTGAGGCTGAGCTTTGGTGATGAGTTTAGGTGAACAACATTCATGCAGCGTAGCCCATTCCCTCTCTTGCCTGAGAAGCAGCCTGTCAAGAGGTGAAAAGTTGTCAGCCCAGTCGACTACTGGTGGTGTTGGGGGCAGTGAGGAAACAGCAGCTTGGACATGGATTAGATCAAACTCGTTTTTAACCTGTCTTGGTAAAAGGCACTGTTCACCATCCCTCACGTCTTGGGTGGGGGAAGTAAAGAAGATACAGGGGAAATAACTGTGACAATGATATTCTGTCCAGCTAATGATTTAAATGGGAATAATAAGAACTTATTGCATCCTTGTTCTCCCCTTTCTCACCTGTTGCTGCTGTTCTCTTCTGCCTACACGGGATTTTGAGTTGCAGGGTTGAGTGGCTGCAGGCTGGTTTGTTTCCATTTGCCTCAGGAATTATGAAGTAGAGCCCCCTGCCACTGCAACAGACTCTAACCTTTACCTTTTTGCTGTTCTACTGCATAGGAGCCACCTCGCCCTGTACATCCTGCCCCACTCCCGGAGGCACCACAGCCACCTCGCCTGCCCCCCGAAGCTGCCAACACTTCCCTGCCTCAGAAGCCACAGCTGAAACTGGCCCGGGTCCAGAGCCAGAATGGCATCGCGCTGTCGTGGAGCGTCGTGGAAGTGGACCGGAGTTGTGCTAGTGTGGACAGTTACCACCTCTACGCCTACCACGAGGACCCAAGTGCCACCATGCCCTCCCAGTGGAAGAAGATAGGGGAAGTGAAGGCGCTCCCATTACCCATGGCATGCACTCTTACTCAGTTTGTGTCTGGCAGCAAATACTACTTTGCAGTGCGGGCTAAGGACATCTATGGACGTTTCGGACCCTTCTGTGACCCTCAGTCCACAGATGTGATCTCTTCCCAGAGCAGTTAGAGATCTTTAGAGCCTTTAAATGTGTCCCACTACCAAGAATCACCCCAGTTTGGGGGGTTTGATCCAATGCATGAAATTCACTGTCAAATCCACTCACTGCAGGATTACTATAAACAGCTCTGTGATATACTACATGCATTGAGAACCGAAAGAAAAATAAAGTCTCGCCTGCAGCAAGAGAAACTGTTTTCCTGGGTAGCTCAAGTCATGGGCTGTTAGAAAATTTCATATTCCCTTCCATGACAGCTGGTTCCACCTAGTTACCTACTAGGTGCCCTTTATCCAAGGGTGCCCTGGACCTCTGGAGTTCTGCTTCAGAGCAGGAACAAAATAAATTGCACAGTTTGTCTGGAGCAGAACATACACATTGGTCGTATCTACAACAGTGCTAACATGAGGGCAAGAACAGTTTTGCCTCTTGCATCCCTGCTCTGTGAGCAGGCTGTGATGTGAAAGGTGATTCAGGGTCTCACTTCTGTGCTGGAAAATGGAGTGGTCTGATCTCATTTTTCAAACTGTCATCAGTTCTCTGGGGGGAGAGAAGGAAATTTGAGTCTGGCCAAGGCAAGAATGTGTGTGTGAATTTGGAGGTGGTGCAAAGAAAAGAAAAAAAAAATACAAACACACAAAAAAACACTACCTCCTACTTCTTCCCCCATAAGAGCTTTTTTTATTTTCCTCATCTTCCCCCAGCAGGTCTTGGGAGCATTTCCAGGTCAGATTTGAAACTGGATTGTAGAGACTGCATTCACATCTTAGCTCAGATGATTTCTCTGCCCCTCTCTTATACATCCAGCCCTATTTTTTAGATTTATTTTGTGCCTTAAAGAGTAATTTCAGAAATAAATGTAGCCAGATATATTGTGGTGTTCTTATTTGTTTGGAGTTATTTTTCCTTTATCCCTCTTGCCTTCCATAGCTGCTTTTCATTTTCCTGCCCCCAGTAATTAGGCATTTGTGTGAAGCCCAGGAAGTGTAACATCTGCTGATGCCGGATTTATCTTCATCTGTAGTACAACTCAGCACTCCTCCCTGCAATTTCCGAGTAGCTAATTTTGTCCTGTGAAGAAAATATTAAGTATACAAACAGTATTTTACACCAGAGCCTTTCCCTGTTCTCTTGGGAAAGGCCTATGCTGCCGTTCAGCCAAAGAAGACGCCCCTGTGGGTGGCACTGGGAAAGCCCCTGCCTGTTCACACCCAGGCTGCAGGCTGAGGTAATGCCACAAGGTACCACGTTGGCTTCCCAGTCACCTGTCTGCCTCTGCAGGAAGCCCACACACACCCAAAGCAGCTTTGAAATTGTTTTAGACACTGGCCCCAAAATTGGGAACAACTGCAAAAGTTAATGGAATCTTTCATCATGATTCTGAGCTGAGGGGGGAAAAAAAAACTGCCCCCCTGTCCTGTTGTCACGTTGTAGTTTATTTATGAGAAAAACAGGTTTAGCACCCTTGGACAAGAAAGGATATGAAAGATTTTCATTTCAGCACTTCTTAGGACCATTGTGTCATTTGTGCCCACCAGAACCAAACAAAGGATTTGGAAGGGAGACGATTTTTTGTTTTATTTTTCATTATGTGACAAAATTGCATAAAATAGATCTTTTTCTCAATTCTATTACTCTCTTTCCTAAAATTAAGAGGTTTTCAAATGTAAATCATAGTTGAAAAGGGCAGGAAAAAATAAACCCTGAAACATGCCTGGTAAAATACACTATGAGGCTATGGGTTCGTAGTTGTGTTTCCTTCAAGAACTTTTATCAGTTAAAGAAAGCGAGTTTTGTCCATACTATTTCACTGTGCTCCTTCATGTAGCTCCTTCCTGTAGGATTTTCACTTCTGTCAGGTGAGTAACAAATATTCTCTATATGGAAACTTGCATTTAAGCGGTAGCAGTTTTAGTGATTTGAGCGAACGAGGATTTTGTCCAAACTCAACTATCATGAGAGAAGGTTCACACTGAATCTCAAGTGTGAACGATGCATTACTCCTCCCTGGAGTAACAGTTGTCCCTGTATTACTGGTGCCAATAATCAATAATGCCTTGATTTTTTTTTCTATGTTTAACTAAATGTTTTGTCTGCCTCTTTCAGGGCTCAAAAATCACTTAATAATGTGTTTCGCCTGCCTATGGCAAGTTGGATCCTTTACACAGCCTTTTCTGTAGCAGAGGCTTAGGATGGGGTTTCTTTTAGCTCATGGCTGTTCAATCCTTGGGCAATTTTTAATGTGTTTTTTGAGGTGGTACCAAAGGGCCTTTGAGAGGCCATATCAGTATGACGAGGTTTTATAATTTGAAAGTTAAAAATTAGAAAACAACCTAGAATTTACGCTGGTTATTTGTGATTCCAACCCAAACTATGCCCGAACTTTTCTAAAGTTTGTGCTGGCTTTTAGGCCATGGCTGCCCTGGCTCTGTCTTGCCTGGGTGGGGAAGAGGGGGACGGGGTGCTCACCGTTAACTTTCTGTTTTTCCTTCAGTGGAGGTTTTGTTCCTTGGGGTGCTGTGGGTTGTATTTAGCAGTTTGTAGGCTGTGTCTTTAGAGGAAGACACCTCTGTTATGACGAAGGATGTGGTTGCAAGGCAGTGTAAAACCTGACTCATTTAACAGATCTGTATCCACTCTACATGGCAGAGAGCAGTTAATTTGTGTGGATGGACTAAGCCTGCCGAAGCCACCAAAACTGCAAAGGCGGAAGCTGCATTTTCTTCTGTTTCATCCTAGCAGCAGAGCTGTTAACACCCAATTTCAGGATCTTAAGCAAGTGCTGGTGACAAGGTACATGCTAAACTGTAACTTGACTTTGAGATGCCCATCTCAGTTTGGCCACCTTCCAGGTAGCAAGTCCTCAGCTCACTGATATGCAGAAAGCCTCACTGCTGTAACAGGTCTCTGCAAAGACCTTACTCTTTAGGTTAACCAGCTGGTGTGTTCCGGCAAAGTGTCCTTAGCCACAATGACACTTCCTGGTGGTGTAGGGGACCTGGGGAGTTGCTTTGCTTTTAACATCACCCTTTGCTTCCAATAAATAACTGAAACTACTTTTAGGAACTGAAGTTCTGCTAGTAGCAAACATTTCATAACTGTTTTCATTTAATGGATTTATTTGAGAATATTACCACAACATCCTAGAATGTTCAATATGGAACTGTTAACACTCCATGCTTCTAGACTGGGCCCTTGGTGAAAGTTTGTTTCTGGAGGCTTCCTGTTTTTAAATATGCTAAAAAAATCTCCACATGGTTTCTTAAGGGACAAGAGTTTTAGTTTCAATTGGTTTTAGTCTCAACTCTGCACTTCATGCAAGTACTTCCCATCTAGTTTTTCAATATGTTGTAGAAACCTGTTCCTTGTTTAGAGTTTTGCTCTTGCTCTGGGTACATCACATGGTACAGAACCGAAGTTGATTCTACAGCTGTATTTTCCATCCTCTTTTGCCTTCTGCTTTGTCTAGGGATTGTTTTCTCTGTGTAATATGTGCAGATCTGGATGTCCAGCTAAAAACATTTTTAGTTGATTTGGTTTTTGCTTGAAGCCTAACTGTGGTGCGTTGATAGCAAAATGCTCTTCACTTCAACTGAGTTTGTCCTAGTTACAGCTTCACTGACCACCTTCATTTCAAAGTACATCTACAAAAACTTTATCAGATATTTTATTCAGGTAACTCCACCCTGAGGAAGCGGGCTGTAGGTGTGGTACGCGTTACTGCACCTATGGGGGCGACCTGAACAAATGTGAGCATGAAAAGACTCTTTCCTTTTTCCATACTCCAACCAACTTCTCGAGGAGAGAATTAATACTGGAATTTCTGCGCCCTTTTACTCGCACTGCCCTTTGCTGTATTAGGCCATGGAGCACAACACAAGGCTGGCAGTGCCTGTGGTATCTTCCCTTTGAAAACATTGGCAAAGCTCTTGGTGCTTTCAGTGGGAGCAAGATTTGGCCTCATAGTGGGATCTGAGCAGTTTTGTACTGGAAGGAAATAGTCACACCCTTTCCTTTATGCAGTTTGTCTTGGGTGTCCTGTTACCTAGAATCCATATTCTATGTAGGCACCGGTCAGATCTGTTCTTGGTCCCTAGCCCTTCCCCGGTGTTAGAGTATTGCGAACACTGTACAAAATGAAGCTGTGATTCTGCCTTCTTATAAACTAATTCGTATTTTCATTTAGTCGAATATCCAGATTTTTTTAAATAAAAGCTTGATATATTAAATATATATTTTTTTAATTTGTTGTTTTGGGTACAGGTGGGCATTGTATGAAAATACTGGAAGGAAAGGAGGTCAAATAACACTGTCACCTGAGCCAGTACTGTCAGCAAAACCTATATTCCCTTTCAAACAGCTTGAGGAGGGAGTGAAAAATTAAGAATAATCAAGAGAATGTGAATAAATGGATCTTTTCGTCACTGCCAAGTACCCTTTAAAATGCATTTTTTATTTCTCATTGTCATTGTGCAGGCTGAGCATTTTTTTATTTTTCTCGAAATATATATATATATATACACACACACACACATACACACACACACGTGTATAAATTTATAATTTGAAGTGCTGTCTTAATTTAATGGAATAGAGCTGTAAATAAGATAGCTGAGTGGTAGTGTTTGGGGACTCCTGTTTGGCTTTAGTAGTTTATTGGCCATCAAAAGATTCAAACGTGCAAAATCCTTTATAGGCAACTGATGGTCTGATTTTTTTTTTCTTTTGCTGCTGAACTTGTAAATACAAATAAAATAAGACTGATTAATGTCCAGTTTTCACTGGGCAGGTGCAAGCTTTCCCCATTTTTTGTATGTACTGTAGATTAGTGCGCGTACATGTTAACTGTAGTGAGGTTTTGTCTGATGAGCCTGAAATTTATACTTTGAAATAAACTACTGCGTTTTTAATGGTTCGAGTCATCTGTGCTTAGTCGCAGTCACCTCCTTCCGCAGAGCAACGTGCGGTTCCTCCTCCCGAGTGTGGCCGCTGGGGGCAGGCGGCAGAGCAGGCACTCTGGGGTCATGGGCTACCCCGCGCCATAAGGCCCGGCTCAGGGTTGTTTCTAGAAACCTGCCTGCACAGAGCTACTCTCCCAGCCATCTTACAGGAGCAACTGAAAGCAACACTGGGAGCTTTTGGAAAGTCGTGTCCCAAAGATTATTCACAGCCGCTCCTGAGTCTAGTAAGGCACACAGTGCTGTTGCGGCAGGGAAGAGGGCTGCTGCTGGTGCTCACCCTCTGAAAACTGCTTTTCACCTCTGAAGAAAAACTGAGCATGGGACATTCCTTTTGTTTTCCACTCCTCCCTTCACCCTTAGCCTGGTGATTCTGCAGTAGCTCCCCCAGCTTCTCGAGCTGAGCAGCTCTTGCCCAGCAGAGCCGTGTGAACTCCACTTTGTGCTGGTGTGAAAGGGTGGAAGGTGAACGCCGCTGTCTTCTCCCTTTCCTGTACACAGCAGAGTGTGTCTGTCTGAAAGACATGCCCCTACCTTAGAGCGTGACCCCATGCCGCAAGCTGCACAGGTGGAGAGCAGAGGTGCCTCTACTCTGAGGTAGGGGGACGCTGTAGGATAATGGCAAGGGGATGAGAATGCAAGTGGTGCAGCAAACATCATTGGACCCTCCCTGCGAGCTCCGTGCAGGCCCTGCCACAGGCTCAGCACCCTCCTCTCTCAGCAGGGTGGCTCTGGGGTCAGGCCTCACGTAGGAGCCCTGGGGCTATTCGGGGCCTAACACGTAGGAGCAGGGAGGGATGGTGGCTGGCAGGGAAGATGTGACAATGTTGCTGTAAAGGTGGTGGTGGGGACAGAGGGGTGAAAAGGATAAACCACCTCAAACACAGTAAGTCAGGGGTGGGGCAGGCTTACTCTGGTTATCATCACCTTTGTCAGCTGCTGGTCATTCAGGTAACAGACTTCACTGACTCACAGAATGAATCACAGAATGCTTAGGGTTGGAAGGGACCTCTAGAAATCATCAATCCCCCTGCTCCAGCAGGGACACCCAGAGCACGTGGTACAGGGTGGCATCCAGGCAGGTTTTACAGATCTCCAGAGAAGGAGACTCCACAACCTCTCTGGGCAGCCTGTTCCAGGGCTCTGTCACCCTCACAGTAAAGAAGTTCTTCCTCACATGGAGGTGGAACTGCCTGTGTTTCAACTTAATACACGTTACCCCTTTTCCTGGTGGATGTCATCTATCTCGACTTCACCAAGGCTTTTGACACCGTCCCTCACAACATCCTCCTGGGCAAGCTCCGGAAGTGTGGG
>NW_010587667.1:147654-186021 GCF_000705375.1 Tinamus guttatus | reverse complement strand
GTTGGACTAGATGACCTCTAGAGGTCCCTTCCAACCTTAAGCATTCTATGATTCTATGATTCCTGTCACTGGCCACTACGGAGAAGAGCCTGGCCCCATCTCCATACAATCACCCCTCAGGTACTTGACCATGTTGATCAAATCTCCTCTTAGCGAGACTAAACAGGCCCAGCTCACTTAGTCTTTCCTCATATGACAAGTGCTGCAGTCCTTTAATCATCTTCGTGGCTCTCTGCTGGACACACTCTAGAAGCTCAATGTCCTCCTTGTACTGGGAACTGCACAACCTGCACCTTTCATTATGGCAATGGAGAGGTAGGCGTTTTTCACAGTTACCTCACCTCACCCTTGTGCAAAAAAAAAAAAAATGGAAGTCCTCTCCAACCCGGCCTCAAAACAGTAAAAGGCAGAAACCCCAGGGGAAACAACAAACCTGCAAGGGCAGGGTGTGAGAAGCAAGGGGAGCTCCTGCCACAAGCCTTCTGCTTCAATCACAACTTTCCATTTTTGTTACCCTTGGGCAACAACCCCTGCGGACAGACAGATGACAAAAGAGCCTTTTTAGCTACATGTCCCCTTCTGAGGGTGCAGTTTTTGGTTCCCTCGCCCCTGCCTCTAGGGCAGGGCTGCCCTGTCTCCATGTCCATGGGGCTGTGTGAGGCTGTGGTGCCCACAGCAGAATCCTGCACATCCCTGCACAGCACCCAGACATGCTCCCCTCCTCTCACACTTACCTCCTCTTGCGCCAGCAAACAGCTGCCCACACCGAGGCGAGGCTCAGCAACAGCTCTGCTGTAACCTCTGCTCTCTTTCCACCTCAGCAGAAACCAGCCCCACTGGGGCAGTCAGCACAGGGCCTCAGCCCTCCCGCAGGGAATCTCCCTTGCCCAGCACACAAGCTGAATGACAAGAGCTTGAGCAACAACCCACCCCCCAGATTGCTCGTTCTTCATCTACCTCCTACAGGGCAGTACCGGGCACTGTTTAGATTGGCCTGTCAAGGCCAGGAGCAGAGCAGTTTGCTTTGCTTTCTTAATTACATGGAGCACATGCAGGACAAAGCAGCTCAGCAACTCCTTGATGTAAATATATCGCTAATAAAACACAACCCTCCCTCAGGCACAGGCCACTTCCCTGACTGAAGAAGCAGGCGCAGAAGCCACTCACCCAGGCAGTGGGGCAGGCAGGTCACAGACAGGCTCACATGCGCCCTCACACTCAGCCTTTGGGGGACAAACTGCACAACTGTTTGGTCCCACTGCAGGCAAAATCTCTGCCAAAGATTTCAAGATACTGAAAAGCTGAAAGGTCTGTTAAAAAAAGGAGCCTGTGTGCATACACACAAACCCCAATGGTGTTTCCAAAAGCACCAGGCTGCTTGCAGAAATCATCGGGCAGCCCTTGGGGCCCTTCACGGTAGTTCAAAGCCTGACCTCGACCTTGACACAACTCAAGGGAAGACAGCAACGGAAATTCTGCAAAAGCGACTGCAGCGCCCTGCAAACAAAGCGCTCACCCTTCTGCCATGGAGGAAGGAGAGACCTGGGAATTTCTTGAGAGATCAGGGTGCTGCTATACGTCATGGCCTGCTTGCTTGGCTAATAACACTCCTGGGTGATACAGCATTCACCACCGCTCTCATTCACACTGCTCAGGAGTTGAGCAGCAAGGCAAGTGCAAAGATAAAAAGCCACACAGGCCTGGCCCATGCCAGAAGGCAGGTCCTGCTCTCACAGATCACTTGGTGAAATCAGAGCAGTTCACTCACAGGAGTGACTGGTGATGGCTCCGATCACCAGAGGGCAGCGCCTTCCCAGTAGAGCTTTATGTGACCTTCCCATTGACCCTGATCAAACCAACGGCCACCCAAGCAGTTCAGAAGATCTGTTGTCACCAAAGACCCTGGGCTGGACTCAGGAGGCCAATCTCAGCATAACAGACCCAGCAAACAGGACAGGGAACGGCAGGTGAGGCCCAGGTACGTGGACATCCCGGTGGGTTTATTACACAAGAAAATTAAAATTTCCATTTAAAAAAAGCCATTTTGGAATATCAGTGCCGATACTAGAGGATCGGCCTCATGGTGACAAAATGGAAGTTGTACGACTCTGGCAGGCCCTGGTGTCGTGTGTGGTTAAAGCGCTTCCAGGTGAAGACAGGGAGCCCACCCTGCACGGGGGGGCCGTTGATGGCAGTAGCTGTGAAAGCTGAAGCCAGGCGGAAATCTGAGACCTGGAACAGAGAACAGGAGGTTAAGGTCAGGGTAAAAGGGCTCAGGGGATTCAACAGGCACCTTCACAGAGAGCAGCAACAGCCCAGGGAGATTTGATAACAGTAAGAGGAAAAAAAAATGAGCAAGGGGAAGTGAACGCTGGTCAGGCAACATTGCTCCCCAACACCAGAGCATCTTCAGCCATGAACAGCCAGCACTGGGGGGCAGAGGGCAGCAGCGAGGTGGGAGTCTGCGCTGCCGCAGCCTTTGCGCCTCCCACACCGAGGGGCCTCACGTCTGCGCCCAGGACAATCCTCCTCGTGTTCAGGTGTCCCCACAAGGGCTGGAGCTGCAGCCCCGAGGGTCTGCACTGTTGAGCACCTGGGTGGTCCCCCTGGAAACTGGCAGGTAACTCAGGAAAGGATAAAGGAAGCAGAAAATTACACTTGTCCAGTCCCTGACCTGCTCCTTCACCATCTCCCAAGAGGCCCCCAGCCCACTCCATCTTCACCAACTCAGCTAGTCTTCAGTGTTTACAACAGATCTGACTGGCTTTGCCTCTTCTCTGCACTCACTTGACTTCTTCAGCACCTGCTGTGAGTCCTCAGTTCTCCTCCAGCCCCCTGCCCTTTAACCACCCTGCCAAGGGCACCACAACCAGGGTGCTCTGCCCTTGGCAAACACCTCCGCAAGGCCATTCCCTGGGATCACCAGGCAATAACCAGCCCGGGGAGCTCCTGCTGGCCACCATGGCAGGTAGACAAGCTGCCCTGAGCTCGTGCAAGCCAAGCGAGACACTCAGCACTGGCAATGCCAAAACAGTCTCCACAGGGTCCATCCCAGCGGCCAAACAATTGAGAAAAGCAGCAGGCTGCTCCCAGTGGGAAAAAGTGCTGTATGCATTACCAGCTCACCCCATCCAGGCAGCAGCCCATGTTAAGTATTGCCCCTCACAGTGAAAATATCAAACAAGCTGTGTAGAAATGTACGGAAGAGGACAGTATCTTCCCACAGGCTTTGGGGAGGCCACGACCCTGGACTGTGTAGCAATCGCTGTTGCTGTGAGTAATGTGAAGACTCATTTCGGCCTCCTCATGGGCTCCCCTGCGCAAGGCTTGGGGGTTTATCTTCCACATGCCAGGAGCTCCCCCATGAGCACCATGCTTCTGCACTTGCTCCCATGCACTCATTGCCCAGCTCTAACCTTGTGCCACCTATCACTGCCAGGCTGTCTCTGTACACAGGAGATGGGACTCACTGCAGAGAAGGGCCCAGTCTGAGAAGGGGACACAGGCAGGAGCCACACAGCCCTGCCACCACCACTAACGCAGGGAGACGTGTTTTGAGCCTGACATTCACAAACAGGCTACAGCAAATACTTGGCACTGCAACAGACACTGCAATCGAAGGCACTTTACCTTGGAGTCATAGCAGCCTGCAGGCACTGGAAAAGAAGGATTCAAGTCTTCTCGGCAGCAAATCGTGTTGCAAGGATTGCGTTCAGCATAAGGATCACGCTGGTAGTCTGGGGAGAAATGCGAAATGGAAGAGAACAAATTAGTCTCTTTACACAAACGCTCCACTGATGGAGCAAAGTCCCCAAGCTACTAAACAGCTGTTTAGTACCTAACAGGTACACCAGTCTGTCACCAAATGGACCTGCCGTTTTCACACAAAATTGTCTGGTCCGGTCCAGTCTGACTGATGATTTGGATTTATGGCTTTGCAAGACTCAGAGAGCTGCAGTTGTACTGAGGAACAGCAGTCCTCAGAGTCTCCTGGAAGGTGAGAAACCCTCTGGAAAAGTCAGACATCACATCCGAGAGTGTGCCCTGGAAGGAACCTCATCTTGTTTCTGTTGCACAAATTTTAGCTCTGTCTCCTACCTCAACAGTAAGCTTGCATTGTCCTTTGGCTCTGTGTGTGCGTGGGTAATGCTCTGCTCTATATGGCTTATCACTATAATCCAAGGACCAAATGTAACACTGCTTTATTAAGATCAGCTCCACAGTGCACGTTTCTTACTGTTGTATCTCATGATGTACTTCATGCTTTCCAAGTTGGTCACCTTGCCCTGGTCTCGCCGGAAGATTTTTGCTCTCGGAGCAAGCTCGTAAGAGAAATCCAGGCCATACTTCCGGACATATGCTGTGTACCCGCTGAGATTGTAAATCTTTTCATGGAAAGGAATATTGTACGAAGGCCAGTAACCTGCCAGAGACAAAACCCAAGCTGTGAGTTACTTAGAAAAGCTGAACCCTCTGCTTTTTTCTCTCTCTCTCTTTTTTTTTTTTTTTTAAAGAAATTATCCTGCATTGCCTTAATCGAATGTCCACGAATAACAAATCATGCTGGTCTGAACACAGCAAAATGGGGCAAGAGTCAGCAGAAGGACCTCAGCTGACTCCCAGTACAGCACACTGGGACTGTACCCAGGCTGCCAGTTGCTCCCACCTGAGGGCTCATCCCACCCAGCAGCCGAGTCTCAGGTGAACACGCAGAACATCCCAGTGCTCTGGGGGACATCAAGATCCCCCAAGCTGGGCAGGAGGAGATCATCTCCTTCCACCAAACATTCCTGTAAAGGAATAGCAGGAACTGCAAAGGGACTCCCACCCTCCTTCCCAGCTCAGCAGAGCAAGAGAAACTGCTGAGATGCCAGGAGCAATCTGCAGACACAGCAGTGACAAGGGCAGAGTGAAATTCAAAAAATGAAACACCTAAGCAAACATGCATTTGTGCCATACTCAGGGCCCCAAAAGAGCACTTAGAAAAAAAAAAAAGGAGGAAAAAGGAAAAAAAAGGCAAATTGGAATTAAATAGATAAATAGGAATCACAGAGCTAATGGGGATGAACAAGAAGCAGGCAAGCGAAGCACCCATACAGGCTGCAGTAGTAGCAGACTATGCAAGGCAGAGGAAAGGTGGAAAGCTGCACATTTGCCACTGTCCTGAGGTTTTGGTACTTCTAAACAGCAGGATTAGAAGCCCAGAGCCAAAGGAGAGTTTCAGACAAGTGACATATGACTGTCTAGAACGAGATTAGCTTAGGAAGCAAATATGCTTGCAAAGAGCCACAGAGCCATCCAGATCAGGATCTGGGCACAGGAGTCCTGAGAGAACATGAAGAGACACCTATGTCCATGCTGAGTTTCTTTTGCAAGGCATGGCATCAAGGAGTGTTTAAACAGAGAGCATACACCATAAGCTGGTCCGAAGAGCACCTCATCTTCAGCTCCTCCCCAAAGCCCTGGCCTTTCTGCTGTGAGCAGGGACTGCTGCTTCTCAAGTCACATGTGCCAGGACACATAAATGCATGTATTAACACCAGTCCAGCATGACGTGAGGAGTCTGACCGCAAGAGGCTCAAGTAACTGGGACTCACTGGGAGTCAGATACAAAAACACAACCCAAACTCCCCGAGACAGATACGCAGAGAGCAGCAGCACCATGACTCTGCCTAAGCAGAGGCCCTGCCAGCTCAGGGCTGTGCAGCAGCAGGGACAGGGCTACCGCACCTGCTGGCATCTGCTTAAATGACCAGTCTGAAGGAAGGAGGGTCCCACGGGCACGCTGGGTTGTAACACAGCATCCTGCAGAAAGGAGCCCACTTGCCACCCCGTATCGAAGCAGGCAGGACGATGTGGGTGCATAAGCTTCCAAACCTAGAGGTTTGGGTTACGATCCAAAAGGAAGTACTCCTGTCTCACAGGAAGACAGCACATGCGGATGCCTCCCTTATCCACTTGGAGGGGGGGAAAAAAAGTCCTTTTAAGTTCTCTTCAAGTAAGTGACTTCCTGTTTTCCAGGCAAAACCAGCAAATCCCATGGAGCATCTATGTGCAGCATCCAACCTCAGGCAGACTTCACCCTTGGACTAACACAAGCCAGTGAAACCTGCTTGTTAGGTCTGACCGGGTGAATGGGGAGGAGAACGCAGCAGCGACCGTGCAGGGTTGGGGGAGAACACGCGAGCAGCAAAAATTCTCTGAAACAAGATGCTGCCTGCTCTGCCATCAGAGCAAGAGAGCTCAGCCATACTGAGGGGTGCAGCAATAAGGTGAGGCTTATGATGGAAAAGATGGAGATCCCAGCCTGGGATCTGTTTCTGATAAGATTGGATTTGCAATTCACTCCTGACCAGGAAACATCCCAACTGTGGTCCGCTCCCATGCCCCACCTCTAGACTGGAGACAGTCCCATCCTCCCCCACCTCCTCTACAAGATTCTTGAGTTTTCTTCGCTTACATATAGAAAGCACCTGACATGACACGGAAGGTATATGAAACCTATGAGATTCATGTTTGGTTTTGTTTTGTTTTTAATTTACCCGCTCTCGACGAAGACACAAGCTGACAGAAGCCAGCTTTAAAGACATATAAGAAAATGCTTACTTTTTCCTCAGATACAGCCTTACTACAACATTACACACGTTTGTTCACCTGCTGTTCCTAGGTTTATTCCTGAAAGAGAGTTGCAAAGCTGAAGTTGGTTCAAAAGCAGCTAACTCGCTTTGACCAGGCCAGAGTGGCAAAATCACCTTATCTTTGGATAGTGGCTGCCAGACATGGAAGGCACCAGGGTGAGCAACTCGACAAGCACTTTAAGCCACTGTTGCTCTTCAGAAAAGCAACTCACCTAAATCAGTCCTTTTTTGTTTTCCATCAGTTTGTTATTAGTCTTGCTGTGGGATTGAGGAGTCTGTTGAACAACAAACATTTACGAGAGAACACAGCTCCAGGAAAGGTCAGCAAAGGGACTGAATCTAATGGCAAACTTTTTATAAAGCTTGCAGAGTCATGTCCTCACAGAACAATTTCAGTAGCCCTCACCATTGCTCCAGAGACACCTCACCCCTGCCCCTGTAAGTCCCTAAAACAGGGAAAAATGGTATCAGAGAAAAACAAGGAAGGAAGACAGAAGTAGTCAATTTTTCCTTGCACCATTCCAATAAATATAGATGCTCACCATACTTCCACCACAGCAGGCAGGAGAAATAAGCGCAAAGTTATGGACATCGCAGCAGAGCTATGTTCACATAAAGCTTTCTAACTTGACATCTTAGCATTAGTGCCCCAAAACACCTTCCAAGTGTGAAGTAGGGTTCTCTATCAGCTGGCACAAACATCTGGCTTTCCTAAACCATCAGCTACTACAGGAGCTATTACCTTTCCGGAGAACATTTGTTTGATCAGAATATTCCACCAGGGTTGGGATCTGCTCCACAATGTACAAGGCACCGTCATCAAGGCTCTTCTGCAGCTTGACCTTCTTCAGGTCCAGCACCATGTACTGGTTGTTGTAGGTCCCTGGGGAGGAGGGAATAAAGTTGTGCCCGTGCCATGCTCAGGCAGGATGTGCAAGGGGGAGAGGGAACATACCCTTTCTCCTATGGTTTATACTCACCAGAGTTGCACTTGGAGAAAATTTCTGCCCAAGTTTTGCCGTTGTCAGCCATCATGTTGGCAATACGGACCCTCTGCCAAGCAAACAGGGATTCGGGCACCACTTGCTTAAGGAGGGTTTGGTTGAACACACTGTTGGTAGTCTGCAACATTATCAAGCCACTGCCTAGTATGTAAAAGTCATCTAGGGACACCAAAAAGCCTTAAAAAAAATACAAAAGTTTGTTATCCCTGTGAACCTCTGATATACTCACAGAATAAAACAGAGACCCAAGCTATGAATGTATCAAACTGTGTGAGACAGAGTGAAAGTCATACAAATACTGAAGTTGAGATGGCAACTTCTGCCAGTGGGCTAGGCCTCCTCCAGCGCACGGCATCTTACCCCTCATGGTTTTGACACCCAGCCCACTTCTGTCTAGAGCATTTGCTTCAGGTTTATGTCACACGCTTTCCCCCTTGGAAGGTTCCCCTTCACATGTAAAGCAATAATCTTATTCCTACACTGAGGATTACATAGACTAAAAGTTTGGTGAGTATTTATTTATAACTAAATGGTTTGGTTAAAAATAGAAAAAAATAACAATAAAATAAATCCACATACTTCACAGAATGAACAGATTTCTATCCAGCAGTTTCAGCTTGGGATTTTTATTCAGCAGTCCCTTCTGGACTAAATTAGCCAAGCAGAGCCTTTCTTCCAGTTTACTCTTTTGCAGTGTAACTACTCCAAAAAGAACAAAGCCCACGAACCAGGCACCTCAATCTAAAACATGTCCTGCACATTAAAATAAATCCACATACTTCACAGAATGAACAGATTTCTATCCAGCAGTTTCAGCTTGGGATTTTTATTCAGCAGTCCCTTCTGGACTAAATTAGCCAAGCAGAGCCTTTCTTCCAGTTTACTCTTTTGCAGTGTAACTACTCCAAAAAGAACAAAGCCCACGAACCAGGCACCTCAATCTAAAACATGTCCTGCACATTAAAGAGAGATAACATTCTACCTCCTCCTCTTTCTCACACGTCATCCATGCCTTTTTTTTTTTTTAATAGTTTTTAAAAGTTTTTTTTAACAGTTTAAAAAACTCCCAGCAGCCCCACCAAATCAACGAGGCCATGGATGACAGAGCAGGTCTCCTTTCCAGGTTGCATGCCAACAGAAGTGCTAGGTCCGTTTGCAGATCCCATGCCAAGAAGTGGCACACAGAGCGGCTAAGGTCAGCTGGGATGCCATGGGTGGCAGAGGATACTGCTAACTACCTGCAAAGCCGACTTCTACACACCCCTCAACCCCCTGAAGATCCCCCAGGCTCCCACAAAGCTGCAGTTGCCAACTTGGGGAAGAAAGGTCCCCAGTAAGGTCATATTAACAGAGCTCCTGAGGGGGATGTCCTCCAGAAACTGGACTCTTACCAAAGAGTTTCTAATGGCATCAGAAAGTTCAGATCTTCATGTCTAAACATCTGCACAGCATGCCTTACAAGGACAAAGCAGCTTACTCAAACAGTTACTTGGTGTAGCTGTTGTGCTCCTCTATAAAATCTTCTACAGCAAACCTCATTGCAAATAAACCAAAGTCAGTAACCTACGAGAATCAGGGGTAAAAAAAACAAAACAAAACAAAAAAAACCACCCACCCACAAATCCCTGCCTCCTATTCCCAGGCTTTCATGAAAAGTTCGACCTCCTCCATGCAGAAGAGGCCTGTAGCGTTTGAGTGCTCCACTACAGCAGATTTCTTCCAAGTCCTCAAATCAGAACAGATCCATGAAAAGCTACTTTATGGTCTCCTGATTTCCGAGAACACTTCAGCACAGGACAGGCGCAGAGCGCTCTGCCAGCCCATGGTCTTGGAGACACAAACAAGCAGGAAAAAACTGTAACTTTAAATAAAGCATATCAAAAACAGAGTTCTTCCTCAAACAGTAACGAAATGAAATTAAACACCTTAAACACGCCTGCTGCGATTGATCTTGCACAAGACATGGGGCACTCCACCAACAAGCAGCTGCTTCACAAGTCGAGTGCTGATACAGAGACCAGAAGTAAAATCACCAAAAAACTGTAATTTGAAGCAAATGCCAATTCCATGCAAGTGTCACTGCCGAGTGCCCTATTTTAAAAAAAAAGTTTTGTTTTGTGATTTTTAAATCAACTTAAGCTGAGTTAAAACAGAAAAAGTAAGTGTCAACACAATGACAGATGCTGAATTAACTGAAGTTTGAACTCTGCAATTCAAACAAATTGCACAGCTCAGCTAAACCAAAACAAGAGGATTTTCTTGCTTAGCACTCACCAACTTTTTTACCCGGCAGTACTTCTACAATACAATGTGCCCTCCAGCATAAATCTTTACTAGCCCAATTACCCAGAGACAATAAATGCCAGTATGACTTTGGACACAGCCATCCCTGAGACAAAGGGAAATTAAACATATACCACAGGTTTACCCAGAGGGAGGGAAAAAAAAAAAACACAGTAATAAAATCTACGTGAAGCCTAGAGATATCAGAAATTATGTCCTCATGTTTCACTCTTGTCTTTTTAACTACGTAAACTGTTATCTCTCTGTACAGCTCACCTATTTACCTATTTGCTCTGTAAACCCATCTCCCATTCTTATGAGAAACTCTCTTTTTTTTTTTTTCTCCTCTATGAGCCTTACTATTCCTACATAGAAACAAGCACAAACATTTCTGATTGCATCTTCCGGGTCTGAAATTTTTTGACTCCATTTCCAAACACTGCTGGAGAACTGTGAAGTTTTCATTCATCGTGACACTATACATCCATCAAGCAAAGCGAAATACTTTCCAAGATCCAAGCCACAGCTTCCGCCAGGGAGCCAGCACCCAGGACAGCACGTGAGGGGTGACATGCTCCCAGCAGCTATTGTTACTAAAGGCAGACTGCTGCTTTCTGAACCAAGCAGCATTTGTTTTTCTCGTATTTTGTCAGGTCGTTGTGCTCATTCAAGTACAGAAAGGGACAGTATTGTAGTCTACAAGCCAGAGTCGTGAGGTCCAGACATCTCCTCACTGGGATGGGAGTAGCTCCTGGTCGAGATGCTCAGTGCTTCGGTTGCAAACGCTCCAGGACAATGGGAAGGGAGTCTTTGGATCACCTTTCTTAAACCCATTATCAGTTAGTCAAGACCAATCTCCTGCCTTACCTGTACTCATGCATCTCTGATGGGCACTAACCGATAGCTCACCCCACACTGGATATGAAGAGACCACAGACTTAAGGCACTTCAGATACTCTTCTCTGTTTGCCCCCAAACTTCAGACAGAGGTTTGAAGGAGCAAGGAAACAACAAAGAGTCCAGCAAAAGCCCATGACCCAGCTGATGGCAGAGGACAAACTGCCAGTCTGCTGATCTGCCATGACTACTGGGGCAATGAGGAGCAGTGACTACAGAGCAAGGGCTTTGTTGTTGTTGTTGTTCTCTGCCCATTTTATCATGTGTATTCTGCAGAACCACAACATTCCTCTGGTCCCTGCCACCACATTTCTTATTCCTCTAAACAAAAAGCATACCTTCAGGCAACATCTATAAGCAACAGCCACATGCCCTACACAATTTCTCTCTGATACGTACAGATTCACCAACCACATGATTAAGCACTTGGGCCCAATGCTCGAGTGAGAGACAGCAATCAGGGGAGCACAGGCATTTACCTCGGATATTCTTCCTTTTCATTAAGTTCACAGAGCTGCTCTGAACAGTTGATTTCAATGGTAGAAAAGGCCAAGATCAGCAGCGACATTCAAGTTGAGAATTAGGATTAGTGTAGAAACAAGCAGCAAGAAGCTAAATCACTCTGCAGGAGCAGAGATTACCATTTCCTTTCATTTCCACTTGTCTGCGATTCCATGGCACTATTGCTGCTCTAAAAGCAAGAAAGCAGCAGGGAAGACAACACACCATAACACTGGTGTTGGCACTTGCTAGCAGATCCCTGGGGAACTACTGGGGAGGCAGGAACAGAGTCTGCAGTTGCTGCCTGTCCTCCTACCTCTCAACTCAGCCTCAGGAACTCGGCAAGCAAACTCAAGGTCTTCTAGCTGTACCATAATGTGCTGACATACCCTGTGGTTAGATGATCTAAGACTATTTGCTAAACAGAGTCACAACAAACACTAATCTGGGCATATGAGCCTGTCTTTTGAAATTTGGTAAATAAGCAAACAATCTGGACAATTTGACTCTCTGACCCCAAGAGAAATCAAGGAGTTGGCACATTCCTTCTCAGAAGACAAATGCCTCCTCAAAGCTTTTCAAGCTTTTCTGACTCAACTTTGGACTACAGAAGAATATTACATCATATCCAGGCTATTGGATGACAAAAATCTATTAATTACTCATTTGAGTGTCATCATCAGCCTGGAGGAACAACTGCCTCCTTTAATGATCTCTGTTCCCAACCAAAAGTCAACATCTTCATGCACAGGCACATTAAGATCAGCTAGGCAATTTTTAAGGAAGCCTACTAGCTGCAACTTTCTTTCTAGTTCTTAGTACCTATGAAGGCGGAGATTAAGAGAGAGAGCTCACATGCAGGAAGAAATTAATTGTCAAGTTGACCCATGAAGAAGACTTGTGAGTTCCACTGAAAATACAATTGTCAAGTTGACCCATGAAGAAGACTTGCGAGTTCCATGGTCAGACACCCTGAAAATACAAAGCTTCATCCCAACACAGCATGGAGCAGAAGAATTTGCCAGTTCCCTCCTTCCTCCATAATGTTCCTAGATCATGACCAGGCCAGTGCTTTAGCGCCTGATCATCTTTTGGAAAACCTCAAGTTTGTGGGCTACGCCCACAGCTAATGCAGTTTGCTGGACTCAATGGGTCATGCTTGTCTAGTGCTTGTGATACTGCCCCGTAATTAGGGAGTCAGCGAGTGCACTTCGTGCCCTCACCTGTCCCACAGGTGTTTGAAATTTCACTGTGGACATGGGAACTGCATTTTCTAACAGTTCTCCCTGACCTTTCCTGGTAGAAGTAAAGCTTACCACATCATTGCCCGGGCTACCTGGCACAACCAAGTTTTTCAATAAGCCATTTCTTAGAAGCTCCCTGTAGCCCGCAAGTGTTTTAAGAAATGCACTGGGATTTTGTATGCTTTGGAACTAACCCCGACCATTTCAACATGTCAACAGACAATTTTCAGGTACCCTTCCATGTAATGCTCTTGATCAGCATGGCCAAAACAGAAGATTTGTATTTCATTCTATGGGAAGAGTCCACAAATGGAGCAAAACAGCTTCAAGACATTGGCATTTATGCCCATTAAAAAGCTCTGTGTGGGTGATCCTGATTCCTAGTTTGAATCTGCGGCACGATACTAAATACAACATTTGGGAAACAGCCACATTCTCCTAAAGAATAGTTATCCTCAATAGCTTTTTTTTTTTTTTTTTTTTTTCAAATGAGAAATCAGACCCAGACTGACTTTTTGTCCATGACAGACAAGTCAGACACAAGCCTTGGCTTTTTACCAGGTAACATGGGCTTGGCAAAATTCCTTGCAACAAGTGGAGCTCCTTTAGAGGAGGTAGAGATAACATGGTCTCCTGAAATGCTGTGTGCTTGACAGGCATTGACCAAAATACCTCTGCTCCTTTATCAAAATAAAAAGCCCAGTTCTCAGGAAAAGTTCCCTTCTTGAGAGTCACTGAGGAGGATTAGAACCCTACAGAAACATGCTTTTCAGCCAGTCTCAGGAGCCCCTGCCATAAAGGAACCTCCTGGCTTTGTAGCAAGGGAACCACAGCAGTTCAGCAAAGTGCATTTTGCAATCCACAGTGCAAAGTTTCTTCAGAATCTGTTTCTCTTATGGCATATGCTTCACTTTAAAGATTTTTTAAATTTGACTGTCTGAGCATTTTTTTGAGTTTGAAATTTCACCTCCCAAACTCTGCAGCACTAACTCATTCTCAGATTTTGCTTTAGCTTTTCCTCATTCATAATTTGCTGTCCTACCCTACTATTTTTTTTTTTTTTAAAAAAAGCAATAGTCCATGTTTTACCACTAAAAAAAATAATTTGCCACTAAAAAATTGCTAACATTCTTCCAGGAAACTCGAGAATACTGTATGTTGGCAAATCTTCTCAAGGAAGATTATAAATAGTCTGACTGGCTATATTACAAACATCTGAAGTAAGGACATAAAGAATACTCCCCTCTGCTGCAACTCTGTAGAGAAGCTGGGGAAGAAGGGGAAATCAGCAACAGGTTGATAACCCAACACCAAAGAAATCTCTACAATTTCAAATGGCTAGTGTTGCATGCTCTCTACTAATGCTATTACAGCGTGAATCATACCAAAGTGGTAAGCAGCAGTGTTGAAAACTGAGTTATTACTATTAATCATTCACAGGCAAGGTGAGAGGAAGTTCAACAGTCAAGATGACTGCAGACAACACAAGCTGAATTCGAAGCAGCTTGTTTGTGCCAGAGATGGTAGAATATTTAACTAGTACTGTTCAGAGAACTGCAGTCTATTAATCAACAACAAAAAAAAGACAACAACATATTCAGGTCTAAAAAGTAAAGAAGAAATTTTCCCTTCTCAGTGTCTGAAAAAGAATTAAGGTAGATCAAACTCAATGCTTCTTGTGGTACTATCGTTTTTACAGGAAAGACATCTGAAAGACAGTAAAAAGGCCTAGTATATCCATATCCTTTTTTTGGGGAGGGGGATTTCTTTTTCACCTTACTTGGGTAACTGCTGAATCCTCATTTTTTGACCTTACCTGGGTAACTACTGAATGAAACACGGATGGTTTTAGTGTCTGGATCAACTATATTGAAGTTCCAATGTTTATATATTCTCAGTGTGGCTGCATATGTAAACCAGCTGGAATGGGCAAAGTAGATATTCTCGTATCCAGGCAGAACCTAGAAAACAGAAGCAGGACAATGAACAATTTTCAGGCCCTACCACATTCTTCATGTTTCATACTCCAGAGAAACTGGGAAAACTTGCTGTAAGTGGCTTGATTAATTGTTTTGTTCAAGAATGAACAGATTCTTGGGCTTTTAATTGTGTACCTAACAATGAATTTCTGAAACCTTTCGGAATAATTCTTGAGAATGTACTGTTCTCAAATAATTAGTTGCTATTTTTCAAAATCAAACAGCTTAGGGTTTCTGATTTGGACACCTGCGCCGCATGATACATTTTGTTTCCCTGGTTTCCTCCCGAATCCTTTTATTTGCACATTCAAATCAGCTCTCTACAAACATCTCCAACATTAACTTAGAACATGCTGTTTCTGTGAAAATTCTTCTGGGTGGGAAGTACAGAAGCAAAGATAAGCAAATTCATTTTGCAAAGTAAATACATATTGATAGGACATCTTAATCCAAAACATTTCTCTGGTTCTGAGATTTGTTGTTAACTCAGAAGTCTGCTGTTTTAGGCAAATGCTTAAATCTTGTCTAGTTAAAGCAAATATTATTGTTCTGGGATACATGGGGTCTTCATATTCTACTAACTGGCAATTTCAACTCTGAAAAGAAGTGAGTTATGGCAATGATGTGTCAGATGCTTAAATACTATCTCAAAAGCGTTTGTTCCTGCCATTCCCATTAGAAAGCTCTTTCAGAGTAGCACTGCTACTGCTAGAAACCTTCTTCTGATTTCCAGACTCTATTCATTCATGAGCCAGTTACACCCACTTCTTCTTGTGACAGCACTGTCCTTCAGCTTAAGCAATTCTCAACCCTCTCTGACTTATTTGCAGGCATTCACACTATCCCTTTCACCCTTCGCTCAGCTCAGTAAAGCAATTCACTTTCTTCTGCTCTCCTCTCCATGAGGTTTTCCATTCCTTAGTAATCCTAGTAGACTTTCATTGACAATTTGTTTTTCTTGACCTCAAGCGAGCACAAGCGAAAGGGCCTTGATTGATAACACGGTCCCTTTATGCGCATGGAACAAACAGCTCATACTACAGAAACACAGACTCATGACATTGCAAGTCGCTGGAAATGAAATTCTTGGCGCTCACCTTGATGAGAGCAGAGCAGTGACCCATATCCCACTGATACTTCCCATGGCCTCCTGGCTCCACGTTGCATTGTCCACTCCGTGCAGGATGCTCAAATAACGCAGGAATGAGGTCCAGCAGGTCTCCAACTGCATTTAGAAAATGGACATCAAAGATGCTCAGTGGCTGAGGAAAGAAAAAAGAGGGACCACGGGACCATTTTCAGACAGAGAAAAATCAATACAATCTTAGCTGGCAGAATTTATTTTCTTTCGCTCTCAAAACAACTTCTTACATTTTCTCTTTTATGTAAATATCTGTTCACAAGGCCCAGGTACTAAAACAGAGTGTGCAACTGGGCACTTTGACTGTCTTTAAGAGTCTGGCCCTTGTTCCAGTGTAGTGACATTGTTAGTACCAACATTTCTAAGGAAAAAAAGACATGCTGACAGCAACTTTTAAGACCTTTGTGTGCCTTTGCAAACAGCACGTGGATCAGTCTGCTGCTGCTTTTACACTATGTTCAAACAAAAATATTTTTAATTATCTAAATGCCTTTGAGAAGCCTTACATTAAGAAACACTGAGGTGAGCTTTCAGATTTTTGTAAAGACTGAGATTAATGCATCCTCAGGGCTGAGAAGAAAACAAAAGTGGAAAATGAGGTATGTTAACAATACTAAACCACTATGCAACTAGCTGAACAGAGGAAGTCAGTCAAAAGGCACTCAGCTAAGAGCCTTCAAAATCCCCTTCTGGTTGGAGCTAGCCAGGGTTCTCTGTCATGCAGCTCACAGCACAACCCACTCTGCAGAACGGGTTTTTCTTCTTACTTTCTTCTTCACAAATAAATGATAAACGCTGATCTAGCCTCTTGTGTTAAGAGAATTTTTTGAATCTTTCCTATTTGTGCTTACACCATGCCTTTTGTTAGGGCAAGGCTTAAGGAAAAAAGACAGAACACATATCACTGTAGGCATATGATTAGTATTTTTAGAACAGGACATAATCATACAGCACATGCATACACTGCTTGCAGTATAAATCACTCTTCCTAAATCATAAAGCTGACATCCCAGAAGAGGGGAGTCAAATGACATGGAAGAGATGAAAGGTGACAAATCCAGAGAACATCTACTTTTTATTTGGAAGGCTGAATTCTGCATTACCATCTGCTGTTCTGGCAGAGAGGAGAACGAGCAAGAGAGAGAAAAAAAAAAAAAAAAAGTAAATTCTAGTGCATATATCCCAGGGAAGGAATTAAACCTTCACAAAATATTCACCAATGCAAGGGAGAGAAATAAACCATTCTCACAACTAACATCATACACAGCAGAAGACCCTAGCAGCAGCTGTAGTTTAAAGAAGAAATGCATAGCACACTTTGACATATGTTATATTGCTTTAGCTCACCACATTTTTGCTATCAGAACACTAACAGGGAGCCACAGAGGCCTCAGCAAATAAAAATCAAGGCATATATATTTGGATAGTTTAAGCAAATAGGTGGTACGAATCATTTATTAAAATGCCCTCACAACTGTTAACTATTGGGAATCCATATAGAGAGCATGGTTTTTCCCCATGTGTGATTTAGCTGAATTTAAAGGACTGCAAGCCAAACGTACAATGAGGAGAAGCTGTTTCCCAACACCCCATTTACACAAACAAAGCTGCTAACTCTGAGCAGAAGTCAGGCAGAAAAGTGACCAGCAAACAGGACCGTCACAGAGGGACAAGCAGGACTGCGGATGAGAACGCTCAGCTCCGCCAGCCTCCAGGAATTTTAATTCTGTCCTCTTATTGGCTCTTACTCCATATTCTTCCTTGTAACACCTATCTTCACTGCAACATCCACGTTTAGCCACACTGGCCCTGCTATAGCACCACTTAGAATTACCTGTACATTTTTAAAAATGTTTCATTTTTATGCACTATCATATAGTCGCTGATAGGCAAAAATGCTCTAACTACTATGGCATTCATTCAAGCTGACAGGAATGTGCTAAACAAGGCAGCTCTCAGAACTGTAAGCACACAAATCTGGCCAGAAGGTGTGAGGAAAGACCCTCTTTAATACAGCAGCAAAGATTATGTATATTCCAAGTGTTCCCCTGGGCGAGATTAGCTTGTCAGCTCCCCAAACTCACCAAAATATTAGAGAAGTGAAAAAGGAACTAGCTTGTTAAGCACCCTTTAGAATTCTGTTTTCATTCCCCTTTTTCAGGAACAAGGAAATCTTCCTCCAGTTTATTTCTAAGAACTCATTCAATAACTCACTCAATAACCCCCTTCCTCTTTAGGACAGGCCATCCGATGTCCAACAAGCACGGCGCACAGAGCCTCTCTGAAGCATTGAATGCATTCAAAAAGAAGATTTGCGTGCCCGTAATACAGGCCAAATTTGGGAATCTCAGAGCAGCCTGAGGCATCCTTCACCAGCTTGAGAGTTCCAGCTTGAAAAGAGCTATTATTGAGGTCCAGCATATGGACCTCAGAGAGCCCTATTCTATGAGGTACTAAACAGGGTCCATATCAGGGCATATTATGACCTTTTCTAATCACCTTCTCCCATTTCACATGGCAATGACAGAAAAACTCTTTGTACACATGGTTTATATCCTGAGGAAGAGCGAATGGCAGAAGTTAAGCTGACGAACAGTGAGGCTACGCAACCATGACGAGAGAAAAACTCCTTCTGCTGGAATGTGAGGCACCTTCTCTAGGCCATCCCCCCGAGTAGCAAAGATCAAAGTGAGTCTCCCTACCCTGTTGAAAGCTTTCCATCAGCTCTAAGGACAAACAAAATTTGAGATGTTAAAAGATAACAGAACTAACCTTAAAAGCTGTTTTTTAAGAACAGGCCCCTACATAGGATGATAGAATAGACTGTTTTCTAGTAACTTCCCCATGTGTGAGTATTCTCAATACAAAAGAAGGAAGTACAAATTGAGGACTGTCCTAGAATCTTTGTACTGTTTAAAACTTACACCTCCTTTTCAATAGTAATTTCCCTATGTAGACAAGCCCAAGATTAATCACAGCCTAGGAAGAGCATTAGGCAGATGAAAAGGCTTAATGCTCATTGAGTGCCCCTCCTTCAGAAATTGTCTTAACTGAAGGGTTGGGTTTGTTTACTGGATATAAAAATGTTGCTAAACCAGATGGAATAATTTCACACTTTAGCATGAAAATGTATTCAGATGTTGACATCAATTTTAATGACACCTGCAAACGTCAAACTCAAAATACAAAGGTTCAAAATACACCTTGTCACCAAGCAGGTCTATAGTGGAAGTATCTATCTAAAATAGCCCTGCAGGACATCAAGCTTTATGTGATTTAGAAAAGAATCTGCAACAGTACCCAGCAAAACATATGCTCCCTATTACAGGAATAAAAAATACATACTAGCACTACTATCAAATACTTAAGAGACTAAATTAACTATTCTATAATAAGGCCTGGTTATTTGCGGCAGATATAGTGAATTCTATAATATTCATGCAAAACAGACTCAGGAGTGCAGTTTGTCCATGAATAAGCATTCATTAGAAGGAAAATTAAATCTTAAGAACTTTGAAATCCATCTCCTTCTCCTCTGGAGAAGCAATCTTCAAGCTCTTTATACACTGAAGGGGATATGAACAGCAGCAAATAGGTACACAAATAGCATACTGTGGTCTATTCCTCTGGAAATCTTTGAGAAGTGGAATGGTATCCAAGTAATGGAACCATATGTTCTTTTGCAAGGCTGTCATGCACCATTTTGATGCCAAGGAAATGCAGAGGTCTAGGTGCACACCCCACTGTCCAAACCATGTTCAAGACATTAACATTAGCATATTGGCTGTAGCAAACAGAGGAAACCAAAGCACCATCTTGAGTGCCAAACACAGACAGGAAAGATGTTTTGCTTTGATTAAAAATACATACCACATTTCTGAACTTCTATTAAATGTACCATTTCTACAAAAGCATGCTATTGAGATGCAACAGGCCTTGACTGAAAGAAGGCCAGAATGACTTAGTCACTTCAAAGGTCACTTTTTGACATCAAAGAGTTAAACAAATGATTATCACAGAACAGACACTGCAGATAGGACATGTCTCCTCTAAGGCAATAGCTCAACACAAGCTAGCACTTTTCACCCTGTCTAAATCTAAAGGATTCTGAATTATCAAAAAAAATAAAAAGATGAGATTCACAGGGCTTTCCAGATACAGGTGTTATGGAACAGAATTTGAGTTCTTTTCTGGATTTTTTTCTACAATTCAGGTCCACCGGGAAGTATCTATAATAATATAATAATTTGTGAAGAGATGCTGTCCTTTTCCTCTGAGTTTGAGCTGACTGCCATTCCTGAAAGATCTAGATCAGGTTCTACACAGGAAAGAGGTGGGTATTTTACTGAAATTCACCTGTTACAATTCAGGACCCTCTGTCATCCTTGATAATGGTTAAATTAAGACAAACCGGTCAACCACACTTACTTGAATCCTCAGTTTCACCCTGAAGAACCTGCCAGACTATTGCAACAGCATTACAAATTACTATGCCTACGGTAGAGTTAATGTATCTCTGCTACTGCACAAAAGTTGATGATCTGGAATGTGGTAATTGCAATTTCAAGTACAACTTCTAATATGAACCCAAAAAAAAAATCATTTGTCCTGCCACAGCACTAACCATACATTTTGTTATGGGACACTTAAAGAGAAAACAAAAAAGAAGAGGACATTGAGCAATGCAAAGCACACTCCAAATTCTAATTTATACTTGGAAATAAGAACAATAGCTGTAGCTCCCAACTGTGCCCTTCCAATACTTGCCCTTACATACGAAAACCATTCCCGATCTCATTGGCATGGGAGAGCCCCAGATTACAAGTCCAGTTCAGAGGAGGCCTCCTCTCACACCACTGCAGACCAGTTATATTATCCAAGCTGAACTGCCACTGCAATTTTTGTAGAATGGTGTATTACCAGATTCTCTTCTACTCCACTCCCATCTATGACATCCCATTCCCAACTACTAAAAAACAGATACATCAGTCTTACTGTTTGCTTGTGTAGTTTAGCCCACTCGAGGGCTCCCATGTACAGACCATCCAACTGTGCAATAATATAGCCAGCATGCCTCCAAAAGGGGTCATCTTTATTATTTCTGATTTGCTGTCTTGTCCATTGATCTTGTCTCCTGCAGAGGAACAAACAGGTTGGGGTTTTCTTGTTTTTGTTTTAGAGTATAACTGATAATGTACGGAACAGACAAATGCAGGCCCTTATTTGACCCTTCCTAGTGTTTGAGGGAAATCCTGGTTTGGAGATCCAGCAGGCATGAAGGGGTTGTATCTTCTAGGTGTACATGTCCAGATCCATGCAGGCACCTAAAGCAGAACGCTTCCACTGGCACACATCTTTTATACATCAACCAGAGATGTACACTGCATCTTTGAGGGACTCGTCTATGTCAGACCAGCCTCCCCTCCTCAGTAACGGTAAGTCAACATTTGATAGGTCAGTTGAATAGCTCACTTTAAATGCCTACTTTAGGATAAAACCTAAAGTCTGAAGTGCCAGTATTCCTCTCCTGGGTACAAGTGCAATGAAGGCTTTCTGCTGTGGTGCTCAAACGCCGCCTGGCAGCCATGACTATCCTCCTGTGAGGAAAACATGGGATGCGAAACTAAATCATCCCATGGGCCAAATCCAGTCAGGAAGCTACCTGCCAGAGAACCCTGGTTTACAGCATAAGGAAATACAAGCTGAAGAGACCCTGCAGCAAGAGCATTCAACAGTATGAGGATCTCCAAGAACTCTCTTTGGCTTGTAGTCACAGGGCCATAAAAGAATCACAGTTTATTAGAGTAAGTCAGGAGCAGATTCTGGCCTCTGGTTCTGTATCTATCCAGCATTACACATGGCAGCAAAAAAGAATGCATCAATTTGGCAAGGATGCAAACTCTTCCAGCAGTCAGCAGTGTATGAGTGACAGAAGTCAGCCTGACTTTACTTTCTCAAAATAACGAGAGGAAGAAGTATGTCAGAAGAAACAGGCACATGGTTCCAGCACTCAGGGCTACAGGCTTTCAGTATGAAGCAGCATATAACAAGACTTCTATAAAATAAAGCAGTTCTGCAGGTGTCTATGATACAGGCAACAGGAAAATGACACAAGGCCATGGAGCATTGCTCCCGCCACCCTAACAATGCATCACTGGGGATACGGTTGCAATGCCAAATCGCTGTAAAAAAAAAAAAAAAATCTGCCTAGACATGGCAGCTACTGCATTTTTTCTTACAAGAATGGCAGCAAGGCTGAAAGACAGACGGACAGCTAGAGCACACAAAGGTGTTCTTTTCTGCTTCTATCCGAATAGGCTACCATAGAGTAGACTTCATATGCATACAACAACAGAATTAATCAGATATATATCCTAATGTGAGAAGCACAAAATGAGGGGAAAATAGGAAAAGCTACAGAAGTGACCAAAGTGTTACAGGAGGGTTTGAAATGGAAGGAAACTTAAGCCTAAGGAGATTATTATTAAAAAAAAAAAAAAGGTTGGTAGTCACAGCTGAATCTCCAAGTACCTGGCATGGTTCCTTTCCCACTTGTAATTTCCCACCAGTGTAACTGCATTATTTGAGTAGAATTACTTTTGATTTATATAGCTGAAGAGAAAAGGTAACCAGGACTTTTGTGATTAGCGAAGAATTCACTTCAGTAGTAGAGCAAACAAAACACAAACCTAACAGAGGAAGGAAAGGATACACAGTGCTAAAAAGATTAAGGTGCCAAGAGACCACACTGTTCCATATAACATTCAAAACCCCAGCTTTTCTGAAAAGACTATTAACTAGAATAAGCTTCAGATTTCATTAGCCTTATCCCTTCATAAGGACAGTTTTAAAAAACTTTTGAGTGAACAGAATTAAAGACTCTGCTTTAGTACGTTTAGATTTTTTTTTTTATACTAATGGCATACAGTCAGATGAAGAGTAAGCACATATTTTCTATAGCCCATACAAAAAAGGATTCAAAACAGTGAAAAACTGACAATCTCAAAACCCAGATTTTAAATAATTTATTTTCTAATAACTTAATACATACGCCATAAAACTCTGAACTCCACTTCGAACGGTGGGATTCTTAATTAATTGTGGATACATATTTACAGCATGGTCGTACATCTGCCTGAAAGAACAAGAGCAGCAAAAGTTACTGTTTTGCATCTTTCCTCCCTTTCCCTCTCCACCCCATTGGTAAACAAGCATTGATACATAAGCAGCACAGCCCACAATGTCATATCTTCCAAATCATGGAAATGGCTTTCCATTTTTAATGCATAACAAACAGCAAAAGTAATAAATGGTTGTAATTAAAACAAAAGGCCTTGCTCATATCCATCTAAACTCTTGTTCAATGGAAAAGATGCAAGAATAAGATTAAACTACTTTGCAACAAAAATTCAAGTTCAGGGAAGGTTTGCAGGCCAGCAACATCTTGAAAGTCCTAGCATGCTAATTTAAAGCATAAAAGAAATGATTTACTGAATAACTATTCCATTTGGAACTAAGAAAGCATTGGGGTAGAGGGGATATAATTCACTGATTAATATCTAACAATTTTACATACCATTAACGAAGCGTTCTCTCCTTACTGATTAGGCTAAATATCTACCTTTTAAAGTGTATATTTAAAAATGAAAAGTTGATCCTGCTTGTTCCAAAAGAATACAGATTGATTCAATTCAGCATTGTAGAGAACAAAATTATTGCGAATTTCATGTTGAGTTCAGTTGTTGTTTTGTTCCCATTAATAAAGAGGAAAAAAAAAATCGAAATGAAAAACTGAACAATTCAAGACGAAATTAACCTTCAAAGAGCTCAAGTGCCTCAAAATTTAAAATATCCTTCCATTTTAGGTAAAATGAAATTGTCCTGATCAAGGCAAAATAGAACTTTTGTATTTTCATTATGTTATTTTTCCTCCCATCAGACTTCTTAATCTGGTTTAAAGGTAAGCAGGAAGCTATTTTTGCTGAGGTCTGAAGCTAGTAGACCTACATCAGTCATCAGTAAAAGCAGCTCCTACCAAGTGCTGAGAGAGCAAAAGCAGAACTGAGAAACAGACATCAGCCTTGAGGAAAGTGCAGGCCAGTAAGTCAGAATTCCTTGTGTTAAAACCCAGGAGGGCAACTTCTTCTGGGAGGGGTAGAGGCAGCAGCTATTACTTATAATTTGTCTTGGAGCATAATCGAAGACCAGAGCAGAGACGATTGAGCAGCTTGCCGGGAATTAAAGATACTGAACTGCTGCTCTCCCCCTTTCTCTCAGTGCTTTCCAGCTGTTTAGGTACCGCTTGGTTGTGTGAAACCTTTGCTTCATGTGTCAACTCTGGCACCCTCTGACTACAAAATCTAAATAGCCTGCACGACCTTCAGGCAAAACATTGAATCATCAAGGAAGTGAAGTATTTTTCTGGCACGTTTGCCAGAATATTGGAATTAGTTAGAATTTGATTATCATGCAGCAGAAAAGCACCAGAGCTGGTGCAAGAAGGCAGTTTTTTTGCTAGGTTAGGAGGTAGGACTTGTGGAAGGGGGACCAGGATGTGCAGGAGGATAAGCAAAATCTCCAGCAGCTGCATGCTATTGCACCTGCCATGAAGCTGCAGCCACACTATCAGTTGTCGTTTCCAAGTTTCCCATTGAAGAAAAGACTATGTGCCCCAACCATATCACACTTCTTAAAGAGGGTAAGAAGCTTGAAGAGGTTGATCACTATCCCACACCCTCACGGTCCCAGGAAATTCAACAGGTAAAATTCCCAAGTAATTTTAGAGTTAAATTTTCTTGCAACATGCTCCATACAACAAGTCAGAGTTCTGATGGGACTAGAAAAAGGTAGAAAGATGTGCAGGCTTCTAAGTTCAACCACCACCTAGAGCATCTTCATTTGGGCATTCCAAGGGCTTGCAACTGAAATTACCTTCTTCAATGGCCTTCCTTTTTGCATCACGCTGACAGAGGAAGGAATGTCAAAAATGATTCATCTTAAGAGCTTTTTACTGAACTTTTTCTCCTAACTGCTCTGTGTTTTTCTTTCTTTTTTTTTTTTTATTTAACAAAGCCTCTATGTGTATGGCTTGCATGTTCCAAGCATATTATTCTCTGAAATAAAAGGAACCATTATAGTAAGGCAGAGCTTTGTAACTTTGAGAACAAATGCAAGGCTATTACAAAGCTGGGGATGAAAAGTACAAAATCAGTAAAGCAGAGCTCTACTTCTTAAAATTAGAGAGGATCATGATAGGACTCAGGTCAGCTAAGGTCACATTAAGAAATAAAATAATTCAATTAATGATGCTTCAAAATTAAAGCCTGCTCTTAGGTATCTTATATGTCCCTGTTGGAACTGATTAAAAGTGTTTAATGCCACAGATGTTCATGTGCTCTGCCATTGACCCAATGAAGTGAGGCCTCAGTAGCACTTCCATTTGCAGCTGGGGAGGGGAATTCAAATCCAAGAAAACCAGGACAAGCAACTCTGGCTGGATAACAGGACTGCTCCTTTAGAGAGGTGAGAGACTGGAGTCAGAACATACTGATATCTGACACTCCAGGCACTAGGAAAGGGATCACCAATACATGCTTTTGCAAAATACATAGTTACTATCTGAATCAGGTGCCTACACTGTAAAGAAATGAATTTATCATTTAGAAATGCCTGCCTTCCTATCTTGACTCATAGGATGGACTGATTAACTCAGCTATAAAGCTAGAGTGAAATGAATTCTTTCCAGAAATCCAAGGCAAAACAGTCCTTTGCATGATTGTTTATTTGTAATTCATTTGTCTTGCATTGGGCTTGGTTTCCTACCAAGAACAAAGCTTATCCTTTAAGGGTACTATTTTGTCACTCTTATGCTTACATCAAGAGGTCCAGCTGTGCCTAGAAACCTTTCCTCATGCCCTAAGTGTAATGCAAGGACTGAGATGGCTGAACATTCCTGGAAGTCTCTGAATTGGGAGTGCTCTTGACCTACAGCCCCTGCAGGAACCTGCATTTCAACCTCAGCTCAGGCTTCCAAAATATCTGTGTCAGTACCGTACTTGAGATCAGAGCTCTCCTGACAAGATTCTAGGATTTCTCCAAGAAAGTACCTTGGGTCATTTCTCCATCATGAAGTCATTGCCACAAATGGAAGCAAGACAGCTGGAGATTGCAGTTGTCCAGGCTGTAGGAAATTATGCATTAATGGGGACTTTTACCAAGCTTAATGTCATTCTTTTGGGGGCTATGGCAGAGCCAGATCTGGTGGTGCTTGTACAGTGGAGATCCCTAATATCAAGCATTTATCTTCACTCCCAACCCACCACTGAAGCCACATTGCAGGGCAGTGCAGCCACAGATGTAGTGATCACCTGGGGATGTAGTGATCGCCAGGGGAGAGCTGGGCAATCCCATCTCAGCACGGATGTGCAGGCTAGCAGCTTGAGGGGGAATTCAAGAGTTCAAAGACAACAAATACACTCATGGCAGAGCGTTGGTTTTAGCTGCCCAAACAAGGAGATAGATACCTTAAGTTCTTTCACTTTTGAAAACTTGGAGCACTTCTACCTCCTCTTCCCCCTGCTTCCTCCAAAATAACTTGTAAAGCAAGAATTCACAGCTTGGGCCAGAAAATGGTTCTGGAATCCCCCAATGAAGAAATGCTATATACCTATTTTATTCAGATGCACTACAGTGTATATATTTATTAATAGCAGGGACTGCTCATGGCATCTGAGATTTTGGGAATCCAAAAGAAGTCATAGAAATATACAACTTTACTCCCCTCTCAACTTGTTCTCCCTTGTTGTCTCATCTTCCTCCCTCTTCGCTTGGACTTGGGCCACTAAGCTACATGAGTTCTGGATGCAATTCTTTAAAATAAAAGGGGTACGAGTATTTGGGTTTTGTTCTGTCCAATCAGCAGAGTTTTGAACATACTGATGCACAATTAGGCAGAAATAAATTAATGCATTTCCAAGGGAAAGGGAAGTACTAATTTCACTTCATGGAATATTTTGTTTCATAAAAGTTAATGCAGTTAAAGGATAGCAGGATACCTCCTTTTCTCCGCCTACGCAATAAAAGGGTACAAGTTAGCAAAACAGTTCCTTAATTTGACGGTTTAAAGAAATTCTGTGAGGAAAACTAGCTAGGAGCTACATGTTCCTTAGTGTAATGGAGCATGACAGTTAAGTTAGAGAATATTCCTGTAGCTCAATGTTTGAAAGGGAGCGGTTGTTGATGCAAGCAAAGCTTTCAGCACACAGGAACAGATTGTTATACTCTTCCCTGCTGTTACCAGGACAGGATAGCCCTCTAAAAGGGACACTGAGCTCTGTGCAGCTGCTGTGGGCACTGACGTGCACCGAAGGAGAATGAAGGCACTCGAAGCCCTCTTCTCACAAGGGAAGTATCAACAGCGCTGAGGAGCTTCCCTGCATACAGGCTGAGCGTGTCAGGCAGATTGACAGATGCGGTAACTACAAGCTGAGAGAGACCATTTCCAGCTTGATACAGAGGCCGTCGGTAACTGTCCTCTAGGAAAGTCTGCCTCAGCATTAATTTGGATTCTGAAACTTTGGGCAAGAGAAAGAAGGAGAAAACAGGATTTTGAGAGGAAACAAAGTATTCAATTTTTAGCAGGTTCTCACTACTCCTGCAGTTTAGGCAACTGCAAATCCACTGTGAAAGCAACAGCCAGTAATCTCTACATTGAGCAAGTGGAGACACACCAAGGTCTTGCAGGCAAATACTGAGGTAATAAATTCTGCCTTTGCAAGGGTCAGTGAAGCATAGCACAATTCATCTCTGCTCATTAGCCCATTTGGATAGGTATTCTTAACTTCAAGATAACCTCTTATCTGAAATAGCTTTACAAGATCTGACGATAAAGGTTAACATTCATAACCCTCAGTGAGGAATATGCTCCCAGTACAGTCACAGACATACTAAGGGACAAAGACAGAACCCAAAACTAAATTCAAATGGGATGTATAACACTTGACAGTCATTTTAGTGATGAGGATCATCAACAATTATTACACTGTCAGAGAATTTCTCAGTGGATTTCCTCATAAAGTTTCCTCAAGTTAAGAAAGGCTTTGGTTATTTCTATTTGCATCTTAACCCATTCTTAAACTGCTTTAAACCAGCAAAATGCACACAGGTCTCACACCTGCTTTCCTAACCTCTTCATTAAACCAAACCCTCAACTTCATTTCCAATTTTTTTCCATCTCTTTTCATTGTTATTTCTGCTAGATCCACCTCTAGGCAAAGGCTGCTCAGTGGTGGCGCTAGCAGCACTGCAATAACAAATCGGGTTGAAAAGTAGCCCTGGTAAGCACTTTGTCTGGAGCAGGAGAAAACCCTGAACTGTCACTTGGGAACACCATCATTGAGCAACTTCAATTAATACCTATGGAAAAACAACACAGAAAAAACTCCCTCCCTGAACTTGCACATAGACTACAACATGCAATAAAATACTTGCAAATACTTTTCCACATTCACTTCAAGTCTAAAGGAATGGAAGCTAAGAAGACTTAAATTCTAGTATGGAAGCAGTGAGAACAGATAGAGCTTTATTTGACATCTGACTGGGCTTGCTACTTAGAGCTCTGTAGATGTCATGACAGCCCTTGCATTAATCACTTGGAGATGAAAGCTTCTAGATAGAGCCTTAGTGAAACTCTGTTGCACAACAAACAATTATAACTAAATATTTTGATGTAATACTAATATTCACAGATCCAAAACACAGTTTACATAAGCTGCCTGCATAGTACATAATACTGCCATCTCATGCCACAATCTACTGAGTTTATTTTTTAATCTCTTATATGCACTTCCTTTCCCTTCATGTACAGGGTACATGCTAGGCACTCAGAACTCTTTCCTTGACCTGGCAAAGTGTTTTGTTGTTGACAAATATTCCTACATACCTTCATTCCTTCAAACATTCTTGTCCAGAGACCTAACTCCAGAAAAGTCTACTGGAGTCACTTTAACACATTATATGATCAAAGAATAATCTGCAAATCTTAAAATGTCTTATTACTCATTAAATAAAAATCTTGTCCAGCATTTATATTTGATGTAACTGTTGCACAAACAACTCTGCACTGCTGGCCTGTTCAGTGCAGCCTGTGAATGTGTATTCCAGTATTCTAGAAGCAAAACTGGTAAAGCCAAATTCATGTCACAGCACTCATCACAAACATCTATTCCCCAGACATGCATCAGAACTTCGGAATTCTTCTTTTGCTGTGACTAAATCACTACAGGAAGAGGTGGAGCCTGTTCAGCTCAGCTGAACTTACTTAGCTGTGGCACTGTGATTTCCATCAGTTAGCACCTTAAAGTCCCGTGCTGCCTTCCCACTTAGCCAAGAAATGAATGGTTGGAATAAACAAACAAATAACCACCCATGTCTAACACACACTGCTGGATAATCATAACAAGTACAAAAATGCTGTCAGTGTTCACACAGATCTGTGTGGTGAGATTCAGTCCCCCACCTCTCCAAAGGTCTTTCAGGAACACACTGAACCTCCTAGACGAAGGCCAGTCTGCCTCCTAGCCTATCAGTGCAATTTTTACCTTTGTCCAAGAGAGACTAAACTTCTCACCATGCTGTGAGGTTTCAGCATGTTCCCTAGCAGTTTCTGGACAGCATTTCCTCAGAAAGCTCCTCCGGAAAGTCCTGCAGCCTTTGCTAGAGACACCTCTTCCTGCATGGCCTGTCCAAGTGTCTCATCTGTTACTGGTCAATCACCTAACTACAGGCTGGGGAAATAAACTTCTGCTACCCTTTTGCAACTATTTACGATGCAGGGTTTATGCACGCCATTCTGTGATTACATTGCTTACTCAGTAACACAGATGCAGTGCTCATCTATCTCACCAAGGTGAGAAGGAACTTCTAAAGGATGAAGAGTGCACAGAGTAGAAACCACATCTTCACCCTGTAATAAATATGATATGCTTCATACTTACTGCTAATTAAAAGAACAGCACACAGCTGCTAAATGTATAGTTGGTTTAAGCAGATAGGAGTTAAGGAGAGAAAAAAAAAAGATACAGAAACCCACTGGAAGTGTCATGAGTTGCTTCCTGGGCTACTTACGGAGCTGTGAGATAGCCTTCCAAAAAGCCAGATGCATACATGATATCTTCATTGCTTAGAGTCTGATGGCCATAGCCTGATCTGATCTCCAGAACTCCCCAACCTGTTGTCTGTATAGAGTTGTTGTAGAAACCATAGGCATCTCCACTTCTGTCCAGTATATTCTTGACCTGAAGTGTCTTCTCAGCTTTATTCCAGTATACAGTTGCATAGCGCATTTCTGTAGATAAAAGGGGGAAGAAAACAAACAAAAATGGAAAGTTAGTCTTGCAATACACCTGACAGGTATTATAGGAACTTCATTTTGCTTGCTCAGTGCTGTGTCTCAGAAGACCAAAGGGATCAGAGAATTAGTTGTGACATGTATAAAATGTTTCAATTTTCCATTTGGTAGCTCCAGTTAAGGTTTCCAGTCACAGGCATCATTAATTAGCTATATGAAGAAAGCTGTATGCAGATTTATGCAAGAGTTGAGATTTCAAAAAATGTGATAGGCCAAGTTACTCATCTACAGACTTTTCAAAGACTGAGAACTAAGAAAGTTGTTGCTGCAAAACAAGTACATCTTACTACAGGGAAGTGTGAGTAGGTATTTCCTATCCAATAATAAATGCCAAAATACTCTACTCAAATAAGTTTAAAAAATTAATATGATTGCTTTCCACAATGTTCAGTTCCACCATGTATAGGAACACTGATGTTAACATTATGCAGAGCAGTATGAGAACTAATTGGAGTACTACCAGGACAGCAGCTAAGTATTCTCTTGTTAGTCTTTAGGAAATTAGTTACAACTCCTACAGTAGACAGCATCTGACACAGCTGAGTCTTAACATAAAAATTAGGAGGAAAGTGTTCTATTAACTGGTCAAAAAGAAAATCTTACTGAAAGTAATTTTAAAAGACAGTACGTCTTCGCAACTGGAAAGGATTATGGCTCCTGTCAAATTTGCCTAACACCTAAAGATTCAAAAGACTGCAAAGGTTTTCCAAATTATCTCCCTGGGCAAGTAATCCTGAAGGTGCCATTATCCAAGAGGATGATTAGAACTTAATGGGTTGGAGATTCAAGAGCAAAAGCACCAAAAAACTGCAATCCTTTAAAAGGCACAGAGCCAATCACCCTAATAGGAATAGATCACAAGAGTTTTAAATGAAGAGGAAATAAGGGAAGTTGGGCATTAGACTGACCCAGAATTCTTCTTAGATTGCTGTTTAAAATGTATACTCCAAGTTAGTCAAATTTTGTTTGTTTCAAGTTCAGTAACAAAGAGATAAAGAAATTACTTCCAAAATCTCAAGTCATTCGGCCTTCTCTAAGGTTGGACCTGGTTACATCAGATCTCCCAATTTACAACTCACAGGACTACTATGGTATTGCAAGAGAGAAGAGTTCAAAAAAAAAAAAAAAAAAAAAAAAACATGAGTCACAGCTCCCAGAATTATGAGCTTATCCCTTAACTTCTCAAAAGAAACACAGTATGACTATTGAGAAACCTGTGATGTTCTATTCCCTTGGCCCTTTTCCAGTGTGTGGTGATAGGTGTTGCCAGCTTACAGCAAGAAAATATCATTTGGTTACTATTCCTTATAATCATTAATCTTATGTGCCATGCTCGTATCAGCTGCAAAGTAGATAATTAGCTATTTTATGAGTAGCTACGTATTCTATGATCATCCAGAATATTCAATGACTTTAGTAGGTATTCTGCAATACCTGGAATTAGAAGAAAAAAAAAATCAGCACAAGGTCAGCATGATATCTGTTTCTCTTTAAAAGAAACTGCAATGTTTGTCTAGCATCTAGTTTCACTTTGAATTAAGTGCACCTATTTAAGTCAGTACTCTGAAACATAACATTAAAAAAAGACTTATCAAGAACCAAAGTATTTGAATAAAATCACAGAGTAGCTGAGGTTGGAAGGGAACTCGGCTCAGTCAAGGTCACCTAGAGCACGTTGCCCAGCACGCCGTTCAGATGGCTTTTGAATACCTCCAAGGATGGAGCATCTACCACCTCCCTGAGCAACCTGTTTCAGTGCTCAGTCACTGCCACAGTAAAGACCACCCTATTCCTTGTGTTCAGACACAACTTCCTGAGTTTCAGTTTTTGCCCACTGCCTCTTGTCCTGTTGCTGGACACCACTGAGATGAGTCTGGCTCTATCCTCTTTACACCTTCTCTTCAGGTATTTATACATATTAGTAAGATCTTCTCAGTCTTCTCCAGGTACAACAGGCCCAGTTCTTTCAATTTTCCCACACATTAGAGGTAAGAGCAAAAGTATTTTCTAACAGCTAAGCTTTCTCCAAATAAGCACCTTTTTTTGCATTCAACCACACAGTTGTTTCTTCCTAGCATTCCAGCAAGGATAGCAATAACTGTTTCCTACTAAGTCAATCTTCATAATGCTTTAGAGAAACTTATCTTGTTAACAAGTGAACAGTGATAGCTAGGACAATTTTAATACTCAAGGAAAACTCTTTTTCCTAGTTCTATGGACAATACTAGAAGTATTAACTGCCTCTATATTTAGAAAGGAAATTCCAGGAACTTGGAAGCCCATGTTTAAAAACAGGTTTCTTGCCTGCCAGATGCTGAGGCTATTTAAAGAACTGAGATATGACGGCCTCTTGGATCCCTCTTCAAAAGGCATAATTCTACTTTTCTGTTATGATCCCCTAACTATCCTTTAGTAACACATATGGTAATCTAGTTACTTTAAGGCAAGGGTTAACATGGGACTCAGAGTGAACATTTAGAGAACGAAGAGCAGGACGATATGGGACAAATACCACTTTACAACACTAAAGCTCACAAACACAAAGCAGATAGGGATGCTGACTACATGGAAAGGAAGATCCTTTGAAGCAGCACAAGGGTCCAGCGCAGAGCAGAACCAGCCTGCCCAGCACTAAAGTGGAGGCAGATCCTGACTGCGGAGCCCATAGCAGGGGCAGAGGAAAGGCAGGCTGTGTGCTCTGCTCACTGAAACTGCCACGGAAAGGGGATGCAAAGTGACACACTTTCACCTCCAGCCTAATGAAGAGTTGGGAAGCTGCCCATAGGAAGTAGGGTAGCAGGTTACTATTACTAGTGCCCACAGATCAAATAGGTGCAACAAGGAAACTTTTTTCCACCTAAAACAAAGGAGTTGTTGCTGTCTTCTTAAATAAGGCTGCTCCCAGGGCCATTTACACCAAAATAAGAACAAGTACCCTGAACACAGGTAGTCTAAAATGACTTCTTGTGGGGTTTTTATTTTTTTACATCTTTTTCTCCTCCCACTGCCATGTCATAAACACACAGAGATGTTTCTATAAGTCAGAACAAACTTCAAAACTTTAAAGTTTACCCTGTCCCTAACTTCACTGTATGGTAGATTTAAAGTGGGGAAGACCTGGGGAAGAAAAGGACGGGAGAGAGGAAGAAGTATGAAATGATTTGCCACAAAGCTAGAGAGGCGTTTAAGGAAAAAGCAGAGAGTTAAATGCCATATATGTGTATATGTGTGTGTATACATGTATATAAGTATATACTCTCCAAGCACTCCAACTGTCTTCAATGCTGCTAACAGCATTTTTTATGGCCCCGTCAATTGTGTCCACACATGAAGAACAACCCTTCCTCTCTCCCCTCCAACTTCACTGCCTTATCTCTACTGGCAATATGAAGATCCGCTTATTCTCCTTCAAGAGCTGTATAAGAAATGCTTTCTTACTTCACCTCCACAACCACAAGAGGTGTTTGTGAATCACAGTGACATAATATTTTGTTCTTTTCTTGTGAATATAAAAATACGTTTTTCATAGCAGTTCTCAACAGAAATCCTTGGATCAGGTGTATTTCACCTGAGTTCAAATGAACTCTCAAGAGCAACTACTTCTTCCCTTCCCCAAATATATTGTTATTATTCAGAAAAGACTATTTCCCTTTTATGAAGTTCCTTGTAACTCTGCCACTCACCAGTTAGTTTCCCCTGCTTCCAAGATTCAGGCCTACAGCTTCCTCAGATCTGACCAAGTGTCAGAATACCCAGGCATAATGAAGCTCTGTTTATTTCGGCATATACACATTCATGCTTATATATAGTATTTATAAAAATATAAGTACTGTTAGTATTTATATGTAAAGTGAGTATCTTGGTACAGTTGAAGTTAAAGCTACAAACTTCAAAGTCTATATACACCTAAGCAAGCTTATGCTACAATAAAATTCAAGCATTTCTCACCACCTAGTTTGTTTTAAACTCATTTTAAACTAACAGGACTAACTTCAGGAAAAATAAAAACCAAGAAAAAAATCCAGAACTAAAATGCACAGTGAAATATAGATGAATATCTAAGAAGCAACCACATATTACTGAAAACTCCATACACGCCCTGCAAGAACAGGAACCTTTCCCTGGAAAGGTAATGCTGGTATTTTTATACTTGTTCTTGGAGGGCAGGGCAGAGACCCCAGCAATTCTCCCAGTGGTTGCAATGGTAGCTTCTTACACACGAATCAAATGCAACACCTCCACGATCACAGATCATCCTGGTTCCACTGCTAAGCTAGACTTCACAAGGTGTAGCAGAGCAAATACTGACAAACATCTTAGCCTATTACCAGCTCCCAGGAGTCTAAAATGCATCAAAGGCAGCAAAGGTTTTCTCTGGAGTTTCCGTACCAGTATTGCTTGGAATGACCCAGCTAACGAACAGAAGCAGATATGAGCTACTTACTGCAATGCAAGCAATGACTGAACCCCCTTGGGACAGGATAGGTCAGGGGATTCACCCTTCCACCTCACTGCAACCAGCAGCTCGGGAGGCTCACACCGCACCAAGGACACAGTTCCACCAAGGCCACCAGCACGTGCAATGTGGGAGACAGAAACAGAGCAGACATGCAATGACGAGATAGCGTGCAAATAAACACATGCTGCTTCTTCCCAGCAGTTAGCAGGGACTCACAAGAGCCTGTCCTTAAATTGCCTGATGCTAGTGAAGATAGTACAATGTATCTTCCAAATAAAAATCCACTAACAGGACAACAGCAGGAAGAGTGCTGGAATTCCTTTGGCAACTGAGCAGAACTCTGCCTTTTGCCAAGATTATACCCTTAATAACAGAAAAATGGAGATATTTCAGATGTTGCCAAGAGGTGGTGGTGGTCCCTTGGATTTTCAGGCCAAAATGCCAAATCTTCTTTGTCATTTTTGTCCAAGTCCAGGAGCTGCCAGGCTGTGTTAGAAACAGGGCTTGTCTTCGACTTGGTGGCAGTTAGGAGAATAGAAATACACACATTTGTCAGAAGGTAGAGAAAACAATTAAAGGAATTATCAAGTGGGACTGAGAGGTGGTAAAAAAAGAAGATGCTGAAAAAGGCATCAAAAATAGCAGCAATTTGTAGTGAGAAGACAGAATGGACAGAGAAGACAAGGGGAAAAAAAGAGAAGAAATATGGAGAAGGGGCTCAATAGCATTGAACAAACATAACTTAAAATATGTACTACCTACATTTAGTATATAAGTTACAACTGCAAAAGTAACACCTGACATGCCTTAAGATTAGTAAAATTCCATTTAGAAATTATCAGAACTCTTTTTTTTTTCTTGAAATGAAAGGGCCTACAAGTTTTGGGGATGGGAACTAATATTTGTACTTTTTCTTAGTCTGAAAAATAAGACTACTGATGTGCAAGGCAGCACTGGGAAAGTTTTCAATCATTTTTGCAGGTTTCACAGTGATATAAATCAGAGTGACAAGCTGAATTAGAATGAAGAACATTTAAGAATAGAAAACCCACTGGATTCCTTACCTTGCAATTTTAACTATATTTTAAATGTTTATTTTTATCTATAGCTTTTTAAAGGTGAAGGGTTTTTTTCTGTAGAGATATTAAGATCTACTTAGCAGATTCTACCCAAACACTTTCCATTAATTTTCCTTTTCCGTTTCACCAAGGATTATTTTGGAAAACTTACAAACCACAAAAAAATAGCACAAAGTAGCACATCTCTCATATCCTGCATGCCCGCTCCCACAGCTAATGTTCAGTAGTTAATTTATATTAGCAGAACTTATCCATTAAATATTTCATGTCAGTCAAAACAAGCAGCATCTGGCATTTCTGTTCAGTTTTGTAGCTTCATATGACTTGTCCTGTTTCCTCCAACAAAATGTTAACCTCATCCCTCTAACTTCTCAGAAAGCTTGTGAAGTACAAAATATAGCTATATTTTGAAGTTTCAGTTGAAATTTATTACAAAATAAATACTAATTACTTCAGGACTTCTTTAGAAATTGACTTAAACCATACAAAAACTTAACATGAAGCTCAGTAATTTTCAATTAAATTAGTCCGTGCTTAAATATAAGCAATTTGAGCTCTCTATTCTCTTGGCCTTACTTCATCCTATTTACTCATACAGTTAGGTTTAAGTAATTTTTCAATTTGTCTCTAACAGGCCTGTCATTATTTGAAGCCTAATCCCCTGATTTGTGCTTTCAAGAGAGGGAAGCAACATTCAACCATGCAAGCTATGAACTGAAAACTGTAAAGACTCAAATTCTTATGTTTACATGGAAAGCTTAGCTGACACAGAAAACTTATCAAAACAATTGTAGGTCCCCAGTATAAGTCACAAAAAGAACAGCTTTACAAGGAGCTTCACTAATCTTCTACTCCTAAATTTAAGTGATTTTTACCACAGGACATTCCCTACCGTTTCCAAACTGTACAATGAAGTATCTTCAAGGCATTTGAAATTCTATAGAACAGAGCTATATAACAATGAACTAATTTGAAAAATATGTGTATATATATATATATATATATTTGTATTTTGTGGCAATTCACTAGATGGAGGAATAAACTTACTCCATTAAATAGCCTAAAGGTATTTCTGTTTGTTACTTAATGTCTTTCTACCAAAACTTTGATTGTCATGTGAGAAATCAGGCAGGTATTAGCTGAAACTACTTAATATCCCAAAATTCTTTTCACTTTCCATGCATGCTTCTTGGGTGACCCTTCCTCCAGTGCTGCTGATGTTAAAATATGTGTGTGTGTGTGTGTATATATATACACAAATATAAACATATATATACACACACACACACAAATATATATATATACATATATATATATACATATATATATATACACATATATATATATATACATATATATATACATATAAATGCCTTCACTTGGGAGTTTCCTAAAAAACGAGCAAACGAGCAGCAGAAACAGCCCTTAAGATCTTCAGAGTTAGTGGAAAGCAGCAGCAGAGTGTGAAGTTTTCCTGGTGGATTTGCTCCTCCGTTTGCAGAGCCCATTAGTCAACACCATCAACACAAACAGCATCTGCCCTCCTTGCCTCCTCTCTATTCCTGAACTTTACCAGTTTTACACAAAGGTGGCTTCGCTTTCATGTACTCCACACCATTCAGAATCTCTTAAATTCTCTCCTTCAGTGACGCTTTTCCCCATCCTTCCTATTGCTGTGTAAGCTATTTTAGACTTGTAAATGAGGAAAGAAACATAGTGTTCACACCTTGCTGGCATGTCTTCTAGCCCATGGTTAGACACCACAGTATTTGCTCACATCTGCAAGGTTTCCTCAAACAAATCATGTGAAAACTTAAACAGAAGGCTGAGATCCTACAGTAAGTTGTGAAGGCTACTGAAAAAATGTGCCATTTGCAAAAGTTCGTTCACACTCAATCCCTGTCTCTGAAGTCGTGGCGATTACAGTAGCATTAAAGCAGAAATCAAAAACAAACAAAAAAAATCAAAGATATAGAAAAAAAATCTACCAAAAAAGCTTGAATGTGTTTCAGAAGTTTTGGTTATTGAATTAGCTTAATTGTAGCCTTACAGCTTCAGCTGAAAATATAGCATTATGCAAACAGAAGATGAAAAGGAACTCTGAGCAGGAAATCAGCATGAAGTGCTGCTTGCACCACATAAAATAATCTCAGCTTCTGGAAATTAATTTGCCAATAGGTGCTTAATTACTCCAACAGCAACATAAGTTTATCTAATCAGAAAACAACATATGGGATTCACATCCGTGCACAGGTACAAACTCTGAAGACAAACAAACAAAAAAAATCAATTATTCATATCCACCAGCTAGCATGAAAACTTTTTTAACAAGCTGCAGCCCGCTGCAGGCCATGGCATCAAAAAAAGCATTCACTCCTGCACACACATGCTACATTTAGTTCTATACAGCACGTGCAAAAGTAATAAATAAGTATCACTAGGCGCCAGCAGCTGCTTCCCCACTTGCTTATGTCGAAGTTTGTTCCTCCCGGCCCGCTCGGGGAGCTGGAAAGACGACGTTTGGGAAACGCGTTAACTCGACGCGGCGCCTCCCGCCACAGCCCGCGGGGCGCCAGGGGCGCTGGGGCAGCTCCGCGGGGCCGGCCCGGGGTGCGGATCCCCCGGCCCCACTCCCAGGGGACCCAAGAGGCTGGGGGAGCAGCAAGGCGGTGCTCGGAGCCCGCACCGCTCCCTCGGGAGCCGCAGGCAGCCCCGCGCCAGGCTCCAGAGCCGGG
>NW_010587667.1:115997-146887 GCF_000705375.1 Tinamus guttatus | reverse complement strand
GGTGTCCCCAGACGGCCACGATTAGGCCTTTGTATTTTGCTGCTTGCTTAGCGTTGTTCAAATGTGATACAGGTTCCTGCAGTAGCCTAGCGTAACAAGGTCACGCACCTACCAGTTCGTGCGAAACAGCAAGGCTTGGCCCCGTGCCTGGGAGAGCAGCCCTGTATCGCTGCATCGGTACTGCCGCCTCCAAGAATCATGTCCTTGCTATTGCTGTTTTTTTCTTCCTGGTCTACTTTTACTAAGAGATAAGGATAAAACCAGTGCAGTTACTTTCCTTCTTTCATTTTTACCTCTCCAATAAAGAGTAAGTCTTCACATCAGTGTTGCATTCGCCTGAGGAGTATTTTCCTGATACTTCCTTTACAAAAAAATATGTTTCCAAATGAAAAATCCTACTCTGTGACATGCAGCTTTCAATTTGCTCATACTGGTGAATTAAAATATCAAAGGATACTTTGTATAGACTATTAAAATAAATAAATAAATAAGATTCTGTGTGTACAAGTGATGAACATGGTCAGGAATTACAGGCACCTGTAACCTTGGGTAGAAAGTGCAGATAAGCAATGCTACACCAGGAATGCTGTGCAGATGCATGAGGAAACTAAGAGGGAGAAAAGGAATATGCGTGTGACCGTGGCTACAAAGGCCCTGTGTGTTTGGAAGGATTTCCCAACCCAGGGATTCACAGATTTTTGGGGGTATGTGTGAGGTAAGTTTAAGTGAACAGGTGAAGGTACAGCCAAAATCCTCTCCATTTGGAGAGAAAAATTACATCTCGTGTTAGGTTTTTAATTTAATGGCACACTGTTCAAAAAGGAAACTCTCCTGATTTGTGGTTGCAACTTCGGTGACAGACTTCTAATTGTAGAGGGCTCTTTGATCAACTGCATAATAATAAGATGCAGTAGTAGGACATTGAAGCTGGGCAGATTCAGGCCAGAAAGCAGGTACAAATTATTTTTACAAAAGATAAATGAATTCGTTGGGATGCATGGGCCATAGAAATGCAACAGCATAGTATCATGTTGCAAGCAGACAGAGATTGATAGATCAATCAATTCATTCCTAAGGTAACTATTTATCTTCAGGAATTACCCCAAAACCATGGTCTGAAGAGTGCAAGAAGGACAAGGACCACTGAAAACCCAACAAAGTCTAAATTAGTTGTCTCAATCACTTTCAGCAGATGCTTCTTTTAAAACAAATCATATCTCAGAGATGTCACAAATGCAGCCCATAGAACTCCTCTTTAATATGGTCTTAAGTGACTTCAAGCAGAGCAACTCTGCTTAAAATAGGAGGCTTCTTCAGGCAGGCGTCGTCGAACGCTTGTCACGGCAGCGGGGTGGTGCCTGGGAGCACCGCAGTGCAGCACTTGCAGCAGAAAAACGTAGATACAGCGATGAAGATTGTTGATAAATTCCTTGAGGCAGGAAATGGCAGTCATGCTGACTTCATACTTTTTTACTGTACTAGGATTGTTTTTAATCCAAATCAGTGTTAGAATACAAGTTTGTTTGCTTGTTTGTTTTTCTATCCTCTTGCCCATTAACATATCCATTAGGGTGGTCTAGCACAAACAGAATACATACATATATATTTTTTAATTCTTGTTTAGGCTAACAAAGAAAAAATGCAGGAGATAGGCTTGGGTTTTGGTTTTTGGTGGGGTCTTGTTTAGGCTAACAAAGAAAAAATGTGGGAGATGATAGGCTTGAGTTTTGGTTTTTGGTGGGTTTTTTTGTCATTTTTAGGGTGTTTTTACTTGGACAAAAACACTGTTCAAAACTAAAAAGAATGATTTAGAGATAACTTATGCACCAAGTTTAAAGGTTTGAATACTAACCCATATTTGACATTTGTGTAAGAATGCAGGCTCTAAGAACTACCTAAAAGTTGCAGTCCACTGACAGGGTTTGAAAACCACCAATGTACGAAAGGCATTTCAGTAGTTCTTACCGTTTAAGGTAAAAGGTGGTTTTCTTTTTTAGGCACCCCCCCCTCCTGTGCTTTGGTTGATTAAAAAAGATAATAAATGTTGTGGTGTCAGTTAATGGGTGAGTCAACTCAGTTAAATCTGAGTTCTGCCTAGAAGTGAAACTTCATTCAAAAACTGAACTGAAAGTTTCTGAGGTTTAAGAAATTCAAGTAAGTTTGTCTTCATTTCTGTTGCACTTCTGGTTTGGAGACAGAAGTAGGAGTGGAGAAAGGATATGAAAGGGTCTGGTTTTGCAAGATTTTCTTTTTCATTTTGCAGGTCTAGGAGATTCATATAAGCTTTAGACACTACACAAGCTTTGGAGTAATCTTAAAAGATAAATAATGGAAGCACAAACTCTTGAGCAAAGTCAATTTGATTAAACAAAGCACTGAGGAAAACTACAGAAGAAGCAAAATGCCAAAATATCCTGGACTTATCAATGATATGTTTAATATTATTTTCAAATATATTATAACAAATCTTTTTTGAAATAAAAATTACAAATTAAGCACAACATTTAAAAATCATGAAAATAAAGGCTTTACAATGAATATTTTCAGAAGCAGATTATTGAACAGCCTATCAATTTAAAACAAAACAAACAAAGCTATTTTCTGGTCTCAACTGGTAGGTATTTTCATTTCCTTCAAATCAGGCTGCATGTGTCCTTCTGAAGTCATCAGAAAATTTGGACATTGTGGTGAACAGAGGTTGGGTTTACAGCTAACAAGCCAGATGTTACCGAGGATGCCCAAAAGGGTAATTTCTTTCCCCTTTACCTGAGAATATAAAACTCCAGCCTTTACCTAAAATACTTGAGAGAGCATGCATAGGTTTGCTGCAGCTTTCTGAGTCAGAGTTTTAAAGATACGTGGTAGATTTATCTGTGCTGGCCAGTTGCAAGTATTCTAGGGTACCTGTTCGGTAGCTGGGTACCCGTGAAAGCTCCCGCTGCTTGAACCCTTCAGCTTCCCGTTTCTGAAGAGTCTTAGTTATCATCTCTGCTAGATCAGCTTGTAACCGCTGCTGATTCTCTCTGAAAGCAACAGGACAGAAAAACTGCAGTGATTCACACAGCGTTTATAATGATACCCTGATTCCCACCCTTGTTTAAACATTTCTATCCTAGGTTTATCTCCACAACATTCATACACGTCTGAAACAAAGCATGGGAAGAACAAAATTCAAGGTCTTCCACAATTCCTATATTTTAGTCAGTACAAATGCAAAACAATAGCTCAGGTCCAGGACATCAACCTCATTTTTTTTTTCTCAGTAGCTCCTCTCTTACAAAGGTCCAGGACATCAACCTCATTTTTTTCCCAGTAGCTCCTCTCTTACATGTTAGAAAGTAGCCTTTGTTCACTTTTTAACGAGTATGCCTGTGCAATACTGCAATAGCTTTGCCCAATTCGCCTAGCAGAATATCGTTCAACATGCTGCAGGTCCCATTCCTCCTGCAGATTCCCACACAAGATACACAGCTACACACATTTCACTGGTCTGCCCTCACACAGAATCATAGAATCATAGAATCGTTACATTTGATTTTGAAATTCAGCCTTCCCTATCCCCAGTCAAGCAAAAAAAAAAAAATTGCTGTGCAGTTTCTCTGCAAGCTGCAGACAACATGCTGTACAGATTAAATGCTACTGCTGCTTCACTGCTAAAAATCCACTGGTAAAAATCCACAAAAAGGCATAACACTGTACATCCTGCTACGCCTTCTGTTGCAATTATGCTTTTGCTGCAGTCACACACAGCTGGAATGAGCACTAAAGTTTTGGGGAATATTAATATTTTCTTTTTTTTCTACATGCTCTGTGTATAATAGATCAACAGCTTGTCCTCTAACTCTTATTTCTTTTCCTAGGAAATGAACCTATTAAATGCTTATACATACAAATAACCTTCAGCTTATGCACAGTCCTATAGCTAATGCTGTCATGAACATTTACAGATGTTTGTATGCACATGCCGTGTTAAACCCTTTGGGTTTAGCTAATAAAAGCAAGTCAGGTGTTACTAAAAAAAAAAAAAAACTGGGGAGGAACAGTGAAGGCTGAAGTGCAAAGATTGGGAATTTCTCTTCTCTTTTCACATATAAAGACCAACTTACACAGAAGGAGGTGTTGGGAGATTATATTCCTTGTCCTCAGAGCCTGTTAACCAGTAAGTAACCTCAGTTCCTCTGCCCTAAATATATATGACAAAGAAGAGAAAGCACAATTTAGGATTTATAGTATAGTTTTCCATAATCAGCATAATTAATTTACTTAAATGATAATGTATTGCACATCGTTGTGTTTGACTTTTGTTTTCAGTAACTGCCGCTTACAGCAAAGGGTTAAAAATAAGACATAGGAAAAAAGAATAGGGGAAGTGCAACTGCCCACTCACTTCCTTGTTCCATGACCTGGAAAACACACCATGGAAAAGGTGAGCTGTGGTACCTGTCTTCAGCAACCAAGTACAGACATCTGCCAAGTTTAACAGACCAAAATAAATATATACCTAAGTAGACAGATAGGCGAGCAAGAACATATTAGCAATAGAGTCAACTTCCCATCCGTCAGAGCCATTTACCATCACTACCCAATTTCCTGTTATTATTGGTATGTTCATTACTTATTCTCTACATCTTTATGTTGCCTTCATTTATGTCTTTGACAGTTCTTCATTGACCATGTCACCTTCACAGAATTATAGTGATCACTTTAAGATTGTGAATCCAATTGATCCATGACTGTTGTATCCCAGCTATTAATTATGTTACAGTGTTCTGCCACTGATATATTCCTTCTAAAGCAGTCTCTCTTCTCTGTGTAAATGCTTGTACATGGTACAGGTTACCTTCAAGTATGTTTCTCCTCTCGTTTCATACTGGAACCGGCAGCCTGTTCTTTTCAGGATGGAGATAGTGGAACCATTTACATGTATCCTTAAAGCTAAAAATAAAAATACAAATAATGCAACATCAAGTTGGAAATACTAGCTCAGAAATACTAAGTATACAGTCATACTAAGTATATGTGAAAAGTGCCATGGTAGACTCTCTTCCAACTAGTGCCAGCATAGATTCTGAGAGAAATTAAAGGAGAATGAATTATACTGTTGTATCAAAAATCCTACTCCATTACATGGGATTGTATCTACAAAAAGGTGACATCATCTTTTCTAGTGTTTAGATGCCAAAAAGGAGAAGAAGAGAGAGGTATTTATAAAGAGGACAGTAATGCAAAGATACCAGGCAGAAAGAAGACAAACTGGCCTTTGGCATAGTTCCCTAATGGTGAAGTTGAAGTAACTGCTTCCATTTAAAATATATGGTCAGCATATTTACACAGTAAAGCTGCAATACAACTTTACATTGAAATAAAATATACATTTCATTCAATGTAACTAAACGCAAGACAGGTACATATCGTATCTTCCAGAGAAATTCAGTCAGTCAACCAGCCTGTTTCCTCCCTCTTAGCAGCACTGAGGCAGGAACAAGGAACATTTCTTCATTGCCTAACACGGAGGTAGACAACGGGTAGTCAAAATGAGCAGGGCTTCTTCATCCTTAAAACTTCGGCGATCTGATAATAAATTGTTCTCAGCTGAAAATAAACCCTTTGATCACAGAAACAGATAGTCTTCCATCCTGCAACACTGACAGATAGAATTAAATTCTTACGCAAGCCTGTGGATTCCATCCGTGAGGCTGTGTTCACTGTATCTCCAAATAAACAGTAACGAGGCATTTTTATTCCAACCACACCAGCTGCACATGGACCTAGAAATGGGATACAGGGAGTGAAAACGGTGGATTCAGAGAGCTTATTTGGAAGGTACTTGCAGTACAGTACACCTACAAGGATTGCGGGTTCCTCACTCATGGCGTTACTCTCTACCTCATGTGTCTGGCAGTTTCCCATTCCACTCCAGACAAGGCCTGGTTCTGTTCATTCAATAGGAGCATAAAGAGGACACAGCTACACGCTATTTGAACACAATTTTTGTGTGGAAAAAAATAGTTATTGACTCATTTTTGGAAGTGGGAGGAAAAAAGAACAAGCTTCATTCTGGAGGGAAATCACAGCAGTGTCTTGAGGGGTCTCCTCGTACCTCCGGTGCTTTCACTTGTGTGTTTCTGATAGTGGGTATTGAGGTGATTTTTGAAACAAGGAAAGATTTTATATATATATATATATATATATATTTCCTAAATACTTGTGGAATTAACTGTAGTTCCCCATTGTGAAAAAATCTTCAGTTTTTGGATGGAAACTGATTTAAAACATCAATTTCTATATAGGCATGATCAGAACTTTTGTTGCAAAAAGCATATAACACAGGCCTGCTTTATATGGCCAGATAGGCATATCTGGTATAGCTGATCTCCACTTTGGTACAGGAAGAGTGATCTGTGAAGGTTATAGCTGGCTTAACCCAGGAACTGTGGCAGTTGCTCTCCATAGTTGCCAGCTTAAGCTATGAATGAATGGATGCTGGCTATGCCACCATAAGGGAGCAAGCCTGTGCCTTATTGACTTCTGTAGCAATACCCCCAGGAACATTGGTCCCAACCTGATTCTTCATGAGAAGAGCAGTTGTGTGTCATGTGCTACATTTTGCATGGATGTCTGTTCTGCTAAGTTCAGGAACACTGTCATTGCTCATTCAGCACCACAGTATACCAGAGTGAATCCCAATGCGAATCCAGACAGGCAGGCCTGGCAGATGTCGCAGTTCAAAGGATCCCATGAAGCTGAGGATGTCCAGAGCCATCATAGAGATGTCCACTGCATGGCGATTGCCATTCCTCTTTGGTAAACCGCTCACCACCATGTAGGCATCGCCAATGGTCTCAACCTGTGGTGGAAACACAATTAAAAGTTGCCAACTCTATACACCGCAAAATATAAAGGTTAAAAGGTTATCAGATCTTCTTGTCTATGACTAAGTGTGTCCTCCCTAACCAGCAAGACTGCTTCCTTTAAGATAGCTGACGTGTTTTTCAGTATGTGAGTATTCATAACTGTACACAGCATTCCAAGTAATGAATCTGTGACAACCTGATATAGAAAATTAGCTATAAGCAAGCACAGAAGTATTGATATGAGGTAATCTTGGACTTGTCCTTGCTAACGCTGAGACAGTCTTCCCAAACCCACACATTATCTGATTTTGATTTCTGTATCCCTTATTCTGAATTAAGCAAAAGTGAGGAGTTAATCACCTTGTAAACATCATGATGGTCAAGAATGTGGTCGAAATTCTTGTAGATATCGTTGAGCATATCTACCACCTCCATTGGCGTGCTGTATTTGCAGAGTGTAGTGAAGCCAACAATGTCACTAAAGTAGATAGTGACTTCCTCAAATAGCTCTGGTTCTACCAGGCCAGTTTCCTTCAAAGATTTTACTACTGGCCTGCAGGTATAGAGAAGGCAGACAGATGGATGAATAGTCTGTGATTTACATTAAAGAAATTTTCTCACATAACCCAATTATATCATCGTTTCCTGGATAGGAAACATCAAATAGTTTGCTGAATGCTACCACTGTAATAGCATTTTAGATGTCCATAAGTCCATAATGCCTTTCAGCCAGGGACCTCAAAGTACTTAGTAATGTTAATTAATGCACAAGAGCTTTACAAAATTCAAGTGTGTTAAATAAAAGCCATGAGGAAACTGAGGTGCAGGACAACTGAGCTTCTTAGCTAAGGTCAGAAATAGAGAAACTGCCAAGCTAAAATTAAAATTCTGGAACTTCTGACTTATAGCCCTATATTCTACTTCCACTTTTGTTGCCAGAAAGTGAGAACAGACACTTCTTTTTTTTTTTTTTTTTTCCTAGTGTAGAAATAACTGCATCCTGATAATTATATCACCTCATCCTTGTTTTAGATGAGATAGTCTGATAATTTTATGGAAAAAAAAATCAGTATCATGACACTGAGTATCCATTTAGGTGGAATTTCATTTTCTTGCATGTCTACATCCAGGAAAAAAAATGCTTCTCATGGGAAAATTAGAAGGGAATAACTGAAAGAAACCTAGAAAAATGTAGGTGTTGCACAGTGCGATGTTTCCTCTGCATGAGATAGCTATAGAGTCCTGGGAACAAAGGCTAGAAGAAAAAGGGATTTCTTGTCCTGTTGCCTAACCACCTGGAAAATGTCAGATTTTCCCCTAAGTTGGATGGGACTGAACAAACACTTAACTTTTTTTTTTTTTGCTTGTTTGTTTGATTTTTTAATGAGTCATAAAGTCAACACCTTGACTATTTAAATGCCCTTGAAACTGGTGACAAAGTGCCATGACAGTGTTCTGCTCTGAATGTATGCAATACCAAAATTACTAGCATCATCAGTATTACGATTTCAATAATACTTGTCCTGTGCCTTACTCTAAAGCGTGCATCTAGTCTGGTCTGGTCCAATATGTCCCAACCCTCCTCAGTCTCTCTGTTGCATGCAAATCCACAGCCTGAACTTGGGAAGTTGGGCTGCATTCCTCCTGCTCTCCAGCTGGAGACACTCCTTCTCCCTAGCAAAGTACTGTAGGACAACAAAGTTCTGTGTAAACGAGCTCAATATAGATCTCTAGGTTCTGACAGGAAGACAGCGAAAGAGAGGTTTTGTGCTGGAGGAGAGAATCCTGTACATGAGGGGAGACTGTGTGAGATAAAGGGTCCCTATACCACCTTGGCATGAAAGTCCACTGGAGTCTCTGGTCTCACAAGGTATGGTAGAGATTTCAGGGACAGTTTCTTATTTTCTCCCTAAGATCACTTTGGAAGTTAGAAGGAACTTGGTGAGAAAGAAGGACAGATACATGTCTTTAGAATTTTTTCTGCCTTCTTGTCCCAAAGACTTCATAGTTCTTGGTATGGGATAGGATTGCAATATTTTGTTTTTGCATCCGTATCAGAAAAGATTCAAGTAAGACTGCCATTGCTATACGATGGTCTACGTGGTTATCATACCAGCTTTTCAGACTACATCCTTCTAACTTTGCAGAGCCTCACTTGACTGTAAACAGTCTAGGAGAATAAGCTTAAAGCATTAGGATCCCTACTGTGTCCTACATATAACTGGCGACATTAAGGGCCAACACTAGGGTCAGGTAACCAGCCTCCAACACCGACTTGCACTGTCTGAAAATGTACATACTATTTTGATGAGAACACACATTTTCCTCAGCTTCATTTTGGACTGTTTGGTTATGGTTTGGTAGGTTTGGATATTAAACACAATGCCATTTTGTACATACGTATGCTTGCTCTTATGAAGAATACATCTGCTGAGGATGCTATTTTGGTCAGATTTCACTTGGATTAAGCATCCTGCCTGCCTAACTTGACCCCTCTGGTCTCAGCTAAGCATGTCACTCTGTGTCCTTCACTTCTAATGTTAATGCCTGCTGTTGGAACTGCTGTCTGCACCAGTTCTGCGGGGGCTGATTCTCATTTATGTAGTTTCTAAAAAACACCAGGGTACTTGAGGTATACAGAGCTTTCCTGCTGGGTCTTCTGAGTAACTGAAAAAATGTGTAAGTAGGTAATAAGTAATATATCAGTTTGTGAGGTGTTTGGGCCAGGTATTTCAAAAGATCTCATCTCAGGAAGCTAGTTTTAAAATCAGTCTATCTGTCTCTCTATTAGAATTTATAATGATTATGTAAAATTAAGAATCTTCAAAATTCAAATTACTGCCAACTTTTTGAACGGATCTATACTGCATCAAGAGATGCCGATAAAATGATTTGGCCAGTCCTGGCCAAAAAAAAAAAATCTTCAGTGTCAGTAACATTCAGGTAGGCTATGTAATTTTATGGCTTATAGTGGTACACACAGGTATGAAAATGCTTGTCTGTTGTGATACAAATGTTACTAAGACACATCTGTCATTAGCGACTTTAACTATAGGCAAATGAGGATGTCCTTACTGCAGGCAAATATATTTGGATGCATGGATGAATCAAGATTCTTTACAGTGGCTCCCTAATTGAGACATTTTACTTCCCTTGGCTTAAATTGTTCTACTGTAATTGTAGATCACATCTGGTTCACTTGAGCTTCAGCTTGTTCATAATTAAGGTTCCAGTTCAGTAAATCTTTTTAATTCTAAACATATGTTTAAATGTTGAGCTGAACTGGAGCCTCAGACAGGGACTCAGTGGCCTAGATGGGAAATCACACCAGGCTACAAAGCCTACAGAAAGTGTGTGATTCTTCTGGGCAAAGTCAGTCATGCTTTCTCTATCTGCTACCCATTTTCCTCAAGTGGTCCAAGGGAGGCAGAGGAGGCACAGAGGAAATTGGTGGTAGTGCCTCCTACATTTGCCCTTTGCCCATAAGGTTGGGAGAATTAAGACAGAGGAAGTAGCTTTTCATTATCTCATTTGAAGAAATACAAGACGAATATTAATTCCAATCCCACTCTTCAAGAATCAAATGACACATGTAAATAAAATTCAAGTGAAAATCCTGTTGGACAGTACTAACCTTGGAAGTAACATGAAATTAAGTCTGTCTGCTCTGTCTCTCTCTGCTTTGTATAGCTCTGTCCTTTCCTCCACCAAGTGCTCCAAATTACGAGAATACAGCTGTAGACGCCGAATCAAGGTATCCATGTAGCTTTCATTGGTCTGGCCGTGGTAGTTACTGGGAATAACATAAACAGATGGAAGCCAACATGGAAGGATGATAGAAACACATTTTCGAGAAAGAGGCAAAAATGAGAACAGAAAACTTTTGCAGTGTTTGACTTCCATATAGTTGGAATGCAAATCGTTTAAACTACATTGTTCTTAGAGGTCTATGCTTATGATTTGCAATCCTGTGGCCCACAAATGTCACTTAGAGTTGCTAATTCTTAAAGCATTTTCAAATCTCTCAGCCCTGCTAATATTGTCAACTACGAGTTACTTTGGGTAATCCATGAACACACATTTGAGGAAAAAAAAAAAAAAAAGGAACTGACAAGCTCAAATTCTGAGAGGAAACTAAAGAACGCAGGCAGAAAATTTGGCTTAGATTGAGCTGTGGATTAGACTCAGAAGGACTGAGGAAATTTGGGGCTGTTCCTGTGGAAGACAGAACAATTCAACAAAAGAATTACCAGGCCCTGAGTTAGTTTTCTTCACAAGATCCTGCAGGCAGCAGGCAGTGAACTCTTGCTGGAAGCAGACATACAGTAGCATGAACCACTCATAATCCCTGTTTGCCTTGGCAGCCTGGGCTCACCAAAGCAGTCTGAAAATAGATGGGGCCAGTCTGACAGTGAGCATCAGATTCATACTGTGCATGAATGAACTTCGAAACTTCTCTGACTCTAAGTAAATCTTTATGTCAGTAATATACCACCTCAGACCTCCTCATGAGGAGAACGCCTTGCTACAAGTGGCAACCTCCTCCCTCTGGATGGAGACTTAGGAGCTGAAGCAAGACTTTTTTCTACTCTGCTGCAGTACAATATGTTCGGTTATGGATAGTGCAGTTGTCCTTTTGCCCATGTAAAGTGTAAAATGATGTGAGTGCTGTTGGGGTTGGTTCATGAAGGCAGCTTTAAAAAATAGGGAGCATGTCCCCATGAGAAGTGACACATTGTTTGGATGTCTGAATAATTAATTCAGGCCAAGCACCGTAGGAACAATGCAGCAGTGGCCAGGTGAAAGGCCTTTAGAACCTCACAGGGTTTTTTTTTCCCAACTCTGGCCTTTATTATCCCACAACTTTGCACCAACATAACCCTCTAATTAACTTTTCTGATGAGGTACAACCCAGCACTTTTAGTCAGCTTAATTTGGGACCATCCAAACTCATTTATGGCACAACCCAATCCAAACTTTCTAATCATCATCTAAACATTTGCATGCATTCATTTCCTGAAACTTAGACAACGTGACTCACTGCCCAACTCTTGACTTGAGACAGGTGGTGAATTACTTGAACGGCTCCAATCTCTAATTATCCAGCTTGCTACTTCACAGTGTACCAATCTGAGGTATGACGATCATCTTGTCCCTCATCTAATACATGCAGAGATGCACATACACACACATACACATATACATATGCACGTGCTCACCTCCTTTTCTATCAAAGGATAAGGAATGATCTAAGTGAAGACAGTTTTTTCGCTGACTGAATCATATACATCAGCTAATAAACACATCAGCTGAGAGGGGGTAGGAGTATCTTAACAAACAGCACTGCTGCTCACCTGCATATTTTAGCCAGAGTATTCTCAATTTTCTTAAAGTCAGGCCTTTTTTCTGGATCCTCCTCCCAGCAGCTTTTCACTAGTGTATACACCTTCAAACAAACAAACAAAAATAAGGAAAGTCTGCTCAAGCAATTGCCATGGAAGGATAATGGTGCTAAACAGCACTAGTTCATTAGGGAATTTCCAGTTACTCTTGACCAGCAACTTATTAAAATGCATGACTAACTGTTATGAATCTATGGTTAGGACATTCCTTGCAAGCATCTTAAACTTAACTCTGTGGTGACTAGTGACACGAGCTTAACTTGAATTTGCAATAAATAAAAGAAAGGCAATTAAACTGATCCAGTTCTGCAGCTCATGCCAGATGACGCTATTGACATGGAGGTCAATGCTCTGGTAATCATATCCCTTTATATGCTACATTGGGGATCTTTCAGAAACTAGTGATTCAGTAAAAAAGAATGGAGATCATCTGTCCTCTGGTTAGATGTCCACAACACAGACATCAGCACCTGAGCAAGAAGCCTTAGGAGCTATAATCAGTGGAGAGAATAGGAACGTTTGCAGTATGATTCATTCCATCTTAGAGATATCCAAAATACATCAGAAGAATGGCACCATGTAATTTCCATTTCTTTCCAGTGACTATGAGGTGGTCAGTTCAAATACAGATATGTACACTGCATATATCTAAAGTTACCTGAGCTGAATCTTGCTTCTCATTCAGTCACTTAAAAGCTAGATGCCTATGTTTGGCAAAGTCACTTTATGTTCTCTTAGGAATCAATAGGAAAAGCACTTTGATCTAAGATAGGACTAGCAGTAGTCCTCTGCAAGTCCCTCTTTGATCAGAATAGCCCTCTGGATGAATGTTCTCTCCTCTGCATCCTCTTAGCTGCAGAGGGTGCAGGTCCTTCTGCATCTGAGAAGGGACTAGGTCAGACTGAGATAACCAGCTCATAAATGTCTAAAGATAGTTTATATGAATCCACTACGAAATGTGTTGTACTGCCTGATGTTCCTGTGAGATATCATCTCTTGCCATCCTCATGCATTATTTAAAGACAAAATATCAATCCAGCACACTGGATTGTTACCAAATTTCAAAAGAGACACCATTGTAACATAAGGAGAAGAAAACAAAGTTCCACTTGAAAGCACTTTCAAAAGATAATGATAATCCTTCTTTAATTCTTGCAACACAATGTGCTTGTGAGTATATTGTACATTGGATTAGAAGACTGATCTATCCTTTCACATGCAGGTCAAGCCGCTGATTTCCCACACTGAGTTATACAACCCTCACGATTTGATAATATTTCATATGTTGGTGAAAGATCCTCTTTATGGTATAGCTGCTCACAACCCTGAGACAGCATTAAACTAAATAAGCATATGTTCCTAATTTATTTTAAGATCTCCTTTGGTTCATCCAAACTGGATGTAGTTTTTAGGGAATTCCAATGGAGGCAGGTGAGAACACTGACATGTTTGCTTTTTTCAAGATAACCCAGGGCCTCTCCTCTGAAATGTGCAAATCCACACTAGATCTGCTTTTAATACATGCATTAGTTGTTGAAATGTCACTGGGAGAAAACTAAATGGATCACAGGACACACTGTTGAGGGAAGAAATAATTTTTGTATGCTGTATTTCACTATAACAACGATAGAACCCCTTCTCTTCTAATGAGTTTCAAGTGTTTAGCACAAATGTGTACGGCCTTCACTCTCCCAATAACATCAATTCTAGTCTGGCCAGGAGTTCTGCATTTAACCCAGAAAATGTTTTAGTTAATTATTAACTTACTTCCATCTCTCTTTCTCCCACCATTTCCAGTGGCAAATCTGGTCGGAAGGGCTTCTCTCCGTTGCCTCTCTCTACTCTGTAAAGTTTCTCTAATAAAGGAGAAAAGGTTCAAACTTTTAACCAATAATAATACTAATAATAACTAGAACATTTGTGGTGAATATTGTGCCATGGTGATGTTAAAAGTACTGCTCAGACAGAGCCTGAAAGTCAGCTCCATCGATCTTTTACGTGGTTTCCTACTTTGGAACTTTTCTAAACATAAGGCACAAGATCAAAACAGATTATCTTGAAGGTCTCTGAAAAGAAAAACTAATAAACATGTACATGAGTATTTATTGTTCACAGTAGACATGGTTATGGCATCTTCCCAAGTGAATGTTAGGCATTAATAGTGTGCCTTTCAGCATGAAGTATAGCTATGGCAAAAAACAATACAAGAAATCCATTATGATACTGAAACTTGATCAAATGTGTGGAGACCTAAAACTGTCATTTGATCAGTTCAAATTGTCCTGCAAATGGACAAAAATGGCCTATTTTTAAAAATAGGCTATTAATATATGTAATTCTAAAATATTGTGTTTGGTAGCTCATTTGTACTCTTTCCATGAAATCCATCCTCTAAAAGGTATCTGGCCTCAGAACACATCAGAATGCAGCTTGATTTGCGGGACTCAATTTAAGTAAAGTGACTGAGAGGTAAAGTAAAAATATGTCTCTCCCCCTTCCCAGACTCCAAGAGTTCCAGAGAGGGATCCAGAGAAACACTTTTTGACATCCAGGGAAGAGAAAGAGAGAAATAGGAAGGGACCAGTGAACAAACCTGAGACATTTACTGTTGATGTCTCATTATGTTTAGGAGACAATTTTGTTAATGGAAGCATATGATGAGATGAGGAAAGTATGTCATCATGATGGTATGTACAAGTCTAGAGCAACTAGGGATGCCCAGGTACATGATAATTTAAAAAAGACACTGGTAGTTATGTGCCAGCATTGTTGTGCAGAAGTTACAGGCTAGATAAAGAGCAAGACACTTTGTTTAAGGGTCTCCAAGTACCATGGAGATGAGAAACTGCTTAGGAGTTGCCTGTGAACTAAGAGATGTAACAATGTGAGATTTCCATGCTGCGCATACACCTGAGAGCAGAAATACCTGCAACTATTAACAACACTGCAATTAGCCAGCAGCAGAAAACAGTGGCACAAGGAGGCAAGTTGAATTTATTGTTGGTACGTGACAAGATTTTGTAGTCTTGAGCTGTGAATTAGGTACATCTGCAGGAAAGTGGAGAAACCAGCTGGCCTAACACCTGTCTTACAGAGAAGTCAGTGAAGAAGACTATGTCCTAGTTATTGCCATGCATTAAAAATCAAGTCCTGTATGTCTATATTCTTTGTTGGTCTTTTCTCTCACTAATAACAATATTTTGTGTTAAATCAATCAATTCATATTTGTAGTTTGAGAACAGTAACTCATTAACTCACTCATTTTGACCACAAAAATTGTACCTGAAACTGCCTGAAAGCTGAGTTTAATTTTCTCAAGATTATAGATGGAAGTTAGATACAGGCTTTTTAAAATAACTCTTCTAAAGTTTGAATGCGGTCTTTGTTGCTGCCAATGAAGTCCTGGCCAAATTGCATCATTTGTGCTGAGAAATCAGTATGATGCCTTCTAACTTATGGAGGTTAACTTCTGGTATCCTAAACATTAAAAGACTTCCTGTGAGAGACTTAACAAATGAATCTATGCATGCAACAGGGATATCTTTTTGCCCTTTACTGTTGATTCTATTTTGACATCCCTTTCCCCCTTTTTATCTGAGATATTTGCAAAATAATGGTCAATCCAAAGGTCAATTCTGAAGTTAGAAGATGCCACACGAAGTCATCTGTGCATCTACTAAACATCTACTAATGCTTTTAAGAAAAGGATTAGTTCCAATTTGTTTAAGAAAAGCATGATTTCACCATTTGATTCACTATGGGGAAGTCGTGTCTGATGAACTTGATAGCCTTCTATGATGAGGTGATGGATGGTGGCTGGATGGACGATGGGAGAGCTGTGAATGTTGTCTACCTTGACTTCAGGAAAGCTTTCGACACAGTCTCCCATAACATCCTCATAGGAAAACTTAGTAAGTGTGGACTGGATGAGTGGACAGTGAGGTGGATTGAGGAATGGCTGGATGGCATAGCCCAGAGGGTGGTGATAATGGGGCCAAGTCTAGCTGGAGGCCTGTGGTCAGTGCTGTCCCGCAAGAGTCAGTAGTGGGCCCAGTGCTCTTCAACTTATTCATCAGTGACTTGGACGAGAGCACAGAGTGCACCCTCAGCAATTTTGCAGATGACACCAAACTGGGAGGAGTGGCCGACACTCCCAAGGGCTGCACTGCCATTCAGAGGGACCTAGACAGGATGGCGAGTTGGGCAGAGAGGAACCTTATGAGGTTCAAAAAGGACAAGTGCAGGGTCCTGCACCTGGGGAGGAATAATCCCAGGCACCAGTACAGATTAGGGTTTGACCTGCTAGAAAACAGCTCCGCAGAGAGATATTGGCTGACAACAAGTTAACCATGAGTCAGCAATGTGCCCTTGTGGCCAAGGAGGTCAATGGGATCGTGGTCTGCATCAGGAGGAGCGTTGCCAGCAGGTGGAGGGAGGGGATCCTCCCCTCTACTCAGCTCTGGTGAGGCCGCACCTGGAGTACTGGGTGCAGTTCTGGGCTCCCCACTACAAGAAGGACATTGAGCTTCTAGAGCCTGGAGCATTTGTCATATGAGGAAAGACTAAGCGAGCTGGGCCTGTTTAGTCTGGAAAAAAGAAGGCTGAGAGAAGATTTGATCAATATGTTCAAGTATCTGAGGGGTGATTGTAGGGAGGATGGGGCCAGGCTCTTCTCCATGGTGGTTGGTGACAGTACGAGGGGTAACGGGTATAAATTGAAACACAGGAAGTTCTACCTCTAGATGAGGAAGAACTTACTTGCTGTGAGGGTGACAGAGCCCTGGAACAAGGTGCCTAGAGAGGTTGTGGAGTCTCCTTCTCTGGAGATCTTCCTAACCCACCTGGATGCCACCCTGTGCCATGTGCTCTGGGTGTCCCTGCTGGAGCATGGGGGTTGGACTAGATGATCTCTAGAGGTCCCTTCCAACCATAAGCATTTTGTGATTCTGTGAAAAGGTTTCATGAAGTATATGATATCCTCATTCAATGAAAAAAAAATAATGGAAAATTGGAAAGCAGGATGGTGCCTTTTTTTTTTTTAAGGTAGACTGAATTCAGACTTACCAAATAGGTTTTGGGCTCAATATGTTTGGGCTCATTGAGCCCCAAAATGTGGGCTCATTGCTGTTTCACTAAACATTCTGATATGTATGGCTATCTCCAGCAACAGACAGCCTGCACCAAGACATGCTAAAATCCTTTCAGCTTGATGGATTGACCTCATAAAATTTGAAAGGGACAGTTTTTCTGAAATGCCAAAAGGCAGTGGTAAGACACATGCTAAACTTAAAACTAGGAACCCAATTGTGACTGTGACAGTTACAGTCAAAGAAAGAGTGAGGATATCACTACATCTTAGAAAAGCCCAGAAACACCATGTCTAACTGAATAACAATTAACACAACACAGAAGGACTGTAACTGTATTTGCTTTCCCAGGCAAAATAAGAAAGGAAGATAATTGTTCCTTTGCTTCTGCATCTGTTTTGGTGGTATTTGTAAAAACCCCACATTCATGAGGCTTGTGTCTGTTTCTCCCACGGAAAAAGAATAGAAGAACTTTCATTTTCTGAACTTTATCTTATTCACATGCAGCTCCGGGAACTACCTGTCATACAGTCCTGTCTCTCAAACCATGTGTCCTGAAGAGTTTGGTTGAAGAGGCACCTCTAATCTCTCTTAGATCCACACTTGTATAACAGAATTAGTGACATAAAATACTATATTACCCTGAGCGTGAATATAGACTTGTGATAATGCAAGATGTTGAGCTTACCCCAGAAGTTTTTCTAAACATTACTTAGGAGAAGAGCTATTAGGCAGGCCGGGTGCTGCTCTAGATATTTTAACAAATGCAAGGCAGATATATCAGAATGACTCAGAGCTGAAGGTAATACCTAGACCTGTTGTTGGTAACTATTACTAGGACAATCCCAAACCCACACACCTTTATGGTAACAATGTATGGGATCAACACTGTTGTTAGCCACTCATTTAATGAATGCTGTACAGGAGGAGGTGGATTTTCTGATAAAAGTTAAAATACTTAATTTTGCCAGAATTTCTTTTTTTTTTTAAATGCCAGTTTTTCTCCTGTGCCATGCGACTGAGTTTTCTTTGTTTTTCTGTGTTGACACTGACTTTTGATGCCAAATATGAATTGTGCACAACTCGCAGTCAGAAAAAAACCTTTTCTGCAACCTTTAAATGCTAAAATAGGTCTAGGCAGCTTTGGGTAATGTTATCTTCTGTAATGCTGTGGCAGAGGGGGAGTGGGAGGAAGAAGGACAAGAAAAATAAATGCAAATTTCATTTTCAGAAAGAACAGTGACAATTGTCCCCACAGAGAGGTCTTCAAACGGACTCTTCGTTCATCACAAAGTGAAAGAAGCAGTAGTTCAAGCACCTATCTGAGACAGCACCTTTCACAAAAAGCTGTGGAGAATGGGCTAGTTAAAGCTCCACCAAGCTTGGTAGCTGCAGTGGAGGAGAAAATTGTGGATTTACCTTTAGTGTCCTTGCAGTCTTCAGTGTAGAAGGTCTCTCTGCGCAGGATGATTTCTTGTGCGATGATCCCGTAGCTGTACACATCTCCCTTCTGAGACACATCAGCATGACGAAGGTGCTCAGGAGCCGTCCACAGGTCTGAGGTTGAGGTGACAAAAGGGGAGCAGGTGAAGAAAAAAAAAAGTAGTTGAAAAGGGTGGCACTTTTCAGAGCATGTTTTGCCATAGTAACTGTTCCTTTTTACTCTTTCCATGTCAAATTCCAAGCACACTGGAATTTCTCTCATAAGCAGTTCTTTTGAGAGGCTGATATCAGTACAGGCTAGGTAACACTCTGATCTGGTAGTTTTCAATCTTTTAGGGTTTGTTGACCCTATTGTAGATGCAGATCCTCACACATCCAGTACAATTAAGGTTATTAATAATAAGCTTTTTTGTCTTAGGAACCTTTCTTAGGATTCCATGACCAAGGAATGACAGTGCTCTAAAAAAATGACTAAGATGTAAATTCTTGTGCCAGACGCAAACAGTGTTAATGCAAGATACCAGATGAGAAGACTCTACTAATTTCCCACTGGTCTTAGTGTCATGACCCCATTGAAGTAATTCCAAAATGCTCCTGAGACAGACATAATATTACTTGCTCATAATCTCTTTCTTTCTCCAGAAATTATTAATCTGTTTTTCTAGCACCACTGTACCTCAAAAGCAGGGTATTGTCATGGTATGGCAGTTTGTTATGACATGCTGCAGCCAGAAAGCAACACTGAAGCAATATCTAGCCACAATGAATCTATAGATCTTCTGGGGAAACAGTAAGTTTTCTTCAAGGAAGGAAGTCTAGGAGCTAGAAATTTTGAGGCTATTTCTCAATGCATTTATTTTATGTGCAACTAAAAAAAAGCTAAAAATATAAAAATAATATGAATTTAAATATGCAATTTTTAAAGGAGAAATGAAGTTTTGCATTCTGTGCACTTTTACTTTGCTTTTTTTTTATCTTCTCATTGCTGCTCAAAGGCACATTTGTGTTTGAATATATATATATATTTAATCCTAATGACCCCAGGTTCTTCTCAGGTCATATATTACAGTTATGGTGCAATGCTGTATTTTTTATTTCTCATACAGACTACATGGATTGAGATTATATAATTGCAGATAGGCTTCTCTTTTCACTCCAGATCAAGTAGGAAAGAGAAAAGGAGTAGAAAAGAGTGCTCAGCTTTATAGCAATGTCCCAAGAATAGTAGATGAAATAGAAAAATTAAGGAAAAGCCACAAAAATTATTCCCATCTGACTGAACAGAAATGCCTGGACTCCTGTCTAAGGAAGGGTAAACATTAGGGATATCATTATCAACTTTTAAAGACGTTCAAAGTGACAAGTGTTAACATTTATATTAAATTACCAAGCACTGTCAGACCATGTAAAGTAACACATGCAAATTGCACTATCTGATCAATGACAGTATCATGTGGTACTTGACTCCTTTTCGATTCTTCACACAAATTTAACATTATTGCTGTTTGCCTAAGGCCATTCAATGCTGCAAATGGCTCTTACAGTCCAGCTACCTGTGAGATACCTATGTCTTTTCAAACATAAATTGAAAATTCATCTTTTTTTTTCCCCTCACCTACACTCCCTAATTTCTTTCTCCACCTGCTAATACTTCTCACTGATTGTGTTATTTAAGTTAAAAAAAATGGTTTAGATGTAATTTATATAACAGATGCTACATGAAAAATGGATTATGTCCTGTCCATTGTAAAAGATATAAATGGGTCAAATTGTATTATGAATATAAGAAAATACCATGACAGAGAATCCAGATGAATACTCTTTTTACCTTTCTTTGGCGGCAGAATTGAATGACAGCCAAAATCAGTGATCTTCACCACCATGCGATTGTCAACTACACAGTTTGTGGATTTAAGTCGACCATGGACTTCAGTTTTGCTTGAGTGCAGGTAAGACATTCCCTGAGGTTGAGAATAAACCAGGGAGAAAGCAAGACTTGTGTGAGACACTCAGCTCTTACTACATCAACAATATCTATCCACGTAATTAAATGGTCTTTATCAGGAAAGCATATGCAGAAATCACAATTCCCTCTCACAGAGAAAGAGAAGTATTATTTTACAGAAGATACTTTCCAAGATCAAAGGAGAAGTCAATAAGGATGGATCATTAGATGGACTGTGTCTTAACCAAAGACCATGGTACTTCTCAGCAAGGTGTGACATTTTTTGAAAAGATTAAATTGACATTGGGTAATTAGGGATATTTATTTCCGCTCACAGAAGTTTTTATTTCATTGGCAACAAGTACTATTCTGGTAAAACTAGTACACAATTTGCTCCATTTCACACACGTAAAAAAAAAAAAAAGTTTCAAACTACATGTCCAAACAGTCACAATAGGTGAGAGAAGAACTGCTACTTATGTATGTGTATTCGAGGATTACAACACAGCAGAAATTCTGACAGATCTTTTTCTGCAAAGCAGAGGGCCAGAGAAGGGTCAATGCAGAGAATGCTGGATGAGGCACTATGGCTTATATAATTCAGGACATTATATAGATAGTCACGGAGATCACTGTTTATGAGTTTCTCCATACTAGTCAATACCTAATATCAGTTACTCACAAGCTAAGTGATGAGGACTTGCTGATTCAGTTTCAGCTGTATTTTCCTAGATTCAGACTCTGACTCACAAAATGCACATTAGCATACGCGAGTGTGTAGTTTGCCCCTTTTAACTTATCACTTCTGAATTTAGCTCATTTACTCTATAGCAGTCAAATATGGTGTAATATATGACAAGGGGCCAGAAGTGGGGCATAGCAGGAAAAGAACTTTATTAAGTGGGTGTAAACTGAAGAAAGTAGCACATGCTAATTGCCTCTTGTTTTATCCTCTTGTTTAGTCCTCTTTTTCTACAGGTCAGAATCTATATTCTGCAAAGACCATAAGTACTGGTATGTTATGACCACTTAGTTTCTTCATTGAATGGTCTTCCATTTCAACTCCTACATGTATATCTCATTCTCCTGGATGCTAGCTGATGGACTTTAAATTGGGTTACACAGTTCTTTGGGTCATGAGTGTAGCATAAAGCATGCTGGGTTTTCCCTCTTCTGGCACTCCCTTTTGGGAATAGATCAGAAAAGGCTATAAGAGATCACTGAGACATGAGCTGAGTTTTGGGAAGAGTAGATGTATGTCTGAGACAAAAGCAGCCTGCTAAAGATTCAATCCCTTAAGAATGTGGTTGGACTGGTTATCCTCGGCCTATCTAGACCATGCCAAAATTTACAGAAACTGTGTTCACTCCAAATCCAAGGAGCATGTTTCTCCATTAAGCAGCTTTTAATCATGCAGCCCTGCGGATAACATCCAGGGTGTTTTGTTTGTTTCAAGGCCTGTTTCCTGCAGCTGCACCTTCTTCCACCTCTTGTTTACAACAATCAGGAAATGTATGCACTGTTATAGCTGCAGGTACTTATCAGTTTTAGCATCAAATGGAAAGCAAAAATAACTTTAATTTACATATGCCAGGGCTTTCGCATCAACAATTTCTGTAAGCAAGTCTCATAACTTAGTCTTCCCTTTTTTTTCTGACTATCCTAGGTACCTATCTGGAAATACAGAAACCATTAAGAAGTTGCAGAGTGATTTTCAAAATTCATATTGGCATTCCTAAATCACTGATCCATTCTTATAACCTCTACTCTGAAGGTTTAGCTCTGACTGAGACCTTAGAATTGAACCATTTTCCTGGCACAGTGCAGAAGTATTACAGTTGCTTGCACAATATCCTGCAGTAGCTCCTCATTTAATAAACAGTCTCGCAATGGCATGCTTATAACTGCCAGGCTTGGTTAGTGCAGTTCCTTCTTAGCAGGACTTTCATTAGAACCTCTTTGTCACATACAGCCAAATTCATGTAGCTACAGGCGGTGCCCACCAGACACAGAGACAACAAAGATAGAAAAAAAAATAAAGCATATTTAGGGATTCCCCATTGCCTACCTAACCTTCTCCATGGACTAGGGGTGTTCTGGAGTAGTCACTGCTTGATTAGATGTGTCAGGGAATAGAAATTACCTAACCTGCTCTACTGAGAAACACTGGCACAGCAGCTCCTGTGGTGAAATGAGGGGTCAAGGAAGTAAGAGGACTGTTTGGTCAGTAAACAGTAAAAGTAGGGTGTAAGAAAGCAGTGGTGTAGGGAGGGACAGTGTATCAAAAGCAAAGCAGAAGAATTGCAGGAATTGATAATAAATTTTTCAACTGCAGGCAAAGCTAGGACTGGGCTTGAAAAGAGCAGACATTGGGGTGAGCTCAACTGGAGCTGAAGGCTATGCAGTGGCTTAAGTAAAGCAAGAAACCAAAAAGACAGGGTGCCTGGAGGTGGGGCAGCTTTAGTTTGGGAAAAGAAATAGAAGTGCATGATAATGCCTAAATCCAGGAGGCTCCTCCACAGTATTAACTGAAAAAATAGAGAAGGTTGACAAGTCGTCCAAACTGACTGTAAATTGCCAGATATTCCTAGGTAGATAAAGATTTTCAGGAAAATTCTGTGGATCCTCTCTACTAACGTGATTAGTAATGCTCAGGATCACAGAAATGATGCCAGGTGCCTTCTATTCTCAGAGTCTTTGTCCCCATTACTGATGCTTCAGTGAATGACTGGATATGAAGTCCTGGTCCTAGTGAAGTCACTTCCATTTGGACATTTGGTTACTAACTTCTGAGGGATTCATTCACTTTCTCATAAACAGAGCTAATACCAACTGTTGTTTTCCTGGGAAACATCTGCAGGTGAACTGCAACGTGCTAAAAAATGCTTTTGTGATATGCTAAAGGGAGGAAGGGAAACACTAAATAACCACTGTTATTTAAAATGAAACTTAATGCTGAATGTTAACTGAACTTGAAATTAGTCATCAAGGCCAAAAAACTGTGACAATTTGGATTAAGGGCATTTTAGCAAGAAGTGAGATTTTTCAATATCTGCTTAAAACAGGCATAGTGGAGTCATTCACTGAACAGATCGCGTCTGAATCGAGCCAGGTAGGAAAATGGGAAGCCTGTGAAACTGCAGAAGAGAAATAGGAGGAAGAGAGCGAAAGAGTGCTAGCAAAAGACAAGGGGCTGTTCTTCGTAGTGAATCACGGAAGTCCCTTAACTACCAACTAAACTGTTACAAGTCTATAACACTGAACAACACATGCTCTACTGCGCTCATCAACTCTTCCTTCCACAAGGGCCTAAAACACTGAAATTTAAAAAAAGCTACTGAAAACCAGTCTTGGTTTCTGTACAGGATGATTTCTTCCCTAGTTGCCTAAAATGTACAACTCTAGCGAATAAGTTTGGTCAGGATGCAAAATAAAGAGTTTGCTTGGAAAAAGCAAAAGCTGATGCCAATTTCTAGACACAAAGATACAAATTGGAATAATTCATATTTTTTAAGAAAAAAAAAACAAAAAGGTTTCCTACATATGCCTTACCAAGGCCAGACAGCACAGTGTACTTTGCAGGCCTTGTGACTGCTAATCCAAGCCACTAGTAAACAAATTGTTACCTTCTGATCTTTGGGTCGCTTTTGTTTGGGGCATATATTACTTGTTTGTGTGTTTTTAAATAGCCCAGAGCTAATTCTTCCTCCATCAGTTTGAGAGCCATTGACTTGTCTTGCCTCATAGAATCCAAGAAGAGGAATCTGCCCTTTTCCAGAGAATTGCTTTTGCAATACAGGACAGATTGATTAATGTTGCACTGTCAGCAGCCCACTTACCTTGGCAATATCAAACATAACAGAGATTTTAAATTCCCAGTCCATGAAAGTGCCATCAGGGTAGGAGATTTTATCATTTAAAACATGCTGTAAAAAAAAGAAAAGAATAATTCTAACATACATTAGGGAAAAAGTGAAAGAAAAAACCTAAGTATCTACATCATACAGCCTTTCCACCAGGGTGTGAAAAACATGGCCCTTCATTTTTCTTAGGAAGTACATGTACTAGAACAGGAGTTGATTCAGAAAGCAGAGAATATGAAATATATTTTAGGTTTACACAGCTATAAAGGTGAGGACTCCGGAGAGGGGTGGTTGTGTTTTTAAAGAACTAGAGATAGAGCTTTTACTTTGCTGCTTTGCTGTGAGTTTGTTCCAGAGCACGCTGCAAATGATAAAGAGTCTTTGCATGGACTCAGAAGCAAAGACTACTTTTATCTACACACGATCTGATACCACCAATTACTACATGACTAACACTGAAATAATATTGCCAATGATAAACCGTAAGTCTTTCCCGATTCTTGCCAGGTAGTAATTTAACATTTCATTTCATAAACAAACAAACAAACAAACAAAGGGTTTCATTCCATAATGAAATAATGAAATAGAGTATGTTTTTCTGTATTTTCAAACCTTGGGGCAACTGTGGGAGCAGCATTAGCATCAGCAAAGATGACATCTACAGCTTGGAAAATAAGAAGATATACCCTGTGTGCCTTCAATGAGCGACACAAAACAAATACAAGAAATTCCTAATCCTGATTGCTGCTATTGCCTGGACATGGCTAAGCCTGTATTTTACTTGCCTGCAACTCACAGCATCATCTGGCTGCCTACGACCAGCAATCTTCCAGCAACAACAGCAGTTGGGAAAGGGCTGGGAAGAACAGGAGAAGGAAGTGGGAACTTAAAGAGTCCTGTCACCACCTGCTCAGTTTGCTGCCACTGCTGCCACATGGGCACCAGAAGCATATAGCAGGGGTTATTTTACTATTTGAGATTTGACAGTTTGAGTTGGAAGAGGGCCTGCAAAATCCTTTACCCGCAAGGAACCTCTCTCGCAGTACTCAATCACTGCAAAGATCATGGTGTCTATCTTCACAGTGCCATAGAACTTGGTCAGGTTGTAATAATCCATCTGTAGAAGCTAGAACAGAAATATTACATCCATTTGAAAAATCAGTCATTGCTGGTGTAGAAACACAGGTCAAGGATAAGTTGTCTCAGGCCCTGATAAGAGGTATGAGTTCCTTTTGACTCAGTGTGAACTACGGCATTGCATGAAGTACTTGTGTCGGAGTACTTCTGTGTCGGAGAGATAAGAGCGGCTGCCACTGGGTATTGCAAGTTAATTCCAGATTTTACTGTAGTCTCCATTATTGCCTCTCTAGTAGTAGAACCTCACAGTTGGTCAGAATAGCCATTATGAGTGGATGCTGTGGATCAGTGTGCAAATGAGCAGGTTATAAAAATGTAATAACTCTGCAGGGTAATATGGACTCTGCCCATTTATAGAGACAACTGTAGTTTAGTATGCTTTGAATTACTTTTAAAGCTTATGCACATTGTACCTACATGCTGTTTAACACGGAAAAGTGTGTTTTACTCAGCAAGATGCTGTACTGTAGCCAAATTCAGCTCTGGTGCTGGAGGTGTCAGTATGCAGAAATCAGCAGAGAGATATTTATATTGAAAGAGCTGCCCTTAGTGTTTAATAATGAGATTTAACTACAATATTCCACTCTTAATGAATTAGTAATTACATGAGCAGGGTGGATTGCCTTTTAGCATCAACTATAAAAATGTCTTTTAGCAAGGCCTTATGACTGTATATGAATTACTTCACTCATCCTCAGCCTCACCGGTTACAGTCCAGATACTGAACTGGTGGTGAGATCACAGACCCACGGAGAAAGCTCCTCAGGCAAAACAGTTTGAGGAGCTCCTAAACCCATTCTACTCACAAACATGTTCAAGCTGGAGTTGGATTTGACAGTGGAAAGCAATCACTTGTAGGCTTCAGCCACACTTTTGCTACCTGCAATAATTACCTTGTTCAGTTCTATTTTTTGCTTCTCTGTGAAATTACCATCATTGTTCTTGAGATCCTTTAGGATTACCACCTGAAGAAAAGATACCAGTGGAAGAACAGTATGGTTTTGATACAAGACTTCATCCTTCTTTTCCCAGAGATGACTATAAAAGTGATATTTCAGAAACAAATGCCTACTACTTCATTATTGGAGTATCTCTTAACCAATCAGGAAGTTATGCTTCTAATTATAATCCAAATAATAATGAGTTATATTTCTCTTAAAAATTACCAGAGATAGGAGCTAAATTAACATTAATACAGATTATAACTCAACATGACTTAAAAGTTAGTCAGGCAGATAGTTGTACTGAATGTATAGGAATTGCCATGTATATAGCCTGTCCTTGTCCATTAATCCATTAATCTGTTTGATACCAAAGTTTGCTATATTTGCTCCTATTTCTGTCTTTTTGGATTAGGCCTGAAGTTCACTGCATCTGTTTTACCTGGTAGGAAACAAACTTCTTATGCTTCCCAAAAATCCAACCCATGCAACCCAGATGTTGTGTCCTGAGATCTGAAGAAAACTGACCATCTTCAACAAAAAAATCACACAAGCAAAGGAAGGGAGCATGAATACTGCGCAGAGTCAGTTTTACCTTCTTGTCATATTTGCCTTGGCGTAGTCTTTGGGTGTTGTCACGCCTTTTATCTTCGTCAATCTGGGAACAAAGAAGGATCATTAATTTGCAATCATCACATATTCTCCACTTGGCAAGTCCCAAGTGAGATAAGTAATGTCAGTGTGACCACAAAGAGAAGCACAAGCATTTCTCTGTCCAAGGAGTGCCAAAGAATGCCACAGAAAGTGTGGGATGGCCATGCCACTCCCAGAGCCGCTGGGGTCTCCACCTACTGCCTTTATGTTCTTGGACACTATAGAGGCAGAACAAAGCAGAGGGAAATAATTTGTAACAGTGGTGGCATAGAAGAGCCTGGACATCACTCCCCAGACTATTCTTCCATCACGAAATGAGCTTTTCTGTTCAGAAACAGATGTATTATTTTAGGGACCTACTGACAGGGATTAATCTCTTTTTTTTCTTCTATACAGTAAGTGAGGGTTAAAAAATAATTAAAATAATATTATTAGAACCCAGTCCTATCACAGACATAGTAGTCAGAGCCCCACCATCTATGGTCTTTAGAAGATGGAAGCCAAGACCCAGCCTACAGCACCATACTTCTCTTACCTTCAAACTAACATAATTTGTCTCACTGGTCTCCAGAGGTAAGATTTTCTCAGGTGGTATATGGGACCATTTCTTATTTCTAAGTCTATTATCTCTTCTGTACTTCCTGTGAAAGAAGCAAACTTGTTCAGAATACCTACCCAGCAAACTGAAACTGCAACAAGAGATTGGGGCAGGGAAATGTGGAGTGTCAGGTGTGTCTCTTATACAGTTGCCCAGTCTAAGGCTGCTCTTTTTCACCTAGCTCTGGCAAAGCCTAAACACTGATTCAGTTTCCAAGATTTAGCAGGAAAAAAAAATGGCCATTGCTAGAACCTCAAGGGAGGACAGTACAATTTAAAGCACAAAGAACCATTAGGATTTTGTATATCTTTCTTCTCTGTGTAACTGAGCGTACTCTAAAGGGAGGTCTTACAAACAAATACAAGCCTAAGGAAGTCCCGGCATCAATGCTGGATTGTTAGAACTGGTGCTAATGCAGTGCCAGGAGAGGAGGTAACAACACTGCTGAACAGTGAACTACAACAACCCCTGTGTTCTGCCTATCTTGTAAAAAGGAGGGAAGAGCCTCTGGAAATGGAAGGGGTAGTCTGCTGTTTCTCTTGCAGAGTTTCAGAGCAAAGACTGTCTTCTTTCAGACAAGATTACAAGAAGACTGGGATTCATCAGACTACCCACTGCCTCGTGCAAGTGCTTTCTCTAAAAAAAAACCAACAACAAAAAAACAGGACACCAGACTGACTGGAGAGACTTTAGGGAAATCCCAGCCCACTGATGGCTGCAGACAAATGATCAAAACAAGATAATCTATGGCATTAGGTAACACAGGTATTTCATTTTTCTAATGCATTTTAACTTCTATGTCTATAAGAAGAGGGAAACTAATATTAGCTGCAATCTAGAAAGACGGGTTGCCATTGTATCACCACGGTGCAATGTCATACTTGGCAGTCAGAACTACATGGGGAATTATGATGATTTATGAGATAAATGAGGAGTAACGAGGCATTTTGATTCTCACAGTTGAGAGTCTCTTCTTTTCTTGTTAGGATATAGTCTTCTGTCATAATTGCAATTAATAAGTTTGCTTTTATTTTCACACCAAAAGAATCAGTTCCCTAGCAAAAATACCAAAAATATTCTAAAAAATCCTCAGAAATTTCTTCTATATTTGACATTTGGGTACGTTACAGCGGTATGATAATATATTATAATAATTGAACCTAAAAAGATTTTTTTATATTCTATGCATCTGCAAATGTGGAAGAGCACAGAATCTTTTACAGGTTGAAACATTACAAGCAGAAGAACTTTAACTGTTCATTTATATGTTAGGACTGTGTTGTGGGAAAAAAGTAGATTTTCTGTTTCTTGAGAACAATTGGATATGCGATAGTTCTATACCTTCGTCTTTGATTTTTCCATCTTGGAAAGCCGTAGGTAGCCATGTAGATTGGTACAGTCAAAACAACTGCATTTGGGTAGTATCTTTTTAACCAGGTTTTCTTAAGACCTGATCTTCTCACTTTTTATAAACCTCTCTGAAATATGGCAAAGTGGTATCCTAAGCTACTAGAAGCAGACACTTGAGTAAGAAAAATTCTTTAAACATGAAAAAATAATACACACACACACACATACATATACACACATATACATATGCACTTTGGAAATGGAGTGCTGACCTAGCAACACCATGGATGTAAACACTGAAGCATGTACAGTGAGGGCAAACACACAGGTATGTGGGGAAAAATAAGGAATGGTTCTTCAAGAAGAGATCAAAAGAGTTACCCAAGGAGAAAAGTCATTGAAGGACAAAGAGAGGGACAAAGGGTTGATACCTTAGAATCAGCAAAGAGATGATCAGAACCAGAATCACAATTCCAGCGAGTGTAAAGACAGCAATAGTTAAAACATGTGGACCTGCAGAAAGAAAAAAAATGGGAAGTAAACAGATTTATCACAGACATTGAGAAAGAACATTGTACTTTTCAAAAAATATGTCATTATCCATGAATATACAATCCATGGTTGCTGAGCAGGAATATTGCTTTGGTCACACCTTAGCTCAGAAGCTTTGGTAAAGATCAGCCAAACAGAAGATACATGCCTGTCCCCTTTCACTGCAGGATGAGGCACGAATCAGCACAGTGTGATCTTTCATTAGCAGCCAGGGCATAGGCATTTGATAGGGACAACCAGGTGGGAAGTGAATTTAAAAACACTTTTAACTTATTTTTTATTTTTAATTTAATCAGCTCAACAGTAGAGTTTTCAGGTCTTCTCCTTTGAAAAAAAAAAAGACTATGAAGTTGACTTAGTTTATTAGTAACTATGTTTTTAAACATTAAAAGGCTAAATTATTCCTTATAATAATTCCAGCGGATGATGGCAGCAAATCTTGAGAATAATTCTGTGTAAGATGGAGATATAGGGATATAGATACTTCATTCTTTAATTGCAGAGTCACCAGCAAGCAGAAAACATTGTTTATGCCCAGAATATCCAGGGCTTAATGCTCTCCATTGACTCATTTGGACAATGTTTTCCCAAAACTGGAGAACAAGGATTTGGTCCCCTATATATATATATATATATTTTTACCATTAAAAGCAATATTCAGTGATTACAGTCTGATTTAGGCTTTCTAATGCTGAAAATAAGCTATCTTTTTCCTTCTAGACTAGCAGTGCATCAAAACAGCAGGGTAGATTCCTCTTTTACAGTGTATTTTGTACAGCAACTCATACCTTTTTCACCCGAGTTAACTTCAGGCCTGGAAGGCCAAGGACCATATTTTTTTATCCCAGGATTTGAGTTGAGACAGATTACAGCTGATGGTGAATTCAAAAGGCATTTCTTGCAAGGATTTGTTATCCAAGGAGAAGCTGGAGTGAAAATTATGGTGCCACGTGAACCTATGCAGTCTTGTCAACATTCAGCACCAGGGTTCTTCCTTTACTGGCCTGGTTGTTTAAAGCTGCTCTAAAGTTCTTGTAGACAGAGCTTTGGAAACCAGACGCTCT
>NW_010587667.1:89810-109803 GCF_000705375.1 Tinamus guttatus | reverse complement strand
GTGACATCCTTCATATTTGTCTTATGATATTATATAAGATATTACAGCAGAATTAAATGTTCTCCAGCATTAACATATGAAAATATCAGTGTAACAGTGGATCAGCAGATGATTACAGCTGCATTTTTAGTTTTCATTTCCTAGTGCGTGAACATGAACCAAGTGAACAGAGTGATTTGACAGAAAATAGTGTGGTTACCTGGATGTCTTCATCCATCTTTGTGGTATTTGAGCTGTTTTCAGGTGGCTGCAGGGTCAGGACAAGTACATTCTGCATGTAACTGGCTGAGCTGTTGTCCCTGAAGTATGTGTTACTGCAGAGCAAAACACAGGAGCACCCAAAACAATCAGCCACAGGGACAGGAGAAACCCTAAGAAAATCATTCTGCCCTCCCCAGTGGAAGTGTTAATTAACAGGTTAATGGAGTGCTTCTAAAAACAAAAACACAGCTCTTAACATTTTTCATTCCCTGGTGGCAGCTTCTGTGCTTAACTATTTAAAAAGATAACATCAGGGAGATCTGGCAATCTGAAACTAAACAGCTGCAGTGAATTATTATTATTACAACAACTGTTTTGTTTCTATGCTGTTTGTTTCCCCTTCTTTCAAGTAGTGGTTCAAGAAGTGAGTATCTTCTTGGCATCCATAGTAGTGGAATATATAGGTTCTTCATGCTATTGCTTCTGACTTTTCATTCTTCAGTGAGCTAGGAAAAGTTACAGGAAACTGTGCAAATTTGCAAACTGATGAAACAAGCAGTAAGGATTATAGCTTTCAGATGTCTTTGATTTCAGCATCCTGACAGGCCATCTGGAAGCGCTTCCCCGATTAGTATTGCAAAAACTAGATTTATGTATTACAGCGGAATTTAGCAATACATGTTAGTCTCAAGTAGAAGCCCCTATCATCGCTACAGCTGGCCTGATTAGAACTCTTTGGTATGAGCTTTCTGTCATTATTCAGGTGTGATCTTTTACTCTTTCATTTAGCAATGCAACAGGAGTTTTTGAAGACCACAGGCTCTGCTCCACAAGTACAAGACGGGAACCTGATTCCAGAATCCTGTCCCATTCATTGAACTGTCTGACATTGAAGTTGCACTCTTCAGACAGGAGAAGTTCAAAGAACTTTTCAGTTTGGCTTGGACTGAACTATCCAGATTTCACTAGACTCCACCAGACCGGATAATCCTATAACAGCCCCTCTCCCCACAATGTCTGAATGTGTGTGTCCTGTCTGCCAAAGGATTCAGAACTGAAGAAAATTTAAATCCATTGCTTTGCCTGAGGGATGTCACTGCTGGAAATGATGAGATTTTTGCCTACTGTCTTCTGCTATTGCTTGAGTTTGGATCTAACATGTGCCATATTTTGTTTGTGTTCTAGGAAGAACATGAGATAGGCAGCAAAATCAGAGGAGTATGTAGCAAATTTAAGTAGGGCAACACATAAGGTGGGCTGAAGCAGTTGGCTGTATCAGATCACATATCACAGCAGAGAAGTCCCTTCTCAGCCTTTCCTATTGTAGAGAACTGAGGCAATTACACATACAGCACCAGCATGTCCCTGTAGTGCATTTAAAAAGAAAGGGAAAGTCTTGCCTTATGAAAAACAGCTGAGAATTCTTAATGCCCAGATAAAGTTGTGAAAATACTAAGATTGTTAGAGGCACTTCTAATAAACATACACATATATGCTGAACTTTGAAAGGAGACAGAGTCGACTGTTGGAACTCAAACTGCAGGCTCAAGTAAATGTTTGGACCTAAAAGTTAGATGACTGAAGTCATTATTCCAAAGTGCTTCCCTCCTGAACTGTCAAGACCAGCTTTGGAAGGGAACGCTGGGATGTCCCAGAGGCCTGAAATTGTATGGATTCTTTGACTACATCAACAGTGAAATAAATAAGATCAAGGCATGGGCACACACTTGTATGATCATCCATACCACTAAGCTGCCAGCACAGTTCCTGGCATGGTTTTGGCCCAAGCCATCTAGTTTCTTCCAGATTGTGACTTGGCAGGATGATGGGAGTCATTCTCAAAAGGCGGTTTGGACATCTGAGATAGTTTAGCTGTGTGGATGCAAGCTGTGTTGTAACAGGCTTAGGGCCATTGGTCCTCCTATTTATGAATGCATATAAAGCTTTTGAGCCTACCAATGATAAGGCCAGTTTGCAACAGTCCTCATCTATAATTACTTTCTAATTCTAAAGATGAAATTGAAAAATGGAGTACTTATTTATAATGGAGTTATAAAGATGTTGATCAGTGAAGGAAAGGTCTCATCCTTTAAGTCATTTAAAAACAGAATAAGTAAAGCTTGGAAAAATATCCTGCAAGATTAATTATGCAATTGTCTAGTTGGATAGACAGTAAGAAAAATACACAATCTCATGAGCATGAGATCAGACATGCTCTCTGACATCAGATTCTATGGTTCTCTAATGGGTTCTGCAGTGAGGTAAAGGTTGAGCAGTATGAAGCTCATACCTGTTCTGGTCACTGCTTTAGAAAAGTCTCATGTAAACTGGTTGGATGTTGTAGAGGATGTGCCACAATTTAAGCATTAAACAGCTTAAATAGCAACAGTAGTTAAACAGCTTAAAGGGCAAAGGATGTCTATGAAAAATATTTTGTGAGAGATCATTTCTTCAATGCCACAGTTCCAGTCATACTATTTTGATTATCTCTGTCCTGCAGCAAGCTGCAGAAAAATGAGGAAAAGCAGAGGTGATACTTTACTTGAAGAGATCTATCAGGATGATAATTATGTCTTCATCCACTTGCTCCGTCCCTAGGTCAATGCTGACGTCAGCAGGAGAACCACACATGATGATCACTAGAGATCAGGCAAAAATGGAGAGGTAGAGATAAGGAGAGGACATTTGCTTACTCTCAGTGCTTGAGTAGCAGGTAGTATAACAGTGTTGGGCTGAGGCAATCTGAGCTATGTTGGGACCCAAGCATTGGGCTACAGTCTGCAACAGGACAGGGATATCTGAGAGATGCAGTTTGGTCCCTCAATGCCTACTCCATGTTATGTTTGATTGCCCTAAGACATTACTATTACCTTACTCGAATAAGCCTTAGCAATACTGTCAGGTTACTAAATATGAAAGTTTCTCAAAGTAAATGGCATTCAACCACTACAGTTTCACTGTCCTATAGCTCGCACATTCATTTTGCCTGTTGATGCCAGGTGCATAGTCTTACTAGAAGATGAAGTATATAACTCATCAGTGTCTCTAGTATAGATTGATCAGTTCCTGAAGAAGTGCCCCTTACTCCACAGGCAATGCCTGCATGTTTAGCAAAGCTGCAAATATAGGAATGGTAGGTAACTAATCATTTTTGTAATACTAAAGGCCCTGATCAGAGCTGTCATTTCTCAATTTCTGAATCTTTCACAAAAGAGGGTTCATAAGAAGATAATGTCATATCTCAATGGTATAATTAACCCCAAGATGCCTCTGGAATCAGAGTAGTCCCCCATACTCTATAGGGAAGGAAAAAGGAATCTGAGAACTTTGTGCCAGGTTACATTTGCACCAATGTGAAGCAGTGTGTGTGTTTTCCACCATTTCTATGGAAAGATTGTCCCTAAAATGTAACTAAGGGAGTCAGACTGATTTTCAGGGAATAGCAACTTACCAGCAAGACAGAGTCCTCCCTCAGCCCCCCTTACCATTGCTTTTCCGTTTTGGATCTTTCACAGTTTTTTTAAACTGATCTGAAGTCCTTAAAATTTCCTTGATCTTCAGGTTTTCAGAGAACTGTGTGACTCCAGCATCTAGAGCATTCATGTACCTGATACAAAGCAGGGAGCACAAATATTGTCAGAAATTTGCTAACCCCTCACATTCACATAGTGCCTTCTCTCCAAAATAAGCCAACATGCTGGTAGATAGACTGTTTAGTGTTTGCAGCATAACAGGAGCAGTTTTTGTGCACCTATGAAAGAAAGTTAATACAGAGCATGAAAGAATTAAAAGCATCTTGAATATCACCCAAAGGTATTTAAGTCTGGTAATACAAAGGATGAGGTGAGCAAATACAATGGAGTAATAAGACATTAACACTTAAAAATAAACTGGGATGTGGGAAACTTTTAGTGACAGATAGCTCTAGGATTCTCTGCTGTAATAAGACTTGAGGGCTAATCTTAGGAGACACGTTGGAAGAGTTACAGGATTAAACGGGAGCTACAGAAAGAACCAACATCTCAAAACACACACACAGTCTGATGGTGAAAGAAGATAAGAAAGGAGGAAGGCAGCAACAAGAACAAAAAAAAAATCTATACCGAGTCAGCTAAACATCGAAGGGAAGAAATGACCAAAAAAAAAAAGAGGAAAAGGCTAGCTAAAATATTAAGCATACTCCCAACTCCTAAATCCTATTCTTGCCTCAGTGCGTTCTGTTCAAAAGGGTTGTTCTGTCTGAAACAAAGTTAGTGTGTGGAGAGGAGGGGGGAAAGGAAATTTTCTATTTTCAAACTCTTTAACTTTCTGATCTACCAACACTGAGATCCCAGCCCTGTAGAGTAACAAGCATCTTTTCCAACCCATTATTCTCAGAAACAGAAGTAATCATTTATTTATGGGAACATAAAAATAGTCGGAACATACCTGATTTTGCCTAGGCTCAGCTATCAGTACAGACATTCATGCACTTTTATACATATATGGAGGAAACAGCCAATGCAGTATACTTTGTGTTTTAACTAAAAAATTTATTAAAAAAATTAAAGAAGTATAAAACCTTTAAGCTGATAGTTTCTACTAAAGCAGAACGTGATACACATTTTTCCCAAATGTATTAGGATGAAAAATGACAATAAAATGGGAAGAGATACAAAACTGATTTTAAAATATTTTGTTAAGTCAACAGCAAAGGAAGTTATAAAGAAGAATCTGAACAAAAATTAGCACTTGTGTTTCAAAACCAGAAAGAGAGGTAATTCTAGCAATTACATCATGTCATCAATTTATTGTAAAATAAAGAAGAAAACAATAGAAGGCCCTAACTATCTATAACACAGTGAAATGGAGATTGATATTTAGGCCTTTTTATCCTATGAAAAGGATTTTAAATGTAAAATTACACATAGATAATATCGTCTAAGTACACTCTTACATCACTTTGAAGACAATAGAGTTTTATAGTTTCCTTAAAATTCTGCAGGCTCCTCAGGTTATGAATTGGAAATATGAATAACAATTATTTCCATGAATTCTTAGCTGTCTTTGAACTACCTTTTAAAAATAGTAGAAGAGGTAATTGAATTAATCATTCTCTTCATATCCTAACATTGGGGGAAAAAATCAAAAGAACATAGAAATATTGACATGAAGTGAAAATTGAAGAGTCAGTAAACAAAGAGCAATGACAAATACCAATATATTATTGCATATACCTGACTAAAATACTCTTTCATTTTATAAAAGGAGAAAACTCAGTATTCTGAAGAATCAAGTACAGGCTGCTGTTTCATGTCACAAAATAAGAATTGACTCCTGTGCTCCAAACTGGTGTGAGCACAGCTGAAATTTTGCAATTATTTGGGGTAATTTTGTTCAAACAAAGATACTGTTTCACATTTGGAAAGGTCTCAAAGTAATAATAGCGTCCACCTAGAGACATTAAAAGAGCTAGATAAGACCCCTCGACCTAAAAACACATCTGTGGGGAGAACAATGAGGGAGCTTCTCACATGTAGCACTCTTTACATGAAGTATTTCCAGACAGGACAAGTTTTTGATAATTCTGTCCATAGCAATTTTCAAGGCTTGAGATTTCTTAAAAGTATTCTCAAAAGTGCATGACTTTCTACATTGATAGCTGAGTTTATGTAAAATTGAGTATGTCCTACCTATTTTTATGTTCCTGTAAATTAAGAATTATCTCTTATGTTTTTGAGAATAATGGGGAGAAGAAGATGCCTAGCGCTCTATAGGACCGAGATCTCAGTCTACTTAGACTGGATGTAACATTAGGATATGCAGGATACCTGAAGGATGTAATTCATCTTTTCCTGCTCATTTCTTGATAGCAGTGTAGCACCTCCAAAAGAAAGGAATTGAAGGACAGCCTCTTGAAGCTATGCCCCAAAACAGAGATTGAATTTATCAGAACAACAGCTGGGGCAGATGTGAAACTGCACCTTACCAGAAGCAAACCTCTGAGTTATCATTCCTCTTGTAAACGTAGGCAGATTCCCAGGCTGTGGTTTTGAAAGGCAAACTGGCATTATTCCAGAAATAATAGAAGAAGTCATTCAGTTTCCTGGCTGGGGTCAGAATGCGGGTTAGGTTTTCTTTATAGTCACAGGATAGTCCAAAACTCCCTGCAGAGATCAGAGGCATGCTCAGTATCGTGTCCACTCTGAGGAGAGAGAAAAGAGGACACGTCTGAATTGTGGTGGCATCAAGGCAGCTACTGTGTAATTTCCACCCCCAGCATCCTCTCATGTTGTGGCCTGCATAGTTGAACAGCAGCTTAAACCTGAAACTGAAGGTTCCTAATGATCATGAGCAAATTTCAAATCAGTATGGCCTGCTGAAATGAGCATGCCAGGCATCTTCTCCAAGTGTCCTGATCACCTGTGCCACAGGAACTTTCCTTATCTAGCTTCTTGTGGTACTGTGCATCAACTGAGCCAGAGGGATCCAATGGTTCTAGGATGCATCCAATTCTGCTCTCAGATTTGTCATCAAGGACTGTGCACTGTTTGCTGGTCTGTCAGGAATTAACTGGTAAGTGATGTATATATTTTCAGCAATTCACCTAAGCGCTGGGAGATGAAGGTGGCTTATGACCTATTCTAAGGGCCAGAACAACAGATTACAAAAAGGCGGGGACAGCATATATTCCCAGGAAAACTCTCCCAGATGACTGAAATGACAAGCTACACACTATTAGAAGGTTCTCAAGTAATCTGTTTGTCAACATATGTATGCAGTAAAAAAAAAAAAAAAACCTTTGGTGTCTGTAGTCACATTTGTAAAATTATAGGAAAATGTCTTGACAAATCCAAGGTGTGCGCTCAGGGAATTTAAAGGAGGCTGTCTTGGTAATGCTATTAAGTTAGTTTTGGATGAGCAAGGGGGATTTTACCGCCGCTCCGATTTGTGAGCACTGCCAGATGACTGTTTTCCACTGTAACTTTTAATATGAAATGGATCTGATCTCTTTATTAGACAGTACTGGAGGGGGAAGGTTTTGTTGCCATCAAAAAGGTTTACTCCTGCAAGCCAAAGGAAAAGTCTTTCCGTTTCACTATGGCATAATTTAGAAGATGGACAACAGCAACAGTCAGAGAGAAAATAAGGCAACCCTCTTACCGGAATGGTTTGGTGAAACGACAATATTTTTTTCTCCTTAAAGAGAATAAGTTGGATAAGATGAAAGTATTTTTATAGATGTTGTTATTAGACTAATGATATTTCAGTTCTTATAGAGGACAAGTTATTTTATACCAGTGAATTTTGACTGTGAAAAACATATTCATCAGAGTTGTTGGCATTATTACAAGAGAAATTTGTTTTTCAGTAAAGGCCACTGTCATTACCAAAATAGAAAGTTTACATTTAGTGCAATAGAAAGAGACCCAGGAGATGTAATAAATTAGGAAATGTAATGAAATGGACATTTTTCTAGCTGAGATAGTATGCTGTAAGCTAAGGCACCTATTTTTATTTACAAACCTATTGCACCATGAGCAAATCCAGATTGGTGCCTGATGGTTAGTGCTCTACATTGCCCTGCACAAACTTCTGCTACTCATACTTCTTACCAGTTACTAGTTTAACTGTGTCAGCTTTGGAAGAAAAGACTTGGACATTATTCTGGACAGCTCCATATCCAACAAATTAGAAATCCAAACACAGTTAGGAAACACAACAAACAAAATGGAGTATATTACACAATATTTTATTGTGGTCTTATATATAAGGAAGACTGTATTGTTTTTATTATTCTATAAATCAATCACTTTCCCTGGGAAGACTATGTTCCCTTCTGGTTATCCCACCCAAAAGGTACAGAAAAAGCAAAGTTCGAGGCAAAAACATCCCTATCTTTTCTGTATTTCTCAATGAAGCCAAGACACTAGCAACATTTAAAAAGGGGACAGTGATTTAGTTAGGTAAAAATATGAACTAACTTGTATGCTATGATTTACCACTTTTAAACTGAATGATGCTAGTGCTGTGCATTCAGTTTGACAATGAACATATAATATAGAATTATATATATTGATGTCTAATATGCTGATAGAAAGATTCTCTTGTTTTTCAGGTATGCCTTCTCAGGCAGAAGGATTAAAATGAAACTGCTCATTATATGAACAGTTTACTGTAGGTGGTTGGGATTTTTGGCTTTTCTCTTGTCCATGTGACTCGGGCTCCTTTCAGTGACTGAACATGCACCTAGAAGGATCTCAGTTGCTGCGGTACTGCAATATCTACGTGCATCAGGCTAATAACTAGCTTTCCTACCATGCTTGTTGAAGTGATGCGTGTTCTGACCTCTTATAAACATTTTCCTGCTAGTGGTGGGATTGCATTGATGGGGTTTGGAAAACGATTTCTTTCTCTCCAGCAAACACAATGGCTATGAATATAAGAGTCTTACTGCCTTGACTGCACAGTCCAAGGTGTCTACTGAATGCCCAGGTCCAATCTTTCTGCTGGCTTGTTGGACATAGAAGAACTTTGTTCAAGAGTTCATATCTTTAACACCAAGGAAGGCAGGCAAAGGTGTTTTAATACTTACGAGACCATTTGATAGGTGGCATAAGTGCAAGCAGGTCCTATGACAGCACAGCCAAGTGAGTTGTTAATCTGCAAGAGATCAGAAAGGGTCAGCAGTGGGGACAATGCAGAGACCTATCACAAAGAACAGAGTGGGAGAACAAAGAAGACTACAGAATTTAGGAGGAAGTCCCAGAATTTAGGCAGGAATGGAGTAAGAAAGGAACTGCAGAAAAGTTAAAAAAAAATCTGGAGTACAAATGAAAGGAGTTAGAGAATTACCTAAGAAAAGAGAGAGGACAGAATAGTGCCTGTGAGTATGACTTTCATTGAAAGATAAGAAAAACCTCTGCAGGAGCTAACTTCCTGGTCTGCAAAGTGAAGCAGTAAGGGAGACGTAGAGCACGTTAGGGTTAAAATGCATAATAAATGCACCAGTAACCAGTATGGTGCAATTGCAAATACGGAATTACATACCAGAAGAGTGCCTGCACTTGGAGTAGACAAAAGGTTTGGAATTTTGAGATACTCTGTACAGAAATTAGATTATTTATGGGTATATGAAGTTTTTATGACCACCAAAATTAATAAGGGCCCATTTGCTGTTTGTCATGAATGATTTTTCTAGTAACTAAGATTATAGCATATGCTCATACCTTGTTAAAATCAGATTGTCAAAGCTTTACTTGGAGGCCAAAGCTATTAGATACCAGCAAATCCACTGAAACATGCTTTCTTGAATGTGTTGTAAGGCACCCCTTGTAAACTAAAGCATTTTCCAGCATATTTTTTCTCCATGTGATTCCTCTGATTTCTTGTATGGAGCGAGCATGCATTTCATCTTTGCCCTCTGGACATAGTTCCATGAGTTCTACAATGTCACTCTAATAGCACTTCTACCCAAAGGTGCACATTCTCATCATTACACAGCTTTCCTCTTTGTGCTGGCACAATATTTGTGTAATTCCATGGCGAACCAGATCAGGGAACTGATTCAGCTGGAAATTGACTGATTGGGCTGTCTGTGCTTTTATTTTTAGCTGTATTACTTTGGCTGTGTGGCCACACAGAGAGCTGTGCAGATATAACAGAGGGAGTAAGCAACTCCCTGTCAAATTTATTTTTAAAAACAAATTCAAAAGTTATTAGTAAAAGACAGAAGAGATAAATGAGCACAGATATATTCACATGCACACATGCACACAAAAACACATGGAAGAAAGTTTTCTTCTTAGGAAGTTAGCCTTAAAAAAAAAAAGCCTAAAAGCTGATACTCACATAAATTTGCCTGATGAGGTCCACCCCTTCACAGGTGCTGGTACGACAGCCTTCAGAGACATACAGTAGTGCGCCAAGGCTGTGGAAGCTAGCATTTACTGTAACATTTATTCCTGCCAGAATATAAGAAAACAACATTATGAGATGTAGATAACTCTTAACATACTCTGTGTTAACACACTCTCTCCTTCTTTCTTTTTTTTTTAACACAGATAATTTCATGCTAAGATATTTCCAGTCTCAATAAACTACTACTAGTGAGACCACCTACCTAACTCACACTACTTAGCATGGGATTAGAGAATTTGCTCCAGTGCTGACTTCCCCTACTGAGTATTACTGCTGGTCATTATCAGACATAGATTTTTAGAGCTCTGTAGAAACAAGACACCACTTTGCAACAAAATGGAAAAAACAAACAAATAACAACAAAAAACGCTTCAATTAGCAGACAGTAGGAAAAGTGAATCATTTCTCAAGAACATTTTTGTCAAAAGATGTCTAGAGAGTGACAATATACCAGTGATATTGAAAGAAGAAGTAAGATACTGAAGTGAATAGAAGCATTATCTACAGTGCACTTGATTGAGGACAAAAAACATATGGGCTGCAGACTCTTCACACTTCAAGTCATAATGTGATCAACAAGCAGGGATCAAGATGCAGATTATTCTCCAAGAGTATAGCCTATCCAGGCAGGAGAGGAGTCTCATTTTTTACATGGTATATCTCTGGCAATCTCGTAATTATGAAATAGGATGGATTAGTGCTAGATTCTGTTGCAAGGACAACTCAGTCACTGGACTGGAGGGATCATTGGTGTAACCCTGTTCAATAATTCTTGTGTTCTCAATCCCAAGTGGACAGACACCTCAGAAAGGAATGCAGGAAGAGTCTTCCCAGCTACCATGTAAGCCAGAATGGTTCTGCCTACAGCACTTCTGTTTTCACAGAAGGAGGGCCATTACTACTGTAAGAGTTACGCAGAGAACATGGACCACCAAGAAGCCTGTCTGAGGAGCAGTTTGCAGAAAGTGAGATCAGTAGAGAGCTGTGACACTAAGTCTGACAAGAAACAACAGTAGGAAAGCCATTGCCTTACCTTCCATCTGGAACTGCTCTCGTATAATGTTCAAGGCTTGTTCCACAGTTGACCTCAAATCATAAGTAGTCACTGGGAAATCCGTGTTATCCATGAGCATCACGTTGATCACATAACTGTCGTTGCTACACTTGTTTGAACCAATTTCTTGCAGTAGTGGGAGCAGGAGAAACAAAGGCCAAATGGCCAGAGGCAGCATCCATTGCTTCATCTTTGCTCAGTTTAGATCCATTCTGTGTGTTTGCTCTTTTCTCTTTCTCTCGGAGATACTCAGATCTCCCAGAGATCTCTCTCCCAGGTACCCTACAGTTTCGTTTCTGAATAGAACAAAACAGATTTCCACGCTGTAAGTTCAAAAATAGGCTCTGCAAGACTCCATTTAGGTGCTTCCCTGTCCCCCTTTTCTGACTTCACCTCTGCCTGTCCCTCCGGTGTCTTAGGTGGCACTTCTGTTTGTTAACAACAGCAGAACTCAGGTAAGGCTAAAGGTTGCTGTCAGTGTTTGCTCATGGAAAGGCTGAGGCTATAAAACTGAAGCATTACCAGAAACCTTGTCTGATAAGGACACTAACTTTTCATCACACTGATGGGCTGAGGGAAGGAAGGAGGAGGGGGCAAATGGACTGTAAAACAGGCTCTTTAAAATGGAAATAAAATAAAAGCCATGCTAAAGCCTAGAGGAAAACAGATGGTTGCCTCATGTTTGAATTGCTCTACAATACTACCTCTGTTGGCTGTGCTCATAAACCAAGGTTATATTTTCTTCTGTGGTAAATTACCGATTTTGTTTGGTTAGCTTTTGCCATCAAAGTATCTTTAATATTGGCAGAAATGCCTGACTTGAAGCTTCTGTTTCTGTTTAGAGAGTAGGCTTGGCACCCAACATTGCACCCCGGAGTGCCCCAGCTCTGCCCTAGAGATATTCGTACCACACAGCATTGCCCACTCCGTTTTGTCAAATGGTTCCTGATACGGGGGACAACACGTTCCTATTTTACGTGGTATGACTTCTTATACTGGGTAGGGATTAGCAATGCTGAAGGGCCTGACTTGGACCTGCATGACTAAAGCTAGATTGTAAATGTCATCACTAACAGGCACACGCTAAAGGACATCATGGTAATGTTCGTGAGTAGAGCTCTAAGACTTTCTTGAGTACTTTTCCTAAAAACAATCCCATCATTTTAATTTCCCTGAGAATGGTCTCAGAGAGGGTAAATAGAATGAGTGTGAGACAAAAAAAAAGAAAGAAAAAAAAAGAAGTTTTACTGATAAGCGAGATATATAAGATTGGGTTGTGATTGGTGGCACAAGTTCTAGTTGGAGGCTTGTAACAAAGCTGTACCCCAGGGCTCAGTATTGGGTCCAATCTTGTTCAACTTATTCATTCATGACCTGGATGAAGGGACAGAGTACACCTTCAGTGTATGCTGAAGATACAAAACTGGGAGAAATGGTTGATACACCAGTGCTGTGCCGTCATTCAAAGGGACCTCAACAGGCTGGGAAGATGGGCAGAGAAGAGCATCAGGAAGTTCAACAAAAGAAAGTGTGAAGTCCTTCACTTGGGAAAAACCCCACGCACCAGGGCTGGAGTCTCTCTCATATGAAGAAAGGCTTAGAAAGCTGGGACTGTTCAACCTGTAGAAGAGAAGGCTAAAAGGGAGATTTTAGTAATGTGTATAAATACCTGAAGAGGATGTAAAGAGGATAGGACCAGACTCTTTTCAGTGGTACCCAGAGATAGCACAAGAAGCAATGAGTACAAACAGAAATAGGAATTCCATCTGAAGATGTGGAAAAACTTCTTTTACGGTAGAGGCACTGGTTGCCCAGAAAGATGGAGTCTCCATCCTTCAAGATGTCCAAAAGCCATCTGGACAGGGTCCAGGACAACATGCTCTGGGTAATCCTGCTTGAGTAGGGGGGTTGGACTAGATGATCTCTAACTTCAGATCAGATGATCTTCCAGCTTCAATTGTTCTGTGATTCTGTGATAAAGGGAACCAACAGCTTTCCACAAAGGAGCATTTTAAATAAAGTACGGAGTGTGACTGGTCAAAATTTGCAAGGGTCTTAAACACCTATAGAAGCTTTTATTTTCCTACTGAAACTTAGACTGAGGCTGTCAGATAATAAATCATTTCACTTTTATCACTGTCCTGAGGTAATTTTAAGACAAACAAAGCAAGGAAATTGATCACCAATAATGTAAATAAGTGTGCTTTTGGTGCAGAACTGAAAACCTACACTCTTTCCTTTGGAAAGCCTGTCTCTAAAAGGTGATGCATACACTTCAAATGTATTTGCACAGTGTTATTACATTACCCTATTTTTAATACTTAATGACTTGAGTGTTTCTTCTACCAAAAAACAGGAGAGACTACGAACTAGCATTTAAAAACAGACCATGAACACATCAGCACATCCAATCTAGCTTTTCTAATTAGGAATATCGTAACTCTAAATTAACAATCTGGCATGTAAAGACCTGGACTACTATAGATAGCTAGAGTGGCAGACTAAGAATGGAATACAGCTTTTCATGTTGAGATTATCTGATCATTTTTGGCCCATTTTATAGGTATGTATGTGTCACATAGGGAATATGTGTGGCACTGAGTCCCTCTGGTTTTGTATTTATTCACGTGATTATTTAGCTTTCATAGCAGCTTTAAAATGTCCTTTAAAAACAAAAGGCAAAACCAATTATGGTCTTAGTGTAGCATTTCTTTCTACCCTCTCCCTTCCTTCCTACCTCCAAAGTACCAAAGGGAGTCCACACACAGAACAAGGTATAATTGAGTTGTTGACCTCTCGACTTTTAATTGCCCAGTATATGTAGTTTCTCTGCGTCAAGTCTCGTGACAGGAGCATGCCTTGAACATCAGGTGATGTGGAGTGGGAGGGCCTGCTGCAGAAGACTGCGGTGGAGGTGAAGCGAGCACTCCTCGGTGCACAATGATCGACCACCGCACATTCCTGTCCATCTCAGGGTTTTAGACATTAGACACAGTTGCTTGGCAGACTGATGGGAGACACCTGTTACACAGGCCCAGCAAAACAAAGAAAAGCTGTGAGTTACTACTATTAGAAGAATGTGAAGGTGGAGAAAAGAAAAGCAGACAAGTACCTTACACGTAAGGCACAAGATCTGTTGGATCTGCTATAAGCAAAAGCCAAAACTTCTGTATGTTGGTGTTTGCTGGGATCCCCTGAAGGGAATGTACCATATGCTCTCATGTAAGGAGAAAGGAGGAAGATTAAGGGAGAACAAAACCCTGCCTGTGCCCGAGGGACCTTCAGTCCTAGGGAATAAAATAGAAGAAACATGCATGAGAGTCCATAATGCACCAGCTACTGAAAGAAACTAAGCCCCTAAGGTTCCCAACCAATTTGATCTAAGGGAAAATTCTGTTCTAATGGCCAGCCTAGCAATCTATATGCTCCAGAGCTTATCAGTGAGACATATGAGGCGGTTGCCTCAAAGGTTCTTCCGTATCTTTTCATGGCACCATCCCCACTATCTCAATAACTTCCCCCCATTCATGAGCCAGCTTTCATACTGCAAAGAGCAGAGGGACACAGCTTAGAAATCTGGAAGCCCCATTATGCCTCAGAGCAGGGGAAAGTCCTGAAGAAGGGGAAAAGCCTGCAGGTGCCTGAAGCCTGGAGCACAAGCTTTGATTAGCATTATTGTCTTGCAGCAGAACAAGTGAAGGAAGTGTGCTGAAGGCAATGAAGTCCTCTGCAGAGAAAGAACAGGATGTCACGAGGAAGCAAATCAAAATTTCAAAGACCAGCAAGGTCCTGCTAAAGATACCCTCTCCTGAAACCCCAAGCATAGACCACAAATTTCTCCCAAAAGCTTTTTCAAAGCACATCATCCAGAACTACTTATTCGCTCTTTCAAGATACCATGTTTAATTACCTTTTAAGGAATAACATGCTAAAAAACACATCTCACTTTCCTGTCAGACTTCTCCAACTTCTAGAATGTGGTTACTGTTATACTCTTGAAAGAAAGGTCAAAAAGATTCCAATATAAAATATTTACTACGTGCAAAATGTTTAAATTGGTTCTTGAATGTTCATCTGTTTGAGGATATCTTTGTAATCCTAGCATTACTAACTGTGGCAGGAGGTCTTCCCTTAACTAAATCGAGTATGAAGCACTGAAAAGAAAGCCTGAAAACCTGAAAGCCTAAAGCTTTCTACCTTCAGAAGCACAGAGATAGTTAATATTCAGATTGGCGTGCTGTATTTATCTAAATGGAAAATGTAATCCCTTGCCAACAACCTGAGCATATGCTGAATAGTTACAAAAACGTCTTTACAGGTCTGCGTGGGTGTTCTTCTAATCTGTATTAGATTAGAAATATTGATCCAAATTAACAAACTGAAAAAAAGGTAAAACTGGTTTTAGTGAAAAGTGATTTTTGGCCCTTGATTCTAGGTAACCTGTTTGCTCTGCCCTCTGCTTTATTGGATAATGAACAACCAGATTTTATAGGTTTATATCTGTTGAAACAGATAATCAACACTGACTTCCTGATCTAAAACTACTCTGAGTGATTTTTCCTGTCTTCTGGAACATTCAAAGACATGTAGACAAACCAAAATCAGAACAGCAAAAACACCACTAAGGTGTTCCTTTAGCTCCCTCTGCCTACATAAGATTATCCACCACAGAACATCTCCCTCCCAGTATAGTTTACTAATGCACTGAGTGCTCACTTTGAATACTTACGTTTTTTGCATCAAGTACAAAAGTCCTGGAAAATGGGAACAAGAGACCAGTCTGCTATCACACAGTCCCTTTGCATAGCCAGCTCATAAAAGTGCAACTGAAATCACAACACGGTACCACAGATCTCCAATATATCTGTCCTTGGAATGCATAGCTGCTGCCACAGACCAGTGCAGAATTATACTACAGCTGCACAGAACTGACTTTCTCATCAGAAATTACTGATCCAGTGAGAGGAAATCTATAAACATGGATAAAAAAGTTGCAATTGGAATTGCATCATATTACAGTAGCTCAGGTGATGGCCCTATTTTTCCATGTGTCTATATTGCCACATACCAGAAGATGAAATAAAATATGTGACGTATCATAAATATCTAGCCCGATTAGGAAAGCCTTCTTCTTCTTACCCCTTTTTCAATGTACACACATTTTGAAGTCATCTACTTTGTACACTAGAATAGTAAGAGATCTTTCCTCTTCTGATTTTGTATTCTTTTTTTGAAGGACTGACCATCTCCTCCCAGCAAGGATCAGGACAAATGGAATCACTGTTTTGTAGCCTCAAATTTGGATTATTCCAGTCAACAGGCCAGGAAAAGAGAAAAAAGTTCTTGTGCCTTCTTACAGCTGCAACTGGTATGATCTCAACCAAATAATCACCATTTTGATATTCAATTATGTTCTTTTTCCTGTCAAGGGAAAATGTTCTGTTGCTTGGCTTGGATGATATTAGCAAATACAAGATAACAAACATAGGGCAACCGTGACCTTCTTAGGAAGATATAAACTAGGAGCTTTGACAGCTCAATCTGAAGTCAGAAATTGTTCAACAAATTCTACAAAATTTCCTCCTACCCTAGAAATAGGTTCTGCTTGTGAAATAACTTACAGCAGTGTACCTGAATTGGTGATAAAAAGAAACCACTTACCAAAGCTTGTCTTGAAGAACATCTTTGGGGAATAATCAAAAGCTGTTCTCTCCGAAGTAACATGACATGTTTCTGTATTTTGCCAATAGAGACAAAGCTGCCCTGACATGCCAAAGACGGTGAGGGCTTCAGTTCTTCTCAAGCACTTGCTTATTTCATGACAACCCCAGCAAGACGAGGCTAGAATGAGCTATCAGTTTGTGTTTCAAAAAAAGTTTAATGGAAAGAGCAGATTTGGCAGTGCTCTGTACCACTGTAAGCATGGATGGGCAAAGGATTCTCCTCCAGGCTTCTGAAGATTGGGACAGGCTGTGAGAAGTTATGTTGGTGATAAGCGGTTTCAAGAGACGTCATCACTGGCCAATTAGCAATTCCATTTGCATCACCTACTCCCTCAACATATGATAACTTTTTCAAGATGGTAGTAATAGTGCTTTATGGTTCACTTGCTCTCACCAGAAAGTTACCACTATATGATATTCACAGATTCCTGGACTAGACAGAGGGATTGCATTATCTCCTGACACAAGCTTGATTTAGGTTATAAAGTCTCAATCACTAGCCCTAGCACAGTGTAAAGTGATGAATGATGAGGAGATGGCAACTTAGCGAGGAAGGCCAGTACCACAGAAGACATGCAACTACAGGGGGCTCTCAGCAGAAGGTCTTCTGCCTGAGACGATTTTAACAAGCCACCTGAAGACTCAAAAATACAGTGAACAGCTGAAAGACATTCAAAATTAAATTCAGAGTTCAATAGGGTCAGTCAAACTATCTTAAACATTCTAATACTCAAAACAGAAAAGTCAGATGGAAAGAAAGAGCTGACACTTGAAGCATAACTCTGTTTTCAGAGTAACAAAAGGCGTATTTTTCTCTTCAGTAGAAGACTGCTCTAGACTTCCCAAGACACAGCTCTCTCAAGTGAAAGTGCATAAGTTATCTATAACATGCAAACATCCATTCTGTAAATATCTGAAGTTTATTATAATTCATGTCTTAGAGCAATACAGCTATTGAATGACACTTGAATATACACCGCAGTCTTCTTAAAATCTCTTTTTATAAAGCATTAGGTAACACATTACACTATGTGTATGATGAGATCTTAAAGCAAGTGCCTGCCTGACTGTAAATCTATGGGGAACAAAAGTCCTGTTAGTGAAACACAAGTGCACAAGTCCTGGACCACTACAGCTGCATTTTCTTAGGCATGGCACCTGAAACGACAAGCCTTTCTAATTTGGGTAAGTTTATATGGATCCAGATAATCATGCATTGCACTTTACGTTCTGACATTGACTTGTGCTGCGTCAGTTTGGATCTGCACAATTTGCTGCTTGTGTCTTCCTCCTATTCTTCAGTTCTGCATATATAAAATTCCACAAATTTGCTTTTAAGTTATATTTACTAACTTGACTAAAACTTAACGATGGGTTGGATGCTGGAATTATTAGGAAAATTCTGAAGGTGCAGTTCCCATAAATCCGTATAATCGCGGGCCAGACATAATCATCACTGCAAATGAAAGAAATGGGTTCTCTTGCCAAAATAAAGAGGGAAAAAAGAGAATTTGAGCTTCACTGTGGGATCTTTAATTCCAATGACTGTTATTCTTTGATATCTTGAGTTAGACAATAGAGACTTGATAAGAGCATTAAATGCACACATGAACTTCACCACCCTGTAGACTAGCCTTTTCTGTCAACTTACATATTTCACCTTTTCTCATCATTGGCCTAATCTTGTCTATCCAGGGCATATTAAGACTCCAATGTTGCTGATACCATAGGAGAGAAGCAAGTCTTCAAGTTCCTTGCTTTTGTAGGAATAATTTCCCATTTACTCATCCCTAGGGATTGCCTTTGTGACGTTGGCAGGGGGAACATTTCATTACTCTTACTCTTGCAAATCATTTATCTTGAGATACTGTCAGATGCTCTTTGAAAGATACAAGAGAGAGAACATGGTGAAGGTTCATTACTAAAATAGAGCTGTGATCTTCATCAGAAATTACTGCAATTGAGGCACATGATCATTGACAGTGTAAAGGTCACTTTTCCTATCCTCTTGCTTTGACTACGTCATGATTTTCTTCAAATATTACCTTCCCCTTTTCTCCTTTTTCTCTGTTTCCATCCTTTCTCACCTCTCCTCAGTCGTCCCTTTCTACGCTCTACTTTTCCAAGTAAATACTCATTATATTTTCTCATGCTTATCTTGGTATTTAGTCTCAGGGGAATTACTTCCCTTTTACTGCTATCAGTATAAGTCAATTCCCTCTTTCCCAGGAATTGTGTGGAAATAAACAAAATCATCAATCATTTTACAGCTCACAGCCTCCAAGATAATGCCACTGACTGATAGACTGGTGCTGGTAGGAACTGCAGAAGTTTTCCAATGTTATTGATAGAGTGGGCAAACGTTTCAATTTGGCTTTAAATTTAAATTAATTTGGCATTTCATACAAGGAACAAGATTATAATAGCTCTTCCTACTTTCATTTGCATCTTAATAGCATTTGCATCAAACAGTGAAAATATTTAACTGAATGTGATACTAGGCAGAATACGGGACTGAATGACTTCAGCTCTCTCACACAATTGACTTGAGAACCAAATTTGAACGGAAAGACTCCTACTGCTCTGAATGGGGTTTAGACCATTCCTGCACATAGAAAGCTCTTACCAATTGCCATAATGATGAATGCTAGCCATTTCCCACCCCTGTTTATGTCCCTCATGCATGACATAGCCCCAGAAGTCAAGGAAAAACTATTTTTTATGATCTATTCAATTTTTGACCCATCTGTCACAACTGTAATTGATAATTTGCAATCGTACTGATGACAAAGTCTGTGATTTTGACTTAGAGATACCTGTAAGTAGACTGAAAAATCACCCGCTATCAGGCTATCACTTAAGTATATAAGTGCCAAGGTATACACAAGCCAGGACATGAAATGACAACAAAAGACACTACCCAATCCTTTAATGTTGCAGTACACCTCACATATGAGGAACTGATCGAACAAGCAGGGTTACATCTTTGCTTGGTGAGAACATGCCAGAACAGCTCCATTTCAATCATACTGAGAAAGAACCTGACTATTAAATGTAAGCAGTTACTTACTAACTTAGTCGAAGAGCTTTCTTCCATTTGAGTCAGTATTTTAAT
>NW_010587667.1:55173-83293 GCF_000705375.1 Tinamus guttatus | reverse complement strand
CCAAAAAAGGCTGCTATTTCTACTGGTTCATAGCACTGATCGTAAACAGTTCAAGGAAATAAGTCATCAAAGGACCAGCATGAGCTCGTAAGTTGTCGGAGTTTCTTCTGGAGTGCCTTATCTTGTAAGATGAGGCAATCGGGACCTAAGAACATGGGGTTTATAAGACATAATTGAGATACTGGCAGCTTAAGTGGCAAGGAGAGGCACCTTACTAGGAACAGATTTCACAATGATGCTCTGCGCACACAGATTTGGCTTCAGCAGATGAGATGCTAGCATGGTACAGCTTCCACATATGGTGATGCTTAAAAGTCTTCCTGCATAGACAAATCATCAACTGCACATAGGAGAGCAGAGCGTGACGTGACATCTTGGCCAGAGCCTTTAATGTGTTGTTTCTTCCAAATTTTCGTAAACCACAGCTAGGGCTTCAGACAGTCTTTGTGATCTGCTAATTAGCAAAGATTTGGGAGCAGTTCCACTTCTTTACCAGACAAGACCTCCTGCCTACCACAGTTTGGCTCTGCATGGCTTTGGTCAAATAGTGAAGTATGAAGTAATGGCTCATCCATGAGGAATATCTTGCTCCAGTGCTTCTAGTAGAAGTATGAGCATTCAGGACTGCTCAAGTTCCTGGTAGCTGAAGTAGCAAGTAAATAATGGATCTAGCTGAAGAACGTAAAAGACAGGGTACAATGAACATTTCTGTACCTGTGGGGTAACCTCACAAATTGGCCTACTTCTTAGTTTTTCAGGGCCTATATGTGTGTGCTTGGAGAATCTAGAGAATTACTGAGGCTAGAGGGGTTCTGTTCAGTACCCTCCACGTTGTCGGGAGATATCTGTACTCCTAGGCAGTCAACCTGATGGCACAGGTTTACGGAAAGGTGTATGTGCCTCTGTGTTGTATTAGGGTGACAGACAGCGAAGGGTGAAATAGGAAGAAACTGGCGTGCATCTGGTTGGCAAACGTATGCCAGAAGTTCACTCTTGGGAAGGCCATTGGAGACTTTTGGAGACGAGAGAGCAAAGCTCTCCTGTGAAGTATTACTTGAGGGACAGTAATGTTGAATGTCCTTCAGTGAGTAAGTGGGCAACAGCATAGTCTGGGCAAACTGCCCAGAGTTACGAGCTAGGGATGCTAATGATTGCCGTTTTTTGTTTACTGTGTTTCCACAGATTCACACTGGTACTGCTACATCAATGTCTCTGACTTGCTTTCAACGGCCAAGCCAGAACATGACTTGTGTTTATGCACTTTGTCTTTTCTAATTAATCTGTCTGAAGCCATGACCCAAAGAGACCTCTGGGTGCATTTAATCTGAATGGATTTCTGAAATATTCCAGATGGTCCTGATAAACAATAATGGCTTGTCTCTCAGAGCTCTGTGACAGGCCTGTGTCAAGACTGAACTGGCCTCAGTAGGAACAGTTGTCTATATGTACACATTTTCTTAGAAGGTTGTAGGTTTTTGTTTTCTTTTCTTTTTTAAAGTCTTCTCAAAGGACAGTTAGCTTCTGACGTGTTAGTGAGGCTGGATCAGCTTTCAAGGACACATTTTACCAAGAACTTCTCTGTTTGGGAGTGCTGTTTACTTTCACTTGGCAACACAAAAAAAATATGCTTGCAAGCCATAAACTTTGTCACCAGCATGTCTGTTGTGGGCATTCACTGCTCTTTGGGCATGGCTGTAGCACCACATATCTGTGCCTTTCCTCGCAAAGAGAGGAAGATTTCCACCTTAAGATCACAATTTAGCAGACTCCCACAGGGGAGAGGGAAATTCCAATTCATATGTTTGAAAGAAGAGATGGAGTTGGCAGTGTGTGTTTTGAGGGGTGAGAAGTTTATTATGGTTGAGAAGTGCCAGCGTGGCATGACCCAGCATGTTTGCCTTAGGTTACTTGTTGGACATGGCTGGATGGGGAGCAGGGACACCAGCAGGAGGCACTTTCACAGACATGGTCCTTCATAACAATTTTAACGATACCTGGCAGAGAGAAAAATGGAATTGAGGGATCTCCCTAGCTCTGTTTTTAGTACTCTATTTTTATAAAGAACAAAGATATTTATCTTTAGGAGTATCACTGGTCAATATCTGCAAAGGTTTTTATTTCATTTCAAAATAAATTGAAATTTTGACCTGCTCAGGCTTTTACTTTTTCACAAATAACAGGAAGTGAACAGGAACAGTTTACAGGACAATGTTAAAGGTTATATAATGAATGTGGATGTGTTTAAAAAAAATCATAATAAAGCATCCAGGGGCATTCTATAACCATGCTATAAATCTTAAAATGGGAAGTCGTATGGGAAGTGGTGATGTTAAGCACAATTTATTATTTGCTATAATTATATTTTTATCCATAACTATATTTTTATTGATTAGAAAATCTTTAATCTGACCAATACAGACTTCTAGCATTTCTATATTTTAATCTATACTAAACCACTACCTACAGATTGTTTAACAGCTGCTGTACTAAGTATCCACATAGCGACTTGCCTAGCATTTAGGGCTCCCAGACTTTGATTGGAGCAGAATTGGAGCATCCAAAAAGACTGAGGGTTGGTTGCTAGCTTTAAGACTGTTACAATTCAGTTGCATTACCCAGATAACAATTCCCAAGCAGTATACATGCAGCTATGGTAGAGATTTATAGTGCTGTTTGTCTGTGTTGTCTGTTCTATTGCTTTAATCAGAAAAGAGCCCCTAGTGTGTATTTTTTGCCAAAATATAACAATTCAGTTGTAAGAACTACAAGATTATCTTGAGGATAGTTGGATGACCTGAATAATTTAATAATAAGCTGTAAAGTGATGAAAGAAAGAATGGTATTTAATATATGTCTGTGCCCTTATAGGTTAAAAAATCAAAACTCTCTTCTGTTACAGGAATATGAGGCTTTGACCAAGAAGCCATCTTGCAATCCTGATGTTTGGGTGAACCTTGCCTGTACCTACTTTTTCCTAGGGATGTATACACAAGCTGAACAAGCAGCCTTGAAAGGTGAGATGCATGACTTGGATTGATATGAAGGATGGCTTGTTGATTTGAACGCTTAAAGTGATTTCCAGAGAAAGGTTTAATAGTTTGGAGATGAATGAAGTACACTTTTGATCAAACGCCTTTTTCATTTAACAGGAGAGCTGTGATGTTGTTTGCCTGCTAAAAAAAGTCTTGGGCAGGTGGAGCAGTTGGAACTGAAAGAGGCATCTGGAAATTAAATTCTGTTACTAAATTCTAAATATAAAACCGACCATATGCTGACCACCAGCAAAAGTTCACTGCTCTTTTCAATGTCTCTGTAATTCCATGTCTCTGAGCCAGTGCAGATGATCGTAATTAGGATAGCGAAATTATCAGGAAAAAAAAAAACATATGAGGGAGTTTAGCATTCTCCCTGTGGACAAGAACTCCATTTACTTCGTTTGAGTGACTTGATAGGTGGTCTTGGTGCTTTATAAGACAGATATTAGACATCTAATTTTTCAAGGCATGGAGTTCACTGAGGTCACATCCTTATTGCATCCTTATGTTCTACTTTAATGTGAAGATGCATGGGATCATTTAAGAGAAGAAGAATGGAAATTAGATTCTAAGGCAGTTTTTACTGCCTAGTAATGGTTGTACTTCTTAGTGTTGTTATCTATTACTTTCCATTTATCTCAGTCATTTCTATCACTATCCCATCACTATAGTATCTCAGTGATTTCTAAGTAAAATTAGTAACAGTTAGTTCTTAGTCAACAGTTAGTTAGTTCTTAGTCAACTATGACTCTTGCCTTTTTAGGATAAAACTTTTCTTGAAATGTGCGTTTTCTCTTTCTGTTACTTTAGTTTTGTAGTTGTCTTGGGTATAGGGTAGGAAGTAAAAACTTGTGTAGTCCTCTGCTAATATGTAGAGGAGCTTCTTCAAAGAGGATGGTTTTGGAGTAGTTTTTTTTTGGTTGGTTGGTTTAGTTTGGTTTTCTTAGACATTATTATGGCCTGGAATCTTTTTAAAATGCTCTGAAAGTTCATTCTGAGCTTGATTGCCCGAACTCAAAATGTTTTCTTTCCAAAAATTAGACATGAAGCTTTTTTATCCATCTTGTTTGAGAGATGTGTACATTTCTAATATTCATGTCTTTAGAGCAAGATGTTTGAGCTTGGAGATTGCTATCTAGGATTTGAAGTGAGGTCTAAAAATAATTGGCAATAAAACGTGAGGTGTCTCTGTGACCTATGCTGTGGAGGAAGCGAGTGACTGTATCGTGTAGCAGTTGGTGCCTGCTTATTGGCATCAGCTTCAGATGGCCTGAATTACAGTAATCCATTCTAGAGATGACAGATTCACAGTTGGGCATGCATCTTTATTAGCTGTGAACTGGGAGAAGGTTGATTTTTCCCTGCCATCTCAGATTAGTTTGTAGTAGCCTGACAAGTGGCAGGGTAGGGGAGAGATTAGTGGTGCTTGGGCTCAATATTAGAAAAACAGTGCAGGAGATGGGGAGCAAGGGATAGAAACAGGGAGTAGCTGAGTGCTCACATTTGTGGTGTCCTGATTTTATTTAAGTGTTTAAGCAGAACGGTGTGCCAGCTTTTATAGTAAGCTGCTAAACCTTTCTGCAGTGCTCTTGTGAGTACTGCACGTACTGATATTTCCTACCACCACATAGTGGAGACAGGGCAGGCACCACTGAAGCTTTACAACACTTTGGAGACTTCAGTGAAGAATGGACAAGTATTACATATTCCCCTTCCCACTCATATCACTTTAGTCTTGTCTAAATTGAGGTTGAACCATTTTATTTTCAGTCGAGAGATATCCTAATATAGGTTTTTTAACATTTCAGTGTTGCATCCTTAATATATTCTTAACATATTATTAACATCTGAGGCCATTGCATCTTATAATTTCTTCCATGGCATTGCAAAGACACTGGTGAAATAACATGGTTATTTGAATAGTAAACCCAATAGGTGAAGTCACCATAAGAACACCATTTATCCAGTGCTACCTTGAAAACTGCTAAAAAAAAAAAAAAGATAAATATAGCTGCTGTTGGGCTGCTTATGATTGCTATTTTAGGATTATTCTGCCTGAACTCTTATATTCTCTTTGATATTTATTGATTATTGTTGCAGCTGTCAGAGTAAGACCAGGAAAGTAGTACAGTGCTAACACAAATGAGGGAAAAGTAATTTGTTTAGACCTATAATTCTAAATTTATAGTGTGCTTTCTCTGTATGAAAGGAAATAAAATGTCAGCTAACTTTATGGAATTGCTTTTCCACACAAAATTTAAATATCCCAGAATCAAATAAAAGGTCTTTCTTGTAATATACTATTGCTGTTGCTTAAGAACATTTTATTACTAATTGAAGAAAAATATGAAGGATATTTAAAAATTAGGAAACAAGTTAAAGGCCATGAAATAATTACTATATTTCATTCAAGATCTGTATTCTCTTCTGGAGCAATGATTTATATTTTTGTTTGTTTTGTAGTAGACGTGAAGTTCTCCTAGTTTGTCATTGCTTAGTTGAAACTTAACAGTACATACTCTTGGGAAAGAATAAATCTGTACACCAAAATTACACTTACCAGAATTGTTGTAAATATATCCTAAGAAGAGGAGCTAAAAGATGGTAGAGACAAGTCTTTCGTTCAAGGTTGTTCACTTGTGCTTTATTTCCTGTAGGCTTTCTTCCAAATTCCTTTCAGACATTACTGACTTCAGCTTATTCCCTGCTGTGCCCTTATATTGTAGTTATTAATGTTTGTGAACATAAGATGAAGGTAGAGTTACTTTCAAGTCAGCTACTGTTGTTTCATAGTCATCCCACAGCACAGCTGCCACATGATGCTTTGTTTATTCTTTTTGCATTCACGTTCTCATACATGGACTGACATAAAATTTGTATGTAAAATTTGTACAATACGTGCTAGCCCATCTAGCCTTGGGAGAATGAGACTGAGAATCTTAATCATGGCTTAATAAAGAATAAACTAAGCCTTTTTTTAAAAACAAACAAACAAACAAAAAAAGGCCTCGTGTTGCATTCACAATTCCTGTGTCTTCAAGAAACAAAGGGCAAGGACCAGAAACTCAATCTACGACATTTGCATAGAGGTCCTGGCGACTAATGCTAGTGTTTAAACCTAGTGCTCTCAGAAGCCACTGGCTAGCACTGCGTTAAGAAGGAAACAAGAACCAGTAGTGTCTTTCAAACCACAAAGTATTTGCCAACAAATAGGATAAGTGTAAGCAGGACTGCAGTTAAATCTGTTTCAAAAAACATTTTTCAGGATAAATATCAAGTTTTACAATTAAATTTAAGATTCATGCACTGTCAGGACTGTGGAGCTGAACCAGGCAAGAGAGGGTTTTTTATAATTACTCTGCTTTTTTCACAACACTGTGTGTGTCAGCTCAGAATGTGGTTTAACTGAAGAGAGATATTTCTCATTAACTGTCTACCCTGGAAGAAGAGAGATTGCACAAAAGCAGAACAGAGATGAATTAGTAAGAACAATGGCATTTTCCAAACTAGTTTCGCTTATGCCTGCACTAGTGTTTGCTACGTGTCAGGTAATTGTCAGCAGTGAAAATGCGCAGTTATGATAGGGCATGGAAGATTTGCTGCTTTTTTTGCATGCTCACCTATATGCAAAATTATCTTCTTCCTTCCTTTATCATAATTCTTGAGAAAAGCAGTTCATTATCCTGCATTTCTAGTTGGTTTTGGAATAGCAGTGTTTGATATGTAGAACTTTAAAAGTGAAAAGCAAGAGAGGGACATTTACACATATGTAAACTTTAAAACCTGCTAACCTTGCTAACCTTTTTTTTTCTTTTTTTTTTTCTTTTTTTTTCTTTTTGAGACCCAGTGGAAACTACAAAACGGGAATAATTGACAGTTTTTGTTTCAGTCATCTTCAAGTTACTCTGCTCAGGCATGACTAATGAAATTTGTGTATGTTCCAAGTAACTGGAAATAGTTGAACTGATTTTTAATTTTGAGAGAGACCAGAAGTATTTTGAGAGAGGGAAAATTTCAGTTAATTTCCTCAGTAAACTTCGTATGAGAAAATTTTGAACAGTCTGCAAGTGTGAACCTCCCTGTTGGACCGTGTCTTTTTTCATGCATTTTTCCCATGCTTTTCATTTCACTGCTGTGGCTGTGGCTCTGCTGTTTAGGTGGGTAGGACACTGTGGCCCAGGGGCAGGAGTTTCCTCTGCTCCTACTTGGCTGTGGTGTCTCCAGGAGCTGCTTTAGGACCATGTGTGCCTTACGTTTGCTAGATGGGATTTATCAGTGCTGGACACCTGACCTGCATTGCCTTGTAGGCTTGTGAGAGGCTATAAATGCCAGGATGCCTCTGTCCCTATTTTATCATCTTACTGCCTGTGGCAGCAACCCAGAACCCACCAAGATCATGAGCTGCTGCTTCTTCAACTAAAAACTTTTTGTTTAAAATATAGTAAAAATAAGTGTCTTCACTCTTTTATTGTATCCCCTTATTATATTTTAACAAATACTTCCTTGAGTAGCTATCCATTTAGAGTCAGCACATAAAAATACACAGGAAAAGGCTTTTAAGATCAGTTTCAACTGTAATGACTTCAGTGTCTGGAACATGAGTACTGGTCATGACAACAGTTCTATCATAGGAATATCAGTGTGTTTCTTAGCCAGAGATGCACATACCCTGCCCAGGTACCTCGGAGACATGTTCAGCCCAAGGCCAATACTAATCACTGGAGCAGAACCCAACTTATTGCAGTGCCACATTGTCTTTATGTTTATTACAAACTCTAGGTAACTTAAGAGTGTTTTTTTTTTAAAAAAAAAAGAAAAAAGAAAAAAAAAGTAATATTCCTGAAAAGATTGTGCTTCCTTATGGCATCAGCAGTTAGATCAGTGAGAATGAAGTTTGCTAGCAGCAGAGTCATAAAAGAATAATCTTGGTGTACTTCAAAAGAGTCATTCTCTAATGAGGAGGCAATTGTATGACTTCCTTCTCTAGTGATTGACATCAGCTTTATCCAATAATTGTAACCTAATTTGTCCTGGACATTAATCTAATTTGGTTCATATGTTTCCTTGTCTTCCTCCAAAAATACATTTGGCACTGGGAGAAGAGATGCTGAATGTTTCCATGACTCTGCTTTATTATATCAACAAGATTGCCTTTTTTGGTTATTGCCCTCTACTTCCCTGGCTGGCATTAAATAAAAGTGTCTCATTTTAAAGAACATCAACGTGGATTGTATGATGTAATCTGTTATGCAGCAGGATTATTTTTTCCTTCTCCACATATCCAACACTTACTACATCAGAACTCAAATTTCATCTTTTGCTTTCCTTAAGTATAGGATAACATGGACTAGCACTGGTTCTTGCCAAGAAGTAAACTAATAATTCAGATGTTGGATCAGATGCCAGGCTTAAGAGGGCAGCGCTATAGTCTTTGGTTGATCAGCAAAACAAACAAGTCATTTTAGATTCTTGAGGGATTATTCCCTGCAAACCACTTACACTCATGCTAAAACCTACACTGGTCTATTTGCTCACTCTACTATGGTTATACATATGTTAATTTAGTGTAAATCCCACAGTCTGTCCTGCTTGTATTTTTGCAGCCTTTGATGGCTGGTTATTTTGAATTGTGAAGGGGAGTTGTGGTCAGCTTGCCTTGCACAAACGCACATACGGGGTGCATGTGCAACCGTTTTAGGATTTGATACAGTAAATGCTCAGCATTGCTGACAACGTTGTTAAGAAATTGCATTTAAATTAATGCACTCTGTAACTTTTAAACTCAGTGAATGAAATAATTTATAGAATATATTAGCTTGTTTATTACTGGTGACTAATGATCCTTACAGATCCTAACTAGATTAGTAAACCTTTATTTGTTTAATACTAATAAACTATCTTTAATAATTAGCCTAATGAGAATTCCCCAAAGCATTCTGTGTTGAAGAATGTTCCTTTAAATTTGACCCTTGGCTAGCAATATTTTGCAAGGTGTTTTGATTTTGTGAGAACTCTCTCTTACTGCCTTTTCTTCTTGGGACTCCCCTTTTCCTGGCAGTTCTTTAAAGAGATGATTCACTGTCCCCTTTTTCTAGAGTAGTTGGTGAGGAGGGACATGTTTAAATAACACAGATTAAGAACGGAGAGAGGAAAGAAGTAATTGCTGGGCCTAGCAGAAGTAGATAGATAGCTTTGTACTGCCAACCTGGCAAGAATGGCCTAGTTTTTGGCATTGTTCACAGAGTCCCAAAGTACCTTCATTATACGGCGAAAGAGCAAGAGCTCTGCAAATGTCTCCCCTAATTGCTTTTGCAAAAAATACAAATTTTTACTAGAAAATTCCATCTTTGGGGAAAAAAAAAGTTTTTAGTGGCTTCAGCCTCTTTCATGGTTTAGGATGTCAGAAGAATTACAGCCTTGTGATACAGGCCATTGCTTTGCTAACTCTGCACTTTTGTGGCCTCACAAACACAGCAAATACTGCTTTTTTGTAAAGATTCCATATAAATTCTTTCTGTGGCACACAGGTTGCCAGCTGTTGGTCTGAGCAAGAATGAGAGTGCTCATTATCTGAGTAGGCCGAAGAGAATAAAGGAAACAAGGAACGGCTTTTTGGAAGATTGCTCACAAACGAAATTAATAGCACTGCTGGGCAGGAATCTTTGTCACTCTCCGTGAAGCACAGGACATTCTCTGGTGACTTAAAACCCCTACAGTTAACAAATGGTGTCATACAGAGTGTATTAAATGGTATTCTTAATTTTCCTAGAGCAAGAAATTTGGTGAACCTTAGTGGCTCCAGAGAGAACATATGAACCTTCTCTGCTCCAAGTGAAGGATTCTTTCATTTGTGTTTGTTCCTAAGGTTAGAAGAAATATTAGAATTAAGTCCCTAATTCGTGCCTGAGTGACAAAGCAATAGGACACTGAAAGTTGACAAGACTCCTAGAATAATGTATACACAATTTACCTGAAATTTGCTTTACAATTGCACATCATAGAAGGAAGCTTTATTATGGGTGTGATTGTTGCTGCATTTTAATTTTTAAGAGATGCTTTTCTGTGTGTCACTTGTGCAAAGTCATGGAATTATCCAGAAGGAATTACTCTGCGTTACCCTGCAGAGGAATAATAGTACAGTTCATCAAACTTTTAAAGCTCATGGAAGGAAAGGACAATGACAAATTATGTTCCACAGAGCTTTCAAAAGAAATGACAGCAAATGAAGATAAGGAGCCGGAATGTTTTTCAACCACTGTGAAATGGGCAGAACGTGCCCCAGGCTGCGACCTGTACAGGCTGTTGTAGTGAAGAAGCATAACTTGGGCTAGTTAGTGAGAAAACATGTGTGTATGTACATCTGCTGGGAAAGGGAGTTAAAACTGAAATGTTTGTTGGATCTATACTTACTGAATTTTCCTTTCAGCACCTAAGAGTCGGCTCCAGAACCGTTTACTCTTTCACCTGGCACATAAGGTATGATGTCTCGTCATTGCTTGCACTTTATTTTCTTTTCATTTTAGCAGGGTGTAGTTTGTGCTGGCAACCTGGCAGAACAATTAAAATGTCTGTGGTGGCGGGAGAACAAACATTTTCCCCAAGCACCCTCCTCTATTAAAATGTGGAGGAGAAAGTGTGAAAAGAGGATCGCAGAATAGATGACCTCAGCATGTATCTAAAGCAAATTTTACCCAATGATTGCACATAAGTCATACAGCAGAACCCTTACGGTACATTTGATTGCAAGGAACCTGGGACTTGAATAGAAGCAGAAATGTAGACACCACTATTTTCACTTTCCTTCTAATGTATACCAAGTTTTGCTACCTCAAAGCTATCTAATGCTTAGCAATTGAGCAAAAAGATCAATATGCTATTACTGATCTGCCTGTTATTCAGTGCCCAGGATATAATATCGTTTACAGGTTGAGATTTACTTTAATTTCAACAGCAATTAAAAGACCATTTCACTATCCACATAACTATTTTCCTTTTAATTTGTTTTTGTACCATCCTGAGGTCTACCTAAGAAGTGTTGTGTTCCTGCAGATATTGTGTGTTGAGTAAAAGAAAGTATTGATCCTGAATGTTTGCCTTGATGTCATATGCTATTTACTTAAATCACTGTAAATTTAAGAGAACAATGTTCAAATGCTTTTGTTGTGGCAATGTCGCTTAGAGATGTCCACAATGTAGAAAAATTGAATGGTCTCTACTTCATGTAGTCAGTCTTTGGACTAATATATAACTAATACGAAGCTTCTCATACAGAGTTCTGTTTAGCAGCTTTTCTTGCCTTTGCATTGGAATGTTATTGTTAAGGAGGGAGTAAAAGGGTTTTAGAAAAAATTGCAGGTAGGTATTTTAGATAAGAACAAATGTGTAAGAGGGAATTTGCATGCCAAAGAAAAATTTGTATTGACTGTCGTTGACACCAGCAAAAACAGCAAAGAGAAGCTGTTTTTTTTGAGTAAACTGATTAGGTGAATAGCCTCAACTTTACTATTGTAATACAAATATTAAATGATTATTTAACTCTGTTCCCTGCTTTCGCCCTTTCTTTATTATGCACTGTGCTATGCTTTTTAAAATAACCTTCTTAATGAAACTGGAATTTTAAGGGGCTGATGAAAGAGTATTTGTTGTTGCTCTGAAGAAACTTAACGAGAATGAGTTTGTTGTCTTGTCAAGACTTACATTTTTCTGCTATCCCTGAGAATTAAGATTTTGATGTGCAAATCAAAATTTCTTTTGGCTCAAATAGTAACATTCAGATCTTGTCTTGCCAAATTCTCTGCATGAAATATGTAATTCAAGCTTATCCATCAAGGTATGTGACATATAATTAAGTCCAGATCACACCTTAAAGAAAAGTGTGTACTTAAGTTTTAGCCTCAGATTTATCCAGTTTCAACTGGTCTGCCTTTTTTATTTTTGACTTTCTCCATTGGCCAAATTAACTTTAAAGTAAAAGAGTTTTTTCAGATTTTCAATATGAATCACCTACTGCTTGCCAGCAGGAACAAAACTAACCCAACAAATTAACTTGCAATGTTTTTCTCACTGAACTCTCCTGAAAATGTCACCCTTTGTGTTTCAGTTCAGTGATGAGAAAAAACTGATGAGCTTTCACCAGAATCTGCAAGACATTACAGAAGATCAGCTTAGCTTGGCATCTATCCACTATATGCGGTCCCATTACCAAGAAGCTATCGACATCTATAAACGCATCCTTCTTGATAATCGGTGGGCATCTCCACTCTAAATCTTACTGCAGTCTGTCTGGTATTGCTGGTGTTTGGATTTTATTTAATTGCTTGTTTTCTGAAAATACAGATTTTTTCAGTTATTATGTCCCTTTCACGATGAAGTGTGGACAAGTTGCATCCCCCCAAATCTGTTTATTGAAAATCATTATTGAAAAATACATATTTGCAGAATTTCCATTGCTTTTTTAGTGCTATTTTCTTCTAATCTATTCTTAGATCCTTCTTTCTTTGTTACTTACTCTTTCTGAAATTGTATAAGTTGTTTATTTGTTTTGTCTTGCTGGCCTGAAAAGCTTGTGATTATTGGCTTTTCCTTCACTTTCAGCCTTCTAAGAGTTCAGTTTTAGTTTTTATGTAGAGAGGTGCGTGTTCCTTTACATCTGAGATTCTTTCTGTTTCTATTTATTCTGCTGTGCAGTTACTGGGGTTTCCTTTTTTGGCATATTCTGCAACTTTTAAAATCAGAATTTAGCAAGAAAGGAAACTGTGTCTTGAGTAGCTGAAAATATTCATTTTAAGCAATAAAAGATGTCATGGTGTCCTTCTTCCATGCCCTGCCCTCTCCTTCCACTTCTACACTTCCGTAGAATTTTTGCCTTTTAGTATCCTGCCTCTACCTCCCTTCTGCCCTGCTACTGACCTGTGAGCAGGAGTGAAAGAATAGTCTGGCAAAACAGAAACCGCCACTCTACAATACTAAGTTGTATTTTGAGAATTTTTCCTCATGAATTCTTCAGAGAAAGCTAAAATTCCCTCATAATGCATACCAGTATGTCACTTAATGCTCAGGGAAGATACTTCGACTGCCAAATCCTGTAGAGGCAATCACTCAGTGCTAAATTACTAACCTTCATAATAATTATCCTTTTACTTACTGTTACCACAAATGTCTGCCTTATTCTGTGTCTAGTTCTTCTGGCTTCACAGCATGTAATGGCAAGTTTTTTGAAGTAATTATACTTGACATGGAGTTAATAATAGCCATTAAAAATATTTGTGAAGTTTTATGTGCATTTTAAATGTGTTTTTTCACACATTGCATAGAAAATCCTATTCTGTTAGGACAAATGTAGAATTTCTTCTGTGCATTTCTTAGTGTCAAGCTACCACTGTTTCCCAAATTTCCAAACCTGTAGTTCTGTAGATAATTCTTTAAAATTCTAGTAGTGGCTGTTAGTAATAATAAAAATAAATACATTTTAAAAAGCACATCTGTAGCTGATTCTCCACAATCTGATGAGGCCGCATCTAGAGTATTGGGTGCAGTTCTGGGCTCCCGAGTACAGAAGGGATGTGGAGCCTCTGGAGAGGTTCCAGCGTAGAACGACAAAGGTGATTGAGGGACTGGAGCTTCTATCATATGAGAAAAGACTAAGCGAGCTGGGCTTGTTTAGCCTGGAGAAGAGAAGTTTGAGAGAGGATATGATCAACATGTACAAATACCTGGGGGGGGAACGTAAAGAACTCTTCTCGGTGGTGGCCAGCAACGGGACAAGGGGTAATGGGTGCAAGTTGAAACACAGGAATTTTCGTCTCCTTATGAGGAAGAACTTCTTTACTGTGAGGGTGACAGAGCCCTGGAACAGGCTGCCCAGAGAGGTTGTGGAGTCTCCTTCTCTGGAGATCTTCAAAACCCACCTGGATGCCACCCTGTGCCACGTGCTCTGGGTGGCCCTGGGTGTGCAGGGGGGGTTGGACTAGATGATCTCTAGAGGTCATATTCTGTGATTCTGTGTAATTTATCTAACAGAAGGTAGGACTATAGTTACCCAATAAGCATTTGTCAGGACTCCCAGTTTTCATGTGCTTGCAGAAGATGCATAGACATGTGAGGACTTTGTTACTGATTTTTACGTTTTGTGCTATAACTATTCTATGGGATTTAAATGCTCTCTTAACCCTTTTTCCTCTGTCCTGCAGGGAATACCTGGCTCTGAATGTGTATGTGGCCCTGTGCTATTACAAGCTGGATTACTATGATGTGTCACAAGAGGTGCTTGCCGTTTACCTTCAGCAAGTTCCTGACAGCACCATTGCTCTTAACCTTAAGGCTTGTAACCATTTCCGCCTTTACAATGGGAAGGCTGCTGAGGTATCTCTTGGAAAGCTTCTCAGTTCTGGTTATTTTATTTCACAATTCCGTACAGGTTTCTTTCTCTTGTTGTCTGTTGTCTGTTGTAATCTCTGATGTTGATAACAGCCTTTCACAATGTCATTGTGTCCTTCTTTTAGGAATGTGCCCTATTTCATAGTCTCCTCGATATTAAAAACAGAGGTGTGTGGGCATCCCTGTCCATCCCCATGTGTGCATGTTGCTCTGACTGTTTTCCTGATGCACTTTTGACCTTGTGTCCATATGTATTATGCAACTGCAAAAAATCATATTCAATAGGAAAGGCACTGTTCTTCCTGTAACCCAGTTTATCTGTGTTGGAATAGCTTTCTGTCAGCTTAAGTAGTAATATGAACCTGCCTTTATCTTGTGTGCTTTTCTGTTTCCTTGTTAAGCTTTTTGAATGTATATATTTCCAGGCAGAACTCAAGAGCTTGACAGATAGTGCCTCATCTTCTTTTGAGTTTGCCAAGGAGCTTATTAAGCACAATCTGGTGAGTAATGTATTTCTCTAAATTTAATACAGACTGTACTCATTTGTAGAACATTTCTTCATGACACAGGAAGTGAAATATTTCGAAAACTGGAGACCTCTGAATCTCCGCTGCCGTGTGAGACCCATTCCAGAAATCAGATATAAATAATCAATGTTTTATCAAGTGCATCCTCCCCCTACTCCATCGGTTTTTTTACCTGTCAATTTGAGATTTTTATGAAAATGATAATGTTGGGTTTATCTTCAAGGACATATGATTTAAATATCCTGTGGCAATGCCCTTGCACGATGCTTTGCCCAGCCCGGTTTATACCGAGACTGTAGAGCAAGTCAGAATGCATAACCATGAGGTGCCTTGTTTAATCCATCTAAGATGTCCATGGCGTCAAGACAACTCAGTAAAATGCTTTCTATCCAAATGTACTTGATAAGGAGTTTATAAGGAAAAGATACCGCTACAAGCCAAAATGTTTGTGTTTTGATGTAAAAGTCTTGTTGATTAACTGCTAATGCTCCCTGCAATGGTATTACTATTACTTTGCTGAATGACTAGTAATAGTAGATTATTGTTATTTAATGATAGACAGTTGCTTGCTCTCTCAGCATTCAAGAACAATCAAAACAAGTTAGCACTTTTTTTTTCCCCAATAGGTAAAATTGTTTTCAGACTGGACTTTCCTAAATTAACATTCTTTGCTCTCATTGTTGGTCTTTTGGTTGATAGCTGAATCAGTATGTTGGATGTTGTCAGGAATGTTGCTGGATGTTATATCATGTGAACGTATTGTATCAATAAGTATTGATTACTTCTGATCTTTTAGAATTCTAAACCAAACAAATTTTCACGTAAATACTTTTCAAACTTTTTTTTTGTTGTGTTTCATTCCATATACTTCTTTGAGCTGCTAAAAACTGAGATTCGTTGACCTTTTCCTGATGGATTAAGTAGTTGGTATAATTCAGGACAAAGATTGTCATGTTGTCACCAAAAACTGGGAATAAACCTCTTAACACCAATTTAGTATTAAGAAGCAGGCATTCACTTTATTGCAGCACTGGGTACATGGGGGTTAGCTCCACCTGTCGTGCACATCCTAGGTGTGTTTGCTAAAGCTTTTATTTCTAAATTATCTGCATATGCATTAAATTCTTGGAACGATTATACATATTCATTCTATTTCCGAGAACTAATTATAATATACTCCACCCTCACGTGCATGCGCCCTCTGTCCCTTTGGTGGTCTCTGGTGGTCTTTTGAGACCCCCTGGTGGTCGTCTCACCATGTCCACTCGATGACGACGCAGAACTCGCTTCCCTATGGCCCCATTCTGGCTCAGAGGCCCTGTTTTGGTCCTCCTGCTCAGCTCTAGACGTTTGTTTGAAGATACAGTGGTCCTTATCTTTGTCTTCAACTGGTCTTTGCTGTTTTTGTCCATATTGTCTCATGATGTCCCAGGAACATCTGCTGTTTTGTCTGCATTTTCTGGTGACAACAGCGAAAACATGTCCTTGGGTGCATTCCCTTCTGGGGTTTCCTCATAACATTGTGTTGCTGTTTTTTATAAAATTCTATTAAAGCAGGAATTACACCAATGCCAATTCAATTGACCTTATCTTACTGTTAGTATAGGAATTTAAGGATAAAATTCATGGAGTTAATACATGGAGATTTTGTTATGCTGTTATCAATAAGCTGCTTTTCTCTGCAGGTTGTCTTCCGAGGAGGAGAAGGGGCTTTGCAGGTCCTGCCTCCTCTGGTTGATGTTATTCCTGAGGCCAGACTAAATCTTGTGATTTACTATCTCCGGCAAGGTGAGTACATCTTCCTCTAGGCCTTCTATAGATGCAAGGATAATATCTATTCAGCTAATCTCATATGATCACTCCAGCTGATCACTCAGACTTTTTTTCCCTTTGTAGTAATCTGTAGTTTATTTAATTTCCTTTTCTGTAGAAAACAGTGGTATATGGCTTCCCATGGCTTGCAGAGAGGGCCTTTAATTGTATGCAGTTGAATAAATTACTTCAGCAGATAACTGCAGGTTCTTAGGTTTGGAGGGGAGGATTTATTTTGTTTTTGTTCTGTGAGAATAATAAGTATGTGTCCTACCAAGGCAATGACAGCTATTTTTATAAATATGGTGCAAACAGAATATGAGCGGAAGTGACTAGGAACAAAGTTACATTTCGTGAACAAGACATGTCATTCCAAATCTGTTTTACAACTCTTAGACTTAGTTTTATTTTCTTCTCTTCTCCAACTGTGTTCCTTTATTCAACAGTGGATTGATTGGTCAAGTGATGAATAGGTGTTTAGTTCAGTATAGTGATGTGATGATAGCTTTTCCATCCATTACTTTCTCATAAACCTTGTCACCGTTATTTGACCTGTATTAACATTTTACCAGTCCAAAAGACATCTGCACTAAGTTGATTTGCTAATCATACTGTACTGACAAATCTTTTTTGAATTAGGTAACATTTAAGGCTTTTTCAGTTATCTTTTCTTTGGGGGAAGTAAATTGTGTTCAACCTTAAATTAGCTGCTGTACTCGTGTGCTTTTTGCTTGATAGAATTAGGATAAGAACTGCTGGACAGATGTTGAAATATTGATAAAGGAAACGATGAAGTTTCCTTTCAGAATCATCTTCCTTTATCCACCTTGAGGGGTAAATAAATGTGAGAAGAGGAGAGAGGAGGATGAAGGTTTTATTATCTTGACCTTGTACTGCTGAGAAGGCAGCCACAGCATTATGAACAAGGAGCCAAGTCATCACTGCAAGAAAATTGTAGTAATAAAGAAGCTATTACTCACTCCATGTTTGTTATTTGAGTTCTAGAAAACCATCACCATTGTGATATAAATTCACAGTGATTTATAGTTCCCTTTTTCCTCATGTCTAAATGCTTTATTTCTTTGTCTGTGACTATCAAGAAATGCCGTAGAAGAGGAGTGATTTGTTCTAATGCAGTGTGCTGAGGTTTGTCGTGCATTCTAACGTCTGGTGTTTCAGATGATGTGCAGGAGGCTTATAACCTGATTAAGGACCTGGAACCTACAACTCCACAGGTAATTGGAAACTTATGTCATAGTACATAAAGAGAGAGGGCATAAATTGGTATGAAAACTGCCACATGCAAAACTGCCACCCTGAAGACTGCTTGCCACATTCCCACCCTTAAAAATCTGGTGTTTACCATCTTTTTTTTTTTTTTCAATAAGACTTAATGTGCTTGCATAAAATATTATAATATGTGCATATATAAATGCTTAGTATGTTTATTGCGCTACAACATGGGATCAACTAAGGATACAGCTCTGTTATGTGCAAGTTTTATGCCAAGGAGCTGATCATTAGTGCATAGATACAAGCCCCCTTCCACTTACAGCTGCTTCTCACCTCTGCTATAGTAGCAGTTACCAGCCCTCTGGTCAGGCAGCACAGATACCTACATGGTTTCTCCTGAAGCCATTAAAAAAAAAAAAAGAAATTAGATTAAACAATAATAACGCTTTGCTAATCCTGTCTCACTTTGGCTGAAATGAGTGAAAACTAATGTCTGTTGACTCCTGTTTTGACATGATTTGTTCCTCTTTGCAGTTTATTTTCCAAAGGTCACATAGCTGGGCATGAAAGGGACCTTTCATGAGTCTGTGTGAGGATTAGATGGAGGGAAGGGAAAGGAAAAACCTCGAGAACATATCTGGTGATTCTGTACTGAGGAGTGCCTTGTTGCTTTACTTTTTACTTTTCCTTTTGCTGTGCAATGCTTATTTGAACAGATTTATGCAGCTATTGCTTCTTTAGCCTATGTTCTTTTTCCCCTACATTTTCTTTTCTAAATCACCCACCTATGTGCATTGTACAAATACCATCATGATATCATCACCCACTTGATAGATTTTGCAATGAGAATCTTTGTGCTTTTTTTTTCATCTTCTACCACACTTTGAAGGAACTCCCCATTAAGACGTGCAAGATATTTATGTGTCTTCCTTCTCAATTTTCTTCTTTGTCATGATGTCTATAAAATTTAATTCAGCATCTGTAAGAGAGCTGGTTGCTTAGCATGGTAGGTAATGTTGTCAGATTGTTCCCTTACACACCTTTTTTTGGTCTGTGTGCATTTTTTTTTTGTCTTTTCCTGTGTACAAATCTGTAACAGGGCAATCCTGGTTTATCGAGATTATCATAGTGTAACAGAGTTATCAATGGAACTCTGAATTGTAATATTTGAACAAGACAAATGTCTGCCATATACTGAGGAAATCTTGCTCAGAGAAGAGTTAAACTGTAGTTGTGGAGGAGTATAGGCCTGAGGTGTGCCTATGGAACCCCTCAGGCCTATAATGGAACAAGATTGCACTTGATGATTGGTCACATCACATGGCGGTGAAGATGGCACGATGCTGTATAGCGGTGTCCTTCTTGTGCATCAGTTTTGAGCAAAAGATCTTATCCAAAAGCATATTACCTATTTACGGACGAAATATTTTACAGAAGTGACTAGCTAACATGTAGAAAGAAATGTTGAGGGTCATTTTGTTCTACACACAGTGCTGAAGCACTTGCTATTGTAGTAACTATATTACCTAAATTAAACAGCTACCTATTAAATTGGGTTGGAATTGAGTTGGCATTAGGAAGAAAACAATGAAAATAAGGTGCTGGTAGGCTCTTTTTTGTGTGCTGAAGTCATCACTTTGTCTTCTCTGATCCATTTTATTTTGTTTTGTTTTGTTTTTTAGGAATACATCCTCAAGGGAGTGGTAAATGCAGCACTTGGACAAGAAATAGGCTCGGTAAGTGAGGCCTATGAAGTTCTCCATTTTCCAGCAATAGGATGTGAGTGATTTTGCAGAGATTGCAATGGAGCTGATGGTGAAAGAGGCAGACATTTCGCATTTAGATTGCAGGATCTCCAAGCCTCCTCTCTTCCCCCCTGTAGTACTTAGTCCAGAGTTATCATAACGAGGGTGCAGATCTCTGTTACTAGTCCTGAAAATTAATCAAGCTGAATTTGGCTTCTCTATCCTGTTTACAAAACAAACAAAACAAAAAAACTGTTAGCTTTATAAAGTGTTTCTGTGTATTTAGGGCCATACAGTGACATATTTAGCTTTTTTTTCCCTTGTGTGCTATGTTTCTCTCATATGTTTCCCCAGAGCTTATTTTTGCTGTGTATTGTAAAATCCAGTCTTTAACTTATGTTGTCATCTTTTTTTTTTCCTTTTTTTCTTTTCCCTCCTAGAGAGATCATCTGAAAATTGCTCAGCAGTTCTTCCAGTTGGTGGGTGGATCAGCCAGTGAATGTGGTATGTCTGAAATGTTCTTTCTCCATATGTAATCCCTCTTATGATATTCAAATATGCACCATCATGTCTTTATCTAACTGCTGATTCTTAGTACTGCTAGTGCTGGGCATTTTGTTGCCATGGGATGAGTAACTCACAGGCTTAAAATCGAAGATTCAGTGGATTCCAAACAGTACTATAAGAATTTGACGTGAAGAGAAGCTCTGCTGCAAAATACTAGTCTTCAGTGATGGTTATCATGGCAGCTTGTCTTTGACTAATCATCCCCATTGTAAAGTCAGAAGGCAACAGTCTGATTAGGTGACGGTTGTGGCTGAAGCCTACTTACAGACAGGTACAAATCTGGGACCACAAATGAGAGCCTAGTGAATATGTAAAGTACTAGCATGGAATGTGCCCTGAAACTGAGGGTAATAAAGTAAGGAGGTATTTGACTATGGAGAGAGAAGGAGGCTTCTGGACTCATTTCTTGGTTGAATCCTAAAAACATCAGAAAAATCAATCATAAGTCAAAAGAGCAAAGGGAGTAAGCAAACTAGTACACCTGAACAAGACTTTGTCCTTCTTGCCCAAAGTGAAAAAAAAATCTCAAATCAAAACTCAGAATACAGAAGTTCAGCAGAAGTGGGACTCACTAGTTTCCTTTGTGTACATTTAACAGTAGGTTTATTTCTGTAGGCAAGTAGCTTGTGTATGCATATGATGCACACAGCTCGTAGTCCTCAGAGACAGAATGCTGTCTCCTGTGTCCAGGGTGGCTGAAGAGAAAGAGTTCAAGAGGCAGAGGGTTTTCCAGAAATATATAAAAGCCATCTGTTCCTAGACTTGCAGCCCCTCTACTGCTGAGGTGGTAAGACAGAGCATCACACTGGAAAGCTGGAAGTGATCCTGTTGAAGAGCATTCCCTACTGTGCCTTTTTTTTTTTTGTCATTGAGGATAACCCTTTGAAGTTGGAATGTGACTCAGTTAATGGGCCTACACCTAACAGGGTTTGCAATGCCAGTAAAGTCACAGGGTGATGAAAAACCTCTTCAAACCCATAAAAAATCTTAATAGCACACATGAGTAACAAGAATACACAGATAGAAGACATATCCTGGAAAACTCTATAGTGAAAAGATGTCTTCAAAGCAAAATTTAAGTTATTTGGAAGCTAAAAGTCTTGCTTTTACTCTGAAACATTGTTTAAAAAGCATATGTAGAACAAGGCTGAAACTTGAAAAATAGTTGAGAAAAAAACAGAAATTTAGTCTTGATAGAAAGAATTATTTTTTTTTAACATTTGAACCTATGGGAATGGTTGGTTGCGTCTAAACCTAAATGGAAACATTAGTACTGGAAAGATTTTACATTGTTAGTACTTCAGTGCTCCCCTGGCATCTTTTTAAAGACTTGAAATGTGACAGGTACAGAAGAGAACACAGTTCAAGGTAACTCTTCCTCTAAAGTCAAAATTGTATGATTTTTGTATCCTCAAATAAAACACAGGTGGAAGTCAACAAACCTTTTAGATGAGAAATAAAAAGATGGCCTCATTTAGGTAGAACAAAAAATCAACAAAATTACAAAAAACTTGCAAAAAACAAACACATGACAAAAATGTATAAATGCTTCTAAACGTATAGCAGATGTTTTAAAAGGAGATGAATAAATGGAACACCTTGTTTTAGAAGAGGATATAAATGTAAAATGATTCAAATAAAAGAACGTATGATAGAAGGGAGGTAGTGTAAAGGATATTTTTTATTCCATTCAGTTTGCAGCTAGGCTTTATTAAGTCAATGATGCTGGTGCATAAATGGTTCTAAGCCCTATAAAAAACCTTAGCTCAAAATAAAGCAAATGTGGTTTCTTTATCAGAAAGTATTTAAAATTACATGCTCAAATAGGAGACAGATACTATTAAAGCTAAATTATTCACCAGCCAGCTTGAATAGTAACAGTGACTGGCATATTAAAGAGTTAAGAGGCTCTATGGAGACAGCTAGTAAGATAATAGAGTTCATATTGAATGGATAAATGCAATGACATAGCGTGATACAAAGAATGAATTTTTAAATGCTACTTTTTTGTCTTAGCAAGACAAGAAAGAAAACGCACAAGTGAACAGGTGATTCATGACCAATACAGACATTACATAGAAACTGCCTTGAAATGTTATGCTCAAGAACCAGTTCTGTTAGAGTGAGCCAAGTATAATTGAATTCAAAATCCATGTATGAGTAAAAAACTCACAAATTTTCTACAGTACTTAATTTCAAGAAGAGGAGCTCTGTAAGCTTTCTCACTTGTAACAACAACAAAAAATACCCAGCGGAAATAGCCGTGAGGAGGATAAAATATTTTTAGCTGGTTTGAAAGCTGGGTGGTTTTTTTTTGTTTTTGTTTGTTTGTTTGTTTGTTTTTTGCTTTGAGAGGCCTTATATTGATAAATGATGAGATATGTGAGGCAAACGGTGACATGCCTAAGTTTGCAATAGTGCAGAATTACTCATAGTAGAAATGAAAGCTCTGGCAACTATGAAAACTGCAGAAGAATATAAAAGGTTGGGGTCATAAGATGCAAATTGGGTTTAGTTTTGATAAAGTAGTACTTGTGAAAAAATGGGAAAAAATCTTAACCGTAGTAATAAAAAGTTGAATAGAATAGTAGTAATGATGAAGAAAAGTTGAATAGAATAGTAGGAGTGATGAAGAAAGAGACACAAGAGCAAAAGAGAAATCATCAGTGTGCCAGTGTATATCTGTGATTCTGCTTTTTCTTGAATACTGTTTGCTATTCGGGTTCTTACATTTCAAAACAATATGGTAGACCAAGAAAGGGTGCAAAAAAACCAGCAAAGATGACCAGAGGAAAGGGATACCCTCTTGAACAAAGAGTGATTAGATAAAGTAGGTTACATGGCCTGGAAAGGTGATGAACGATTTTGTTTTTATTAGTGATGCAGAAGAGAATAAGTGGCACAAAGATGATGAATAGAGAAGGATCAGCTACTGTATGATTCAAGAACTAAGGAGCATTGAAATAGAACATCAGGCAAGATGCTTAAACAGCAGGAAGTAGTTTGTCATGTAGCTCAGAACTTCTTTGATGTAGAATGTTGCAGAAACCCAAAGGTATAAAGAAGTATGTAGGAAAGGAGTTTATCACACAGTTTTCAGTGCTGGTTAGGAAGTCTCTCAGTGCAGGTTGCTGGAAGTAGTGAGGAGCTTCAAAGGAAAGGCATTATATATCATACTATGTATTCTTGTGCGTGAAATCAAAATACAATAGTTTTTTCAGCCATATATTCTTAGCAAGCAGGTTTCTTAACCAGATAGACTTTGCAGTCAATCCAATACCACTATTTTTATGTTCTTATGTAACTTAACATATTAATCATTGAATAATTTGATTTGCTGCCTTTATTTGCTGGATTTAGAATATAGAAGCAAATTCAGCTGTTTTTGTACTTGGGCTTTTGCTAAGTAGCCATCCATGCTCTTCAAGAATGGAAGTCTTGATTCAGCATTTGCACTGTGCCAGTTCTTGCAAGGAGGTAACACCATTAGATTGTCTGTTCAGAGGCTTTTATCAAGTTAGCTAGCTGCTTCACAGATCTATAATGGAAAAATAGATTGTGTTCATTAAAGTGAAAAAATTCTATGCTGTTTCTTATCTGGCAATTGGACCTACAGACCTCTTGATCTTAATGTCGATTATTGTATCTAGCGAACAGATTAAAATGAGAACATGAAAGATTTTCTCAAACCCAGTTCCTGTCTTTCTGACTTCCTTTTGCTAACTGTAGAAATCGTATGACTAGATGAAGGGAAAAGCAACAAGAACATTCATCTTATGAAGAAAACGGTGTCCTTTATTTGGGAGGGTCATTGGGGTCATCAATGAAATGTTTGCAGTTTTTAATTAGAACTCTCACTGAGGCAATCAAGGAACGTAGGCTGAAGAGAGTTCACATGAAAGTACTTCCCAACAGAAGTTGAAATGCCTAAATGTTTTGGAAGTGATTATGCACTTAAGAGGGTGGAGACATCCAAAACAGCAACAAAAATGATGCACTTAAAGTTTAACAGTTGATGTTCACCTTATAGCAGCAATAAATATCACCCAGAACAACAACTCAGTAAGAATTACTTAGAGTTCTCAGTCTTCTGACTCATGAAATGATATTACAAAGAAGGACATAACTAGATTTTTACAGATAATTCTCATGCTGTAAGTAATCTTTTTCCAGTGTTTCAACTGGGTCGAAAATGAGAGATCAGATGTCTGAGATAAGTAAAGAAATGGGGGCCAAATGAACATTAGTGAAAATAAACTGCCATTAACATTTCAATGATATGCAGTGTTTCTCATGGTGAGCATAAGTCTTAAAAACTATCCTGTACAAAGACAACAGCACTCCTCACATTTTCAGTAGCCCTCTTTAGGACAAGTCAGGCACGTCTAGTGGTGTGAGGACTCTTCTGGACTTCATGCAGTCCCCTCTGAAAGGTATTTTTAGGTTACCCAGAGTAATTTTAAGAAGGAGAACTTTTTCTCTTCCTTTATGAGTTGCATGAGGTGGATTAGAACTATAAACTCTAGCATTCCTGTCATTAGCATTATTAGTGGCTGAGTATGAGATTTATGGATGTTTTATGTATTTATTTACTTGTATTAAATCTTTCATTAAAAGTACATGGAGAATGATATACATAATTTCCTGCCAAAATTTGGATGTGATGGTAGATACTGAAACTTGGAAATTCTCCAATTATTTACCAGAAAGGAATTTTCTAATATTTCATTATTATGATTTATTTCTAGTGAAATTTTATTGTCAGACTTCAAGTCTTTAGATTTATTTATTTATTTATAGCTTATGAATGTTAAAAATAGCATGTGAGAAGTAAGGGACATTTTTGAGATATCAACATTCTAATTACCAAAAGAGTACAGGAACATTGAAAAAAATATATTTCTCTTACTGTCCTGCCAAGGCAATAAATGTAATGATAGGTTGTAATGATACGTAGGCTTGCATGTGAGTAAGGACAGATAAATAAAGAGGCCAGGTTCTGCTCACAAGTGAATGGCATATAAATAAGTAATTCTCCAAGACAGAGAACTGAGTAATGTGGTTCAGCCGTGGATGAGGATGGAGTGTCTCTATAAGGAAATGACAGCATGTCAAGCCCAATATCTCCTGGTGCTGCAGGATAAAAAATGAGTCTTCGGCCTTTCTTTAAAATGTATTTTGAGATCTTATATGATGCTTTCCATCAATAATTACTACCTAACCTTGAAAGAAGAATTTACAGCTTTCCAGGGAAATGCTGTATTTTTTGAATGATACCGAGTCACAGATAGTGTCCTTCAAATGCACAAAATTTCTGCATACAAAAAAAAAAGTATTTAGATTTTCATTTATGGATGAATTGATGGTAACCTGCAGGATCAGATTACTTCAGGACTGCAAAGGCCATATGATCTTACTGCCTGCTGTCACCCCACCATTCTGCACTGAACAGCAAGCTCTCTAATGACTACTTGGCAGAGTACCCACTTGGGAGTAGAGTGCATCTCCCCTCTTGCTACTTGGGTTCCTCCATCTTTGCCCAAACTCTGCTGACTGAGTCTAACAATAAAATATTCCTAGTAAACTCGTTATAAAATCCTTAAAAAAGCTTTCAAATAGCTTTTCAGTAACATAGTTAGCAATTTCAGAATAGATGACAGCATAATATAAAAGCTTACAGATGCTCATTTGAATTGATTTGCCAAACTTATTTACTTACGGCTTTACCATTTGTGAGCAGTGCTACAATCCCAAATGCATGAAAACAGAACGAGTTTAGAATAACAAACTTGGGATATCTAACAAGTATAATTTTCAAAGAATAGAGTGACTAATGGTAAAATTATGCTACATAGATAATGTTCTGTGGAAAATGTCCTGTTACTTAAACAGTTTGTCACTGTAGAATGTGCTTTGAATGCAATCTTGTTCTTGTGTGCAGTGGAGAAAGTTGACAAGATGATCTAATAGTTTTTCTAACCTCTAGTATAATCCTTTGCCTGAAAAGGCAAGTTGTGCTATTTTTAGGATATAGTCCCTTTCCAGGTTCCCAGCAATCCATGGGATTAATTTCCATTACCACATAATTTTTAAATTCTAAAATTTTACATTTCTCTTTTAATTTTTAGATACCATTCCAGGGAGACAGTGCATGGCCTCCTGCTTCTTTCTGCTTAGACAGTTTGGTGATGTCCTCATTTACCTCAATTCAGTCAAGGTTAGTATTGTTATTTAGTTTGATTTAGTATGGTAGTACTCTAACACATGGAATCACTGCCTGTGGAATTAAGACTGCACTGTGTGAGGCCGTATGTAAACAGAAAAAGATACAGAAACACAAACAAGTCTAAAATGGGATATAGTTTGTAAAACCAGCAATGTATTGAAATACGTAGTAACAATAAGATGCCATTTTTTGCTATGGTAGATTATGGTATTGTCATGCTTGCAACTTGACCCTTATCAGACTTTTTGTGGCGTCACAGGAAAAGAGGAAGATAATTAGATAGTTTGTGGATGCTTATGTGTTTGGGTAGCATGGAAACCAAACAAGTGTTTGTTCAAAAGCTTACCAATGAATCATAGGGTTTTTTGTCAGTGGTTGATAACTGGATGTGGGAGTTGGATGAACAGGGGTGCATAAGGAAGATAGGACATGAAGAAAACAACACGTCATAATACTGCAGAGGAAGGCCAGAAGAAGAAGAGAAGGACTGTAGGAGGAGAAGTCTTCTTCCTGAAGACGTGCAATTGAGGAACAGGTTTACTGCCCTTCAGACTGAGGAGCTGGGCATGTTTTCAATGGAAGCAACTGGACTGACAAACCCTGTGCCTTGTGGAACACCCAGAAGTCATGAATGATTCTTGCAGGGGACCTATCTGCTGACTTGGCCTCTTGTCTAGAGAGGTTTGTTGCCTGCCGGGGACTCAAATATGATGGCTTGGAAAGACTGATAAGGTTTGTCCACATATCGGGTTGTTACCCTTGCTGCTCTTCTATGTGGGCACTAATAATACCAAAGGCAAATTGGAAACCATCAAACAGGAGCTCTGGAGATGATGCTCAAGGATCTGGGAGCCCAGGTTAATCCTGTCAGTGCAGGGGAAGGATGGAAGGAGAAGTAGAGGGATTTTTCAGATTAACAGCTGGCTGTGCCACCGACGTTTCCAACATGGTTTTTGTTTCTGTGGCAGTGAAACCCTGTTTGAAGACTAACAACTGATGGGGAGAGATAAGATTCATGTCACTAAGCGGGGCATGTGTGTCTTTGCCAGCAGGTTGGCCAGCCTGCTAAGAAGGGCTTTGAACTAGGAAAGATGAGGAAAGGGCAGAGTTATAGAGACAGAGTCAGCATAACACAGGTCAAGTCGAGATGCCTCCAGCAGGTACATGCATTCAGGTAGGCGTGTAAGGGATGTTGCTATGGAGGGTCATCTTGCATCCATTCTGGGAACCTGCCTGCTCAACTACCTCACTGAAATCCTTATACACCAATGCACACAGCATGGGCAACCAACAGGAAGAATTAGAGATCCTTATGCAGTTGCAATACTATGATCATAGAATCATAGAATGCTTAAGGTTGGAAGGGACCTCTAGGGATCATCTAGTCCAACCCCCCTGCACACGCAGGGTCACCTAAAGCATGTGGCACAGGACTGCATCCAAGTGGGTTTGGAAGATCTCCAGAGAAGGAGACTCCACAACCTTTCTGGGCAGCCTGTTCCAGTGCTCTGTCACCCTCACTGTCAAGAATTTTTTCCTTAAGTTCCTCATTGCAGTTACAGAGGTATGGTGGGATAACTTGCACGACTGTCATTCCTG
>NW_010587667.1:26402-55162 GCF_000705375.1 Tinamus guttatus | reverse complement strand
GGATGGCTGCAGGCTTTTTAGGAAAGACAGGCCAGGAAGGCAAGGTCGTGGAGTTGTTCTTTATGTGAGGGAGCAACTGGAATGTGTTGAGCTCTGTCTAGGGGTGGATGAGCGAGTTGAGAGCTTATGGATAAGGATTAAAGGACAGCCTAATATGGGTGACATTGTTGTGGGTGTTTACTACAGGCCATCTGATGAGGAATTCAATGAGGCTTTCTACAGACAGCTGGAAATAGCCTCATGATCACAGGCTCTGGTTCTCATGGCAGGCTTCAACCAGCCTGATACCTGCTAGAAAGACAACACAGCTGGGCACAAACAATCCAGGAGGTACTTGCAGAGCGCTGAGGATACCTTTCCGACACAGGTGATGGAGCCAATGAGTAGAGATGTGCTGCTGTATCTTGTACTAACAGAGAAAGACTGGTTGGAGATCTGAAGGTGGGGGCAGCCTTGGCTGCAGGGACCATGAGATGGTCAGGAGCTCAAGATCCTACAAGGAGGAAACAGGCCAATAAGTAGCATTGCAACTCTGGACTCCAGGAGAGCAATTTTCAGCCTCTTCAGGGATCTACTTTGAGGAATGCTGTGGGTTAGGGCCCAAAAAGGAAATGGGGTTCAAGAGTTCTGGTTAATATTTAAACATCGCTTCTTCCAAGCTCAAGATCTCAGCAACCCTGTGAGTAAGAAGTTAGGCAGAGGGGACAGGAGACCTGCGTGGAAAATCAAGTAGCTCCAGGCAAAACTCAAACAGAAGTATACAGAATGTGCAAAAAGGAACAGGCCATTTGGAAGGCATGTTGTCAGAGTACGCACGGATACAACGAGGAAGGCTAAGGACCATTTGGAGTTAAATCTGGCAAGAGTTATGAAGGACAACACGAAGGGCTTCTTCAAATGCATCAGTAATTAAAGGAAGACTAAGAAAAATGTGGGCCTGCTGCGGAATGGGGTGAGTGCCCTGCTGATGAAGGATACGGAGAAGGCAGAGTTACAGAGTTGCATCAGTCTTTACTGCTAAGAATAGTCCTCTGGAATCCCAGGTCCTGGAGACAAGAGAAAGTTTGGAAAAAGGAAGACTTTCCCTTAATTGATGAGGATCAAGTTAGAGATCATTTATACCCACAGATCCATGAGTATAAATGGGTAAAATCCTCCCCCTCTACTAGCCCTGGTAGGGCTGCATCTGGAGTGCTGTGTCCAGTCCTGGGCTCCCCAATCTGAGAGAGAAACTTGAAGTTACTGAAACAAGTCCAGCATAGAGCTACGAAGATGATTAGGGGGCTGGAGCTTCTCTCATATGAAGAAAGGCTTAGAAAGCTGGGACTGTTCATCCTGGAAAAGGCTGGGGGGAAGATCTTACCGATGTGTATAAATACCTGATAGGAGGACGTAAAGAGAAAGGACTCAGACTCTTTTTGTTGGTGCCCAGTGATAGGGCAAGAGACAACATGGCAAGTTATTTTTGAACATGAGGAAAAGCTTTTCCTGTGAGGTTGACCAAGCACTGGCATAGGTTGACCAAGCACTGGCATAGGTTGCCTGCAGAGGTTGTAGAGTCTCCATCCTTGGAGATATTCAAAAGCCGTCTGAACGGGGTCTGGGTGATTCTGCTTGAACTAGATGACTAGAAGATCTCCAGAAGTCCCTTGCAACCTCAACCATTCTGTGATTCTGTGACCCTGAAAGAAATAAAGCACATACATTTTTAGAGAAAGCATTTACTGAAGGGCTAAGGAAGGACAATATTACCAAAGCAGAGTGAGCTAAGAATATTACTTTTGTGAAAGTAATCTGAATGGTTCCCTGCAGGCAGGCAATGTTGAATTTTTTTCAAGAGAAAGAGCCTGTGGTTACTGTAGTGCAACATTATCACATCATAATGATGGATGGTAGTGGTTGTAGCTTTAAAATGTCCAGTTATAAATCAGATATGAGGACCCAGAGAGAGGCTGGATCCTGACTATGGAATTAAGTGACTGTGGTCTTGTCCCAGCAATTTGAAAGTAGTGACAATTCTGCATTTGGTGAGGAGGGGAACAAGAGTCTTCAAAAGAATTATTAGAGAGATATGCTAGATGAGGATAATTATGATGATCTAAGAAGCTTGAGATCTGAAGAAAATGATGGTTGCCACTATGGTTGTAATGGTGACAAAAGCAGCTGATGAGTCAGAGAAAATGGAGCAGGAAAATGTTTTAAAACTTTAGCTAGGAAGAGGCTACTGAAAAAAAAATTGCAAGTAGCAGTGGAATGAACAGACAAAGAACAGTTTGGAGAGTGTGTGTAATTGGAGAAGCTCAGTGCTGGAAACTAACAATATGAGATTCGTTTTGCATATCTTCAGCCATCAAAAGTCAGGCTTCTAGTTACAAGTAATCCCCTGGTCTTCTATAGCCAGAGACAGATGGTAGTTTCCAAAGGAGAATTCATCCTGTCTATTTCTGACATTTTGTCTTAGAAAGGAGTGAGTCACCTCACAGAAATGCCCATCTCTTTTCATTTACTTTAAAAAGTTCTTAAACAACTAGTTCCAACCTGAAAAGGTTGGTTAAATGAGATTAATCATTGCCTCCAAGGTGTATAAGAAAGCTTAGGAATGAGACAGAGAAGGGTAGCATCTGGAGAAGCAAATAGAGTCAGGCTTAGTATGGGAAAGTAAGGCATGACTAGTGTTTGTAAAGAAAACAGCCAGAAGCAAACAAGATGCTAAACAGAAATTAAGAATCTGAGAGTAGGCAGAAGGGAGATGAGAGGATAGGGCAGAGGCTTGAGGTAAGAGTAGTGTTAAAGGTAAGGGATTAGATGAGACAATTCTGCATCTGTGAGGGGATAAAGGAAAGCATTGCAAGCCGGGCTGGAAAAAAAATCTAAAGAGAAAAGGAACAGCACAGATTTTGTCCATGTTAGTTCATAAAACGTTAGCATAAGATCCCATGCAGAAGAAAATATAGGTGAGGTATAGATCTAATGTTCAGAAACAATGTCAAGAGGGAGGCAGAAATAGTAGACGTATGCATACCTACAGTTCTGCTATAATTATCACATACAGGAAGGAGTGTACTTACCTCGTCAGATTTGAGAGAAAAGATTTCATGTTGTGTGCATAGCGGAGAGAAAGGGTTATTTGACTGGTTGGGTTTTTTTAGCTTAGTTTTTTTTGTTTGAAAGAGGAGAATAAAGTGAAGAGTCTTGCTGTTGCATATTATAACATGTGGATCTCTGCTTACAAAATAGACTTCTCTACATGGTGAACTGTAATAATTTGCCAAAATCAAGCAGCAGAAAAAAAAAAAAGAACTGTTGTGCAGTAGAAGGCTGCTCATATATCCCATGTACAGCACAGCAATGTTGTATGTGCCTATTGTTCTATACTCAGGGATATGTTTCTATTAGGTGAGTGGTCACAGAGGCAAAGATATACTATTAGGAGTCTTCCATTTACCACCTGTTAGGAGGCTTTGTGAGCACACAGCTGGACATAATCCACTTTCTCCATGACTTTGGTCTGTGACGCAGATTAATTTATTTTAGTGTTGTAGTTTTTCCAGGGCAGAGTGTGAATTAGTTACAGAAGAAAGTAGTAGTTAAGGAGGAAATAAAATATTAACTTAAATGCGGCTAAGGTGGTTTAAATTACGGCAAGTATATATGTATGCATATTTTTAAAATTATTGTTAGATTTAGGAGTGTCACAGTAGTGACGTATTGCAGAAACCTTGTTTCAGAATTTGACTGTTCACTGCTTACCAAGTTATGCTGCCAACTGCAGGTTCCAAGTGATGTGTTTAGATAATCGCTTGATAATTTGATCAGTTGGCAGAGAGGAACCTCTTGAAGTTCAACAAAAGCAAGTACAGGGTCCTGCACCTAAGGAGGAATAACCCCATGCACCAGTACAGGTTGGGGATTGTCCTTACAGAAAGCAGCTCTGCAGAGAAGGACTGGGTGTCTTGGTGGATAAAGAGTTGACCATGAGTCAGCCATGTGCCCTTGTGGCCAAGAAGGCAAACGGTCTCCTGAGCTGCATGAGGAAGAGCATTGCGAGCAGGTCGAGGGAGGTGATCCTGCCCCTCTACTCAACACTCGTGAGACCACATCTGGAGTGCTGTGTCCTGTTCTGGGCTCCCCAAGTACAAGAGGGACATGGAACTACTGAACAGAGTCCAGGATAGATGATTAGGGTAGGGGAGACCGAGAGAACTGGACCTGGTAAGTTTAAAGAAAAGACGGCTGTCTGAAAAGGGATTTTATCAATGTGTATAAATACCTAAAGGGAGGGTGTCAAGAGGAGGGACCCAGACTCTTTTTAGTGGTGACCAGCAAGAGGCAACAGCCACAAACTGAAGCACAGGAAGTTCCACTTGAAATTGAGGAAAAACTTCTTGAACGCGAGCATGATAGAACAGTGTCACAAGTTCCCCAGAGAGGTGGGGGAGTCTCCTTCTCTTAGATCTTCAAAACCCACCTGGATGTGACCCTGTGCAGCATGCTCTGGGTGACCATTCTTGTGCAGGGCAGTTGGACTAGATGATCTCCAAAGGTCCCTCCCAACCTTAATCATTCTGTGATTCTGTTATCAGTGATAAAATTTCGTGATATTTTGGAGCTTGCAAACAGCAGGTCAACCTTATGGCCAATCAAATTGGTGGGACTCTTGTTTTGGGGATACAACTGGTGCGTTAATGACCATGGTCATTTCCTTTTACAGTATGTAACACTCAAATTCTGCATATATAAATGCATTTCGTGGCATTCAGTAACCATTCACTTGTTTTGATTTGGCCCATTTTAGTCAAGGGTAATCTTCGTATTGGCATTCCTTCAGTTTTCACATTTGTGGCTTCAATGCATTCATGAAGATGTAACAAAACATTAAGCTATGTGAGGAAAATTTATATAGAAAAGATCGATGCATATAATCACAAACTGTATATTCCTCTTTGAAATACCGGCCACTCCCTTTTCAAATGCAGAAAGCAGCTTGGCTTAGACAATTGCTGGAGATTTGACCATTGTCTTAAGAGAGGGAGATACTATTTGTTATAAGATAAGTTAGAAAAGCAAATGATACAAAATGAAGATCAGAATAAATAAGGTAGATTTGAAACCTCCGTTATTAGGAGAGGTTGAAAACAAGATGTGGCGTGCTGGAATTTAGCAAGTTCATGATACTTTCTTGGTTTAGGGAACTCAGTGTCGTAGCATATCCTTGAAGTCAAAAGTTTAGAAAATTTCATAGATTGTATCAAGCCAATTGCAAAATCATCCAAGCCTAAATAAAATAGAGGCAAGTTCTTGGAGACATAATGCAGTTGACAAGTAGCAAGGGCTAGGGACAAAAGTTTGATGCCCATTACAGCTTTCCGTGTATTGTTCTTCTGAAATAGCTGTTACATTTTCTAGCTGAGAAAGCTAGATCAGCTCGCACTGATCAAGCTGATAGGTCACTCCTCTTCTGATTTCAGGGGTGCAGATTGTTTCTCCTGTAGCACTTCTCTGTCAAGATTTAGGTGGCTTTCCGGTATGCTTTGTGCGTTTCATTTCTTAAGAATCAACCTCAGTGAAGTATCTTTACTTTACCCGGTAAAGTGGCTTTTTTGGTAGAGCTGTACACTCTGGGAAGACTTTGCGTGATATTCCTGCAAACAGGATATCATGCATGATTGATCCATGATTCATCCGTGATTGATTAAAACTTCATCCATGATGGTTTAAAACTGCTCCAGGCACTAGAATGTCTCAGAGGACACCTTACTATAAATGTATTGCCAACTGGCCTGAGGGTGACATTATAACACTGAGGATCCTCTGGGAAGACCAGCTGATTCCGTGTCAGCTTAATTCTGGTCATAAGGAATGCATTGCTCTTCAGCTGGATATCTGAGCATCTTGCTGAAACAGACATCACTTAAAGCACCGTTAGTTCTGTGGAAAAGACCCCCAGAGAGTGGAGTGCAGTGCAGATACTGTGTCCATGCTGAAGATAATCGATAAACACAAGCCAACACAAACATACTGCACTGTTGGTCACCCAGATTTTGCAGTTTTGGTTCTGCAGCCTTCCTGGTCTCTAGCACTAGTACAGCCTGAATGGATTGACACAGGTTTTGAGTTTGGTTGCTGATGAGAGTTTTTTTCCATATTCACTCAAAAATACAATGGGAGTATTTGAACCAAAGGAAGTATTAATGCAGTAAAACTAACATCTTGCTCTCCATCTTTGCTTAACCTGGGACTTTTGCTGATTCATCCACAACCGTCATTGAGGAAGAATGGCAACACTTTGCTCTATTCTCATACTGTGAAACCAGTTAGCTCATCGTAAAGGTATAAAAATGTTTCACAAACCAAGCTTGAAATTCATCTGAATAGCAAGCTGTATTTGCCAGCTATTTCCAAAATCTAACATAGACTCCTCTCATGTGTGTCTGGCTTGATGTATGTAGGGGAACTCAGTCAATACTTTTGTGATTGCTGGGGACAGGGAAAGGAAGAGGTTCTCAAGCCTTCCTCCATAATGGAAGAAGATGAAGAGCCCTGGGAAAGGGTCTTGCCCCTTGCTTCCTATATCCCTTACAAGGTCCAAATGTGATTTTACCTCCTCCTCACTACTAGTGAGGGAACAAAACAAAAGTTAGCTAAAACCTGAACTGCCTAACACAACCATTGTTTCTTTCATATGTGTTATAAAAGGAAAAGCATTTCTGTATCCCATACCTTGCTGTTAGGAACTGAGAAAAGCCTTTCTTGCAGAGACTTTGAGCAGTGCTCTTAGTACTAAGGTTTTTTGTTTGTTTGTTTGTTTTATGAGTACTGCAATTCTGCTTAACAGGAATCCTCATTGTTTCTTCCCATTTGTCCTTGAGCTAAGGTACCATGTTCCAGCTTGCTTATACCAGACCTACCTGGGCAGCTTTGTGGTGGTAGTACTGACTCATGGAGCATGTTCTTAGCTGACTTTTGGTAATTTGAGTTACACTTTAATCTGGACATTTGACCGGCATTAAATCTCAGCCATTTGGGTCAGACCCAAAGATCTGTCTCATCTCTAGCTAAAATCATTTGTCCTGCATTGGCCCACACAACCAGAAAAGATACAGCCAAATCAACATAATGTACCACTAGTCAGATTGTGTCCAGTCTAATACTACGGTAAATAAAAGCCTTAGTGTTGCACTTCATATAGGGAGAAGGGTAAGCAAGGCGCATGCTTACGGAAGCCGTACAACAAGGTATGTGCCCTGGCTACAGTCCAGTGCCACAGCTCCACCTCCATCACGTGGCCTAGGATGTCAGCCCAGCATCCGTCACAAAACCAGATCCACAGGATCTCCTCCTGAACCTTGAGAAGCCCTGGAAAAACAAACTGTTCATCTCCTTAAGCCATTAGGGAGTCAACTGCATTTTCACCGCTCTAGATGTGTAAATTTTCTGGAAGGTAAAGAAACCACAGTACCACAGCATGTCTTCACATGCCCCCGTTGAAAATTAAACCCGTAAAGGCTGCCACTGCAGCTTTGAGCTTGGAGCATTCTCCAGATCTCTCATGGTTAATACTCCGGAATGTTTCAGCTATGTTTGTAGTTACGAATGTAGGATGGAAACCCAGTCTGTAATTTTCTACCCACTGTTTATAAATGCTGTACGTTCATAATGTGGGTTTTTCATTTTCCTTCCTGTTGTCTTGATATAGTCTGACTCAGATTGGGGAGGGGGTTATGTTTAATATTGTTATACCACAGAAGTCTTTTTCAGTCTGTGTGGCTTATTTTCCAGAGTTACTTCTACAATGATGACACTTTCAACTTTAACTACGCCCAAGCCAAAGCTGCCATGGGCAATTCTAGCGAGGCTGAAGAGGTATGTGTTTACTGTCTTAAAAAAAAAAAAAGACAAAATGTTTTCCACATTCCCTTCTTTCTTTCCTTTCCTCCCTCCGAATCTTACTGTTGGCTGAAAATAAGCAGATTGTGTGGAAGTTCATTTTCCCCTTCTAGAGGAACTGGATCTGTCGGTGAACACTATTCAGAAAAGATTGTCTTGCTAATCTGGTAATGTGAGGTACACGGGAAGTCGTGCTGCTTGTGGTGCATCACAAGAGTGCTTGCAGCTATCTCCAATTGATCAAAGAATGCCCTCTTAATCAGATGTCCTACGCTTTGTCTGGGATCCTAGGCAGTCTTATTGCTCAGACAGACTAGGACATCTTAAGCAAAGACGCTGAATAGTTAAGAGCTGCTAGGTGTTCCTAGAAATTTGTTTTAAAAAAAAACAAAAAGCAACAACAAAAAATTCTTCCTCTGGGAGATATGGGAGGAAAAGAGGAAGTGCTCATTATCTTATTCAGCGGCATCCAGATGCAGCTGGAGGAGATTAGCTTCTACACCAAGCATTTTTTGTGTCTATGTACACCAGAAACTTAATTACAACTAAGATATGCAGAACTAAGATATAGCTATTATGAAGAAGGAAGCAATATTTTTCCAGAAAGCTATCAGAGAGCACACCAAGAAATTTATATGGTTTTAAGCAAAGCATGTAATTTTTGAATCTTTTTCTATTTTTCCTCTTTTTTAATTTTTTAACCCTTCCAGTTTCTGGGATAACAAAGTCTTTCCCCTGCTTATTTATTTTTTTTCAACATCTTGCGCAATTTCTGTGATCTGAAATTCCATCTCTCCTTAAGAAAAATGTTTAAGTGTATCAGGCAAAATGCATTTGCAGTTGAAATTATTGCAATTATTTTAGCTAGATTAAGTTACCTTAATGAAAACGCAGGTAAATGTCTTTTGGCATTATGCTAATAAGACTGTGCTGATACTGAGAGTTCATAAAAAATGAAAATGATAACCCCATAAGAAATCTTTAGCTGCAGCCAGACAGCAAAAGTAATACAAAGTGTAAGCTGTTGTTAATCCATGTTTTTCCTGCTTATGTTCTTATCAGTGGTTCTGTACCAACTTGTGTTATATAACTGATCATAGTTTTTAAATCATTGGTTAATGTAAGTAAATTGATTAATCTGTCCTGCTATCTTATTTTTGACTGTGGTGGAACTTTCAGGTAAAGAATAGCCCTCCCCATCTCATAGACTTGTGTAATATCTCTACATATAGCACTCTATATAATTTCTTGAAAAGATTACCTCCATGGACATAATGAAATAAACCCTATGATAAAGTGCTGCTCATAGTAATAAGGTTTTTTTTTCCTCCCAAAAAAATAGAGAGTTAGAAATGTCTAACCAATAAAACTGTCAGTAATCAGTGGAACTCACTCTTCCAGTATGCACACCCGCTCCTACAAAGTCATTTTTATTTTTACCAATAGCATCCTAGTAAAAGAACAAATATACCTGCAGAAAGGCACAAGAAGACAAAAAAAAAAAAAAAAGCCAGAACAGATTTGTAGTTGCAGGACAGTGCTAATGTTTTGCCTCAGAACCTTGCTAAAACCAAATCAGTTAGAGTTTATTGCTGACCCCAAATGATTTCTGGCACGTATGAGGAGGAAAGGATTGTGTGCATGAAACTTCTGGTATTTCAGAAAGATGCTAATTTAATAGCTTGCATTGCTTGCTAAACAAACACACTGCAAATAACTTTTCTTGCAGCCCCTTGTCTTCCTTTGTGCCATTTGTAATTTCATGGCCACCCACTCGCACTTGTTGGGCGCATGCTGCCCCCTTGGCACAGCTTGGACGAGTTTCAAATCCTCCACCTGCCCAATGCAGAGCTACGCCCATGCCCTGCAATTTCCTACCTTCCCCCTTCTCCTGAAGCAGTTGTTCATGTGGCTTGTCTTAATTGCATGTTGAAATGAGGCAAGTCTGCCTTCTGCTTGTTTAAAAGTACATGCATATGTAATCTTTTATTTTGCTTCTTCCTGCAGGTGTTCCTTTTGATCCAGAGTGAGAAGATAAAGAATGATTTTGTTTACCTTAGCTGGCTAGCTCGCTGCTGTGAGTCACTTTGCTCTCAACATTGCAGAATACAGATCCTCCTCTATTGCGTCAGTCTTGGCAACCCACCTTCCTAATTGAATTTAATGTTGGAGGTGGATTTAAGACTATGAAAGTGAAAAGCTGATTGCACTAGCTGGTTATAGTGTGGGTGGTTATTCCACTGTTCATACATACAGCTTTTGTAAGCAACTGCTGCTTCAGTGAAGTGTTATTATGATTTTGTCAATGCAGCTTTGTCCGAACTTGTGAGCTTTTTTGTTCTCAAATGTTTGAATTAAGATTTCCGGTCTTAAAAGATTGGTTACAGCTTGAAATGGTTAAACATAAAAGAGAAACAGACATACTAGGTCAGACAGAACAGTCTGTCTAGCTCAGTGCCCTCTTAGATAAGATGGGACAGCGCTGGATGACTGGGGAAGAGTAAAAAAAAAAAAAAAGAGAGAGAAGAAAAAGCAGGTAAAGTGTGGTATTTCCCTTCCTACTATGCTGTACTTCCTCCTATTCAAATACCTGTGGCTCCACGATTTCCTTTATAATTATTAGCATGTTTTTTCTTATACAGATTTGTCCGTTAGTCCAAGTACGGACCAAGTAGGTTGTTAATATCTTTAATATCCTACAGATTTTTTTTTTACTGTTTCCAAACTGTTCCTAAAACGTTACAGAGTACACACCTCAAGGTAGACATGGCTACATGCAGCATGTGATACAGTGTAGAGGTGAGCTTTTCTAATGACTCAAGTCTGAAACTTCCTAGCCTAATTTATTTCATTTGCAGTACCTCAATATAAAAATGTTCTCATATCATAATCAAATTTGAGAAGTAGTAGATGGGATCTAAAGAGATAGATCTCGGGGCGTTGTTTCATATTGCGGATGTGGTCAACATCTGTAATGTGATCTTCCCAGACAGTCACTTCATACCTTTGACTGCCTGTCTTTGACTCTATCCTAGGACGTGCCAGTTTCTTTCTTTTCATCAATCCTCAATCCACAGTGTTGATTTTGATAAAATGTATGATTTTTTATATACTTTTTCTGATGAGAGAACTCCCACTGCTAACGGAAATCATGGTAGTTCAGTAGTAGTCTGCACCCCTTTGATTCAGTGCTAAAGCAGTTCTTTGACATAGAGCTGAAAGAAGTAGAACTTTTTGATGGTCATACTTTTTATACAAGAGGTAAAATTAGTACTATGTTGTCAGTAGAAAAAAAATTTAGCACTTTTATGAGAGTTCCTACTTACTCTTCAGTGTGCCTTTCTCTGTTCTAAATTCCTGGTGAAGTTTCAGTAGAGCTGCTGTATTCTTCTATATTTGTCTTAAAATTTTGAGATTGGCTCCCAAACTGCTGATAGAACTCTTTACAGATACAACTGTTTAATGATGAGTGTAATGGTCTTTTTGTGTCAAGTAAGAAAATTACTATTATGTCCTTCTGGATGAAAACTGCCATGGAAATTACAAAGCATTTTAATACATTCATGTCAGACTATGATTAGGTATGAAAGTTTAGACAATTCAATCCTGAAATACTATCAATGGATGAAAAATAGTGGAGATGCATCCTTTTTTGGATGCTAGACAGTATTTTTTGTTTAATGTTGTAAAATTTATATTCAATTCCTCCTTTAGAGAAGGTAAAAAGTCACTGAATTAGCACAGTGCTATATATCTCTATATAGATAGATTGGTAATTATTATTATAAATGCTTTTTCTTTCCCCCCTCTCACCCTCCCTTTTTTCCCCTCCCTATTAACGGGGTTGGATTCATTAGTTCAACAAATCATGTGTGGAATTAGAACCTAGCTGTTTGCCACTATGTTTGTTATCTGGAGCTAACGAAACAAGAAGTCTGGTGTGATGTCCTCCTGCTTCTTACATCAGAAGTGTCTATAAGTCATCTAATTTGATGTTACATGTTCATTGTTGATGATTGCCACCCATTCTACAGGCAACACACCTAGTGGCCCAGTGGGCACAGATTTAAAAAACAACAACAACAAAAAGCTAAACAAACCCTCTTTTGAAAAGAGTACAGGAGTGGTCCGTGCACTAACAGCTAGTACTCTCTGAGAGTAACTGATAAAACTTGAAAAGGAGAGAAATACTTCATCTCTCTTTCTTTTTCCCCCAAGACTTGAATTTATCAGGAATTAACAGTAAAACCTCCAGTTAAACAGAATGGATTCTTATCTCCAGAAAAACAATTTTTAGAATTTTAGAATATTCTGAATTCTAAAACTCTAAATGCTAAATTTTTAGCATATTTTTTAGAATATTCAAACATCCTAGTAGAATTTCTGCTAGCTAAGATGGAAGATTCAGATTGTTTCATTTCTAACTGTACTGTAATATAACTGTGATATTTGTAGTTAAAGATTGATGAAAAGTTCCAGTCACATATGCAAATTTTAATTTGACCACAAAATCTCTGGAATTTTGAAGCATTTTTTTCTAGTAAAGGCATAAGGTTTGTTACACTTAGGATTTTTGAAGCATCCCTTTGTCAGCTAAAAAACATAGGAATTGAGTGTTTAGGAGGAGGTGGGCACTAAGGATTGAAGATCTCATATTGGTGTCAATTAAAATTTTTCTGTGTGTAAGAACACACAATCGTAAGTCTCACCATTTGAATGGATTGTCGCAGCTGCTGCTTCTGGATAAATGCATTTTTTTTTCTTTCCATTCTGTTCTTTAAACGCATCTGAAATCATAGGACTTGTAGTTATTTTTGTATCTGTGTCATGAAGATTTTGAGATTCTTCTTCATGGTTTTGATGTTCTCTGATGAGTTACTGTTATCACCAATAAGTCAAAATACCAGGATAAATTTCCCTTCCCAACCTTATGCTCATAGGGTAAGGCATGCTGTTAAATTGAGCAAAGATGTTTAGAAGTATTTATTCCACCCAGCACTGAGTATTGTGTACAGTATACTTTTTGCACAATCTCAACTTTCTGTTATTATTGCAGATATTATGAATAAGAAGCCACAGCTGGCCTGGAAACTCTATTTGAAGATGGAAACCTCAGGGGAATCCTTTAGTCTTTTGCAGCTCATTGCAAATGATTGCTACAAAGTGAGTCTTCTCTTGGCAGCTTAATGTATGGCGTGTTAATTCAGTGGTCTTACTAACCACTATTCTTTTTGATAATTTGTGTTTGTGAATTTTCACTTAGAGCGCTGATATGACTATTAATAATGTACATAAGTTGGCAAAGACTAGTCTGCTTTTTAACCAACAGGTCTTCTGGATAGACAACCCATGGATTATAATGTTGGGAATTACTGCATGCTTGAGTTTTTAGCACAGTAACAAAAGCTTCCTTTAATACTAATTGAATCCATGCTAACACATAACAGTTTTTCTCTTGAACCTTTTCTAGAGTAGATTGTTAAAGAGACGAGGTTAAATCGACCTGACTGACATACTTTTAAAAATCAAGTTAGACCAGGCCGTGTTCGCTTTAGCAGAGACTAAACAGATGCTTCTGGGCATTTTAGAACTAGTTAAAATATATGCTCTTTTATATGTACAAAGCTTCTAGACAGTGTTTACAAGCTCAAATAGTGAGTGCTAATATACTGCTGGCAAACTTCCAAATTCTCACTTAAACAAAGCTACATTAGTACTGAAGACGTGTTGGGGAGCAGATCAGAACTCTGCCTCACTCTAGTTTCTTAGATGGTGCTTTTACACAGGGAGACTTAGCTCTATCTGTTCTTGATGGACAAATGAAATTTTTCAGAGAGATTTACCTACAGTGAGGTACTTCATATTAGTAGCACTTCTTTTTTTTTTTTTTCAGTCCAGCCCTATAAAATGTTGCATAGCAAATTAGAAGATTGAGCAAACATTTGTGAACAAGAGGCTGTTTGCAGTTGCTTTATTAAGCTCTTTGCTCTTCTGCAAAACATGAAAGAAAACATGAGAGTTTCATCCACAGGGTAGATGTAGAGATACATGAAGACCAACTGTTCTGAGAAGATTGTATATGACATTATAGGAGGAAAAAAAATACGGTTGTCCTGTGCAAAGACTACTGCTGCGCAGTGTGTGCCAGTAGGCAACAACGGGATGCTAGATTCAAGTATCCTCTCTACCATCTATAGGAATGATTGCATTGAGCTGAGACTTATGGGGAGGAATTATCAGTTCTGTGATGGGAGAAGGGGATGTTCTTTGGGAAAACACTATGGCAAGGCACAGACCATCAAATTTTCAGAATGTATTGGCACAAGCTACTTATATTAGGAGTGGGGCTTAAGTTATTTGGGGAGTGGTCATTTTAGGTTTAATTTAAATTAAATGTAGAATATAAAGACAGTTTATAATTTGACCATGAAAGTATCATACTGTACTGTTCTAAGAGGCAGATGTGAAAACAGCAGAACAAAGATAATAGACTTAAATCTCATGGAATTGGTTTAGTAGAGACTCCTAAGATAAATGAATACACAAGAGCGAGCAGCTACTAGCATAGGTTTATTAGAGATACAGTGGCCGAACTTCCCAACATGAAAGAGAGATAAGAAGGGTCCTCTTGAAAATCTCACAATGATTGTCAATGCTGCCAAGTTCTCCAAAGAACAGAAATATCTGCATACCATGTTTACATGTTTACCATGTATACCATCTATAACATTCTTTTTTGCTGTCTATTTGCTTTCATCTGACAGTACTGGGGTTCTCAGAATCCTAAAGAGCACTTAACTGTAACTCAGATAATCTTCTTTGTGATCTCAAAAGCACTCTTCCAAAAAAATACGTAAGGAATTCTGTCTTAAACAGCTCTAAGTATTCCGATCACCATCTTACCCTAAAATGGTCTTTTTGATCAAGCAAGCAGCTAGGCCTTAGGTGTTTCTGGTGACTGCCAACTGTGAAAGTGATTTGATCTCTAGGTCATTTTGAGTTTCACTTCAATAAGTTGATTACTTTGCCTAGATTCCTCTTGAAACTGTATAGTACGCTAGAGGAGAAGCACTTCCATCTTTTGATTTAGCCAGTGCTCTTAAAAATCGCACTTACAAGATTAAATGTTTCAAACTGTGTATTATGTATATATGGGCAAGATGACTGCTCCAAAAACCAAGAAATGTTATTGCAAAGACTATCACAAATATTTATTGTACCATTATAGCTTATCTTCACTGCTTATCCACACTACTCGCTGTTAGTACCTCTCCAACTTGTACCACCTCCCAAACTCCTGTTTGAGGCTGTGTAACATTCTCTAGTTGCTTCTGAAATACTGTCTTAAATTGGAGGCCTGCGAAAGTGCCACAGCCATAGCTGAAGAAGACAGCCAGACAGCTTCATTCAGCAGAGTGCCAGATGAACAAGAATGGAGCAAGGCCAACAGCTGCTTCACACCAGGTGTAGCTGGAAGCCTCATAGCAGTTTATTCTGGCCTGCAGGAGTTGTTTGGGGAGAAATGGGATGCAGGACTTCTGTCTCACCTCTTGCTACTACACCATGGAAAAGCCCATCTTAACCATATAGGAAAGATTTGATTTGGAACAAAGCATTCTTCCTGCTTTTATGAGAGACAGAAGGAGGATATTCGACTGAAATCCACTAATGGAACAGTTCACTCTCATTCATCAAATGTTATGAAACTTATTTAATTGACAGTTTGGGGAGATCAGTATTTATTTTTTTTTATACTTAGCTGAGATGTCTGATATTGCTTATGCTCACTCTTTATTTTCATCTTATAAATGCTTGTCCCTGTGGTAAATTCACCATGCATTTCAAGAAAAGGGAATTATTGTTATTGTTACTGTAGTTACTCCTTTCTTACTGACTGTACCAACCAATATGCTTCTTGTCCCCATTTACAAGTAGAGAAACTGATGGAGAATAGGATACACACTGAATTTTCCTATGCTCAGGAAGATTCTGGATTAAAGTGCCACTGAATCTAATTTTGTATTGTAGTGCAACAATGAAGAGTAAAACTTAGCCCTAAGTTAAATGCAAAAGAAATCTATATCTGCCTTTGTGACCATCTCTATATGAGGAAAATCGATCCTGTTTTAAAATGTTTGACATAGTTTGAATCTAATATTAAGAGAACTTTGTACCTACTGCAATAGGGCAAGTCACACTTTAAAGGCTAATGCTAGTTGTAAAAAGCAAAAGCACAAAAGTTGTTCTCTAAGCTAATGTTAGCTATACATGATCGAAATGAGAACAAGTTGTTGACAGCCAAATAAAAAAGTTCACAGTGCAGTTTGTCTATAGATAGGTTCAAAGACCTGCAATAATAATAAAATGCCACCTGTTTTCCTGCAAGGAACTGGAATATGCCTCTTTGTGTCACTCACTGCCAGGAGAAAACCTGGAAAAAGCATGTTGCTTCTGTGCCTTACTGCTGATTTTAGAAAAATGAGATCAAAATATTTAATGCCCTTCTGAAAGATGGTCATATACTTAGCAATAAGTATATGTTTCTCTTTTTTTGCAGATGGGTCAGTTTTACTACTCAGCCAAAGCATTTGATGTTCTGGAGAGATTGGACAGTAATCCTGAATACTGGGAAGGCAAGAGAGGCGCTTGTGTGGGTGTCTTTCAAATGATCTTAGCTGGCCGAGAAGCAAAGTAAGTATTATTTATGAGTTGATTTTCTCTTTTGCTATATCCAGTTAGATGTAAGCTAAAATCATAACCACGGCTTCAGGAATGCATGTCCTTTTCCAATTCATTTCTGACCTTTTGGAAAAAACAAACTCTGACCAGTAATTCCATATGTAGTTTTTTGACGTTTGTCTTCTAAACCATCAGTTACGGAATACGCTGTGGAGAGTATCTTATCAGTGAATGCTATGAACTCCAGGGAACCAAAATACAGTGTTGGTCATTATACTAGGAAGAGCTAAGTTATAAATATAGTATGCACGTATCTTAAGGGAAAGGAACTCATTTCATTTTAATGGCCTGAGAACGGAAGAACTATCCTATGCCATTCAAGGTTCATAGAACAAAAAGAGGTAAAAATTTACTCAACAATGCAGGAAGGAGAGTGGTTCTCTAAACAGTAAGTAGATGAGACTGGGCTTTCACTAAAATGTTCTTTCTGAAGATTCTGTCCATATCAGGTAAAGATACTTGTTGTGCCGCTTGTTTTACTCCTGCCCAGTTTCACTCAATGGAAGAATGGGTGAGAGCAGTGACACTATAGTTAAGAGCTGCTCCCTCATGAATATTCAGATGTGATGCCAGATAGCTGTTCTGCCCTGGCCAACACTGCTATTTATACATGACTGGAAGATGTGTACCTTGGCTTCTACATCATTCTTCTACCCCCTTCTCTGGTGGCATAACATCTTCAACTGCTTCAGGAATCCCTTTGGAAAAGACAGCACTAGATGCAGTAAAATATATATAGCTTACTTGTTCTTTATTATGTATGCAAGTTCTTGCCATAAAGATGATAATTCTCCTTTTGTTTGTAAGGCGTATGGTGCTTTGGCAGTATGAAGTTACATGTTGTCATACTGAAGACTAGAAAAAAGCATAAAAACCAACAGGAAAAAAAATAATAATTGCTTTGTTTTGGGGAGCTATTTTGCAAGAATAAGGATTTTTATAAATATGAGTGTGTGTAATTATATACATATATGCACACATATACATGTGTATTTATGTGTGCATATATATATGCACTCTTATAATATTTAATCATTTATAAATATAAGCTACATGTATTAAAATGTATACATATACATGTGTATATATACAGACGTTTTATATATAATATTATATAAATTATATACATTTAAATGTGTGGGGGCATTTTTGTATATATATCCATATGGGCTAAATTCCAAACCAATTAGTTGTACTTCGCTGCTTTTTCCTTTTAAATTCTCTCTTGTTGAAATTACATACAAGACCTTATCTGTTGTCCTAGGATCTAGACTGTTGCACACTTTTATCTATTTCTGCTCTGCAGATGGAAGCATCTCTCTATCCAGGAACAATGTTGGGCAAAATAATTTGGGGTAAGGGGTTTGTTTATGTAAATTTCAAATGATTTCAGTTTATTCTCACTGTCCTTTCAATTTTTGTCCTTTACCTTTGCAGAGAGACTTTACGGGAAGTGGTGCATCTTCTGAGGAGCACTGGTAATCCTCAGGTAGAATACATTATCCGCATCATGAAAAAGTGGGCCAAGGAGAACAGAGTCCCTATCTAAGTCACTGTCACCAAAAGAACTGGGTCAGTTACTATTTTGTGCGTGGCTGTTGTGATGTAGATCATGATTCCTCCTGTGCATTCGGTGCATTTCCATCCTTGCAGATGCATCTTTAGGACAGCAAGCAGGTTGACCCAGGTGGCAGCTGAGCAGAGAGCATGCTGCAGTGAGACCGCAGCACCGCATAGTGCAGTGAGACTGCAGAACATTCAGCAAAGATCTTTTTTTCATTAAAGCTTTATTTTAGAAGGAAAGGTATTGAATTCCTTTCTCCCTTCAGTAGAATCCTACTGTTTCACCAATCTCTATTCCTCATTCAAGGTTTCTCAATTTTTTCATAATGTAATTCCACCCATCCACAAATCAAAGCATTCCTTAAATGTTCCCCAAACTTTCCACATCAGTTATTGGAGTCCCTTGTGTTTTTCGGTACGTTTTCTGGCCTTCAGCAAAGAATCATTTGCTAACTGACTGAGACAAATCAGCTTCAGTCGATGATGGAATGTGACAAGTAGAGAGGAGGAGAACTGTGACAATGGAAAGCCAACACCAGGATATCAAATAACATGAGTATTCCCTTCCTGAGGTAAAGTGAAAATCATCATTTGTGCACTGTCCTTTTCTGGATAAATCTTAGTAATTAATAACTTCATCAATCTTGTTTTTGTCTAGAAGGATCTGTTCTCTCCTACAATTAATTCTGAAGGTGAGAGTTAATCAGCCCCAAATGCCAAGCTCAAAAATGGATTTTTTTTGCTTTCTACATAGGTAACAAAGCATAATGACTTTTTTTTTTTTTCAGAGCATGGAAGACTGGATTGTTCAGTCTTCCTTCAAGTTTGACCCTAAAACATTTATCCACGTTAATATAATTCATGTGAGTAAGTCTTTTAGTGTAGCAATCTGATGGATACACAAAGTGTACGTTTAGAAGAATTTTCTTCAACAGTTTCCACTGTAGTTAACAACACATTATTTACTGTTGGTGGCAAGTACTTCTGTTTGCTAAGGAGAACAGTTCAGGGAATGCACATGCCTAAAAGTAGGCAATAGTTGTACCACAGAATTGTATTATATGGTTTGCAATGAGCAATATTTGTATATTATTTGTAAAAATGAAAATTCAACTTTCTTATGAAGTATTTTTATATCTTTGAGGGAGGGAAGTTTTCAAAATACTGTATTCTGTCTGTGCTTTGATTAAAACTCTTATTTGGATATACTGTAGAACATCTTGGATCTGCGTTTTCTGTCTTTGGTCAGTGTTGTCTCATGTTATGTTCACTTTGCCATGGAAGAGGACAGAATTGTGACTAGTCATTAAATGCTTGTTCATTCAAGACATTCAAGTCACTCAAGACAAGCCGATAGCCTTGGTCCTGATCTTTATGATTTTTCTTTTTACTTTTTGATGCTGAAAATAAGGAAGTATACAAAATATATACATCTTTATAGAAAAAAAATGCTAATGTTTCTAAGCAAAAACTGCAGGTATCGTTATTTAAATGTCTGGAATTGCACTGGTAGGTTGTGGTTTTCTGCATTTACATGAAATTTAAAAAACTGAGCCATCATGGAAAACCAATATTAGAGCCTTTCAACAGGGGCAGGGCCAAGATTACAGTGATTCAAAGGAGAAGATGTGAAAAAAAAAATCACTGAAGTAGCCACAAAACAGACTTCACTTGTAAAAAAGCATTTTTGTTTTGTCTCCCAGTTTAATTAACTTGGAAACAGATTGGAAATGTTACTATGTGTCTTTGTACAAAACCTGTAAAAAATCATATTAGGGGCTTTGTAGCAGATGTTAAATGCATCTAATATTCCTGTTACTGAAACTTAACCTACAGGAGACTGAATGGCATCCAAATTCATTGCAGACCATGTTACTTGTTGGGCGAATCTTCTCTATTAAGTGTGGTATTACAGCATTACAGCATGTAGTTCTGGGGACTCATTTCAAGCTCTTTGTCCAAGACCAGTGAGTAAACTTTTTTAAATGATACAATTACTCACGTTAGTCACAAAGTCATACTTAGTATTTTAAATAACATGGGTTTAGCATAGTGCTTTTTATTTTTTTATGATGATAAAGCTTTGGGCCTTTAAGGTATAAAGAATTGGGAACTGCAAGGATTTGCTTTATATGGTGATGAAATAAAAGATCTATTACATATAGTCCTATTGTTTAGATGGAACAGTTATGTAGGTACTGCTAAAATACATAACAAGTTGTGAAATATTGACGTATCTTGAAAATACATTGTAAGAATGTCTTGCACTGTTTAATCTGAAATCATGTTCAAGAAACAGGCGTTCACTTAGCTGATACAGAAAGAGAAGTTAATAGAGAATATTTCTACAACTTACCTCAATTAGCATTAACCACACAATTCAGAGTATTAACATCTTATGCCAATGTCTGTCCCTCTCTTCCTGAAATGTGGGTATATATGGCATTAGAGAGTACTTTAAACAGGAAAGGTGGGAGAGAAGGGAGATATGGAGAGAAACAAAAGAGCAGAATAAACAGGCAGTGAAGAATGACTAAAGAAGAACTTGTTTATCTGAGTGTGTGTTTGGTTCTACAAAATAGAATATAGAGAAAGCACAGAAGATATTATATTAGCAGTTAAAACATAATTAAAATAATATTTAATAATTAAATACATCATTAATAGTGATAGGCAGAGGAAGTCAAAACCCCAAGTATTGTGTACTTTCTTTTAGCCGGGCTGTCAGCCCATCCTTGATAGATAAGGAAGATGACCTTTAAGTAAGCTCAGCAGTAGCTGAACAACACGTATTCCAATAACACTGACCTGAATTATGCTACTGGGGAGGACATTTATCCTTTCAATTGCTGTAAATGAGCTCCAGGATAACATTCACTTTGACTGGCATCTGAAGTGATTCAGTACAGCAGCAGTGCTCCTGGATTAATTCTGGAATCTAGCGTAAACTCCTAAGAACAGTAACAGCTGGAGCTAAGTAATGGAGCTAATTAAACTGGATATGGCAAGTTTATCATAAGGAAAAGTCACGACGTCTTTGACTTTAGACTGCAGCAGGCACTTAGGAGTATGTGGTGCTCTCAGCCTGAAGATCTCTCATTGATTTTCATAAGGAAGTTGTGAAAGTTGATTCTAGAACCTGGCCATTAGGTAGCAGCACACAAAATAAGCAGTTACATTTGTGGTTACTGCATGTAGCTTCACTGTATGAGAGATGTACATACCTTGAGGAAGACATTTGTTTTCTGCCCTTTGTTTTCCTCATTAACCAGTTTTTCCCTGGATTATCTCCATCACGAGTTTCCAATCCCTTCTTTTCAAGTTTCATTTCCAAGCTTCCCTTCCCCCATTTGATCTATTCAAATGATTATCAGTGGCATAGATAATTGGGCAAAAGTAGCGTGTGGAACCATTACAGTACAAGTCTTTAAGGACAACTAGATAATCTGGTCTGACTCTACGTAGTCCAAGACAGTAGATTTCACCAGCTTATCTTTTGTCTGGAACCCAGTTGAAGCCAATAACTATTTTTTGCTATTCCCTATGACAGGTCTTTTGAAATAATTAATCTATAAAGTAAGTAATACCCTTCAAAATATTTTTCAAGTAGACTTTAAGAACTTGAGACTTAAGTTACTTTGATACGGGAATACACTACGGGGTAGTTTATAACAGATCTCAGAGACAGCTAAATGTAAGACAAAAGTGGGAGAGGACCCATGCTAATTTCTCTGAACTTCACGAATCTAGGGATAGTAGCTGGAGTCCTCAACCCACACTTAAAGCTAGCCCTTAACTAGGGAAGAATGGTGAGCGTCAGACTCTGCCATCTGTTCCTTGATTAGTGTAAGCAATTTTCAAGTAGTCAATTCTGTGAAAAGCCACACACAGAATGCAGAAGTATTGTGGTATATAATACACAATAAGATATTTTAATAATACATATAATAGGATGTACATGTTTTGTGACATGTAGAAAATATCCATGCTTCAATTCTAAATGTTATATTGCCTTTGATATAATACAATGGCTATAGTTTTCCTCACTGATTGTCCTTCTAAAGATGCAGAGATCATTACGCGGGGCTGCTCTAAAGCAACCGGTCAGTGTTTTCTTGCCTGTCATCAGTAGGGGTGCTTACAGGGTGAGGCCATTATGTGTGATGAAACACAACATCTTCCCTTGCACAGCTGGTGAATTAAGTCATATTGTATGAAGTACATTTATCTCTTTAAAGGTTAATCCACATGTGGTTGTTGTGTCTCAGAAAATATTAGAAATATCACATTGGTAATGATCCTCACAGGACTGTCACTGGTACTGCCAAAGTGCCACTGTCTTCTACTTACTTCTTCCTTCCCTTGCCCCTTCTCTGGAGCATTATTTGGCTTGCCCTGCTTCACAGAAGTGAAAGTTTGGTCAGATTCATAAAGTATAATCAGGTTTGCCTTTGGAAAACTACAAATCAGTATGACCTGACATTAAGAAATAAATTAAATCTCTTAAAACTGTGAAGAAACATTCAGATATAATAACTCAAAATAAGTTAACTCTGACTTTGTAAGCACTTACCAATGTAAGGGGGAATTCTTTTTAGGGCAAGAAAAATGTCATTTGAAATACAGTTGTCATACATAAACCATGGCTTGTTTTCACAAGTATTTCTGGCATGTAGCAGCCACTCAGTCCTTAAAGCTGTCACTGCTATTCTACTATTGCTGCTATTCCATACTTAATATTCTCAAAAATCTTTAAAGTGCATAATCTTCTCATAATGCAACTTTTTCGGAATGATAGGAAAACAGTTTAATAAAATTCCATTTGTATATTTAAATTATTCACATACGGAAAATCATTTTTTCTCAAATAATTTTTCAGATGCTATTTTTAATGCCACGTAGCTCAAAAGCAGCTTTGTGTTGGATCTGCAAGCTCGGTATGTAGTTAATTCTCGGTGATGAATACGTGCTTTGCTTTTCGAAGGCAATTTGGTTTGGAAATAAAATCATGGAAGTATGAAAATGCTGAACTGCACATGCGAAGTACACTTCTGACTAATCGTAAGCTTGTATGAATGCTAAAAATGTGGTAACTTGTTTATGCAATCACTCTCAGCTGTCTGTAATAATGGGCACTTAGATGTAGAACATTGTACAAGTCAAAGCTGTTTCCAAAGTGCTGAGAGATAGGCACTGAAAGGAATGGTTAGGAAACTGGAGCATTCCAGTTTTTGTGAAATCAGTCTGGAAGCCAAAGGAGAAAAAAAAGAAAAAAAAAGTCACAGTCAAATAATACTTTATATATCTTTCTACTTCCTCGACTGTTGGTTTGTAATTTTTGTATATTAAATGAAATTCTCCTTTTTAGGAGAGTATTACTTAGATGTTTCCTGAACAGTAACTCTACTTAGCTTTTTATCTATTAGAATATCTTATAAGTGAAGTAATTTTCTGATAATTATTAAAAATATTTCAGTAACAACAGAGAGCAGCACTCTGGTGTGTGACCAGGCTAGTCCAGCCTACAGTCTTAGTTCCATTTTCATAGTTCTCAGAGAGCTTTGTCTTGCCCTAGGTCAGTACTTAAAAGAGAAACCCTTGGCAAGAGAACATCTATGGCACATTAGCTTTTGTATAGGTCAGAATAACTTCCAGACCCGTTTAGCTCATTAAATAGCATTACTACTGCTTTCAGTTTGCCATTCAAATGGAGAATCCCATACAAAGCCAATCTTTCTTATTCATGTTACCCATGGGTGGGGCAGCTACTTAAAACTGTGACTCATACACATTTGTGTGCTTTTTTAATTACTACTGGAAGAAGGAAAAAAAAAAAAAAGGCAGACAAGAATATAGAGATAAGACAACAACCTGACTCCAACCTTTCAGTCAGACTGGTAATCTTAGGCTGCCTTCAGGGGTGCCGGCCTGATGGAACAGGCTTTTCATTGGAGATAAGTTTCTCATTCAGGCAAGTATCTTTAAAGAAACACTGAAAATAAGAAAAAAAAAAAGTATCAAGCAGGTACCCAGAGCACATAATCCCTCTCAGTCTCTGAAAATAACTACATGCTTTTACACTATGAAATGAGCATGTATGAATTCAAAAACAGCATTATAGAGATCTATTCTTTCTCCAGGCAGCTCACCTTAAGTTTTTAGCATCTCTGTTAAGTCAGTCATTCCAGTTAAATCAGAGAGTCCACACACCACTTCAGCTAGAATCATAGCTATTGAAGAGTAAGAACAACTTGCTTGTCAGCCTCAGCTGAGATCACCCTTCACGCTAGCAAAGCTTGAAGACGGGAGTCATGTGCTTGTTCTAGTAAGAAATCCTGACAGCAGAAGTGGCAGCAGTTACAGTTACTAACAGTTAAGTGAAAGAAAACCAGGGGAATTGCTCTTATCTTGATATTTAGAACTGACTGGGCTACTGTTATCTGAGGGAACCAATTACCAGCATTCTGCGTCCTAAATGCACCCTCTTAGAGTTGATGTTTAATGTGAGCTTGAGGATTTAAACCTCACCTCCTCCAGGACCGAAGACTCAGCTTACTTCAGCATCTTGCTCTTCCATGTCCAAGGTGCAGTTCTTATTGCCATTCTTTTACCTGTTTTTTTTTCTCTTAATCTCTTTCATGTCCTATTCCATGTAAATGCCATATCTGAAACTTTACGTTTTCTCTGCGGTTCCTCTAATTTTATGACCTTATTCTGGCCTTTTAAAATAGCTTATTTTATTTTTAAAGAATTTAAAAGAGTTTATTTTTAAATAATGTCACAGTATTCTGAAGATCATAAAAAAAATGTTACACAAGCTTGTATCAGTTTTAGTTTCTGAATTCTCACTGAAAAAAGTGTGTTAATAATAACAGACAACAGATTTGGGATCAAACATTTATCCTAAACCTTTGACTAGTGTGAAATTTACACTATCATGACACATGCCTCTGTAAATTCCTTGATTCTTCTACCAGGAACACTTGTCCTGGATTCTAGCTTATCTTATATGGGAGATAAAAGCAATGTTCTATTTTTGTCTGCTACCTTCTAGTGGGGGTAGCCTGTGACACAACATGATATTGAAACATTCCTGATTTTAGAAAGTGAACAAAGGATGCAGCCACATCCAAGATGAAAATGCATTTTCAGTGTGGCGTCTTACTACAGTAATGATAACTACTTTCTGTTTTAAAATTGTGATTACTTCAAAAAAAAAAAATCCCTGTGGTCACTAAAAACTTGAACTTTTGACTAGCTTTTTTTTCAGAGCCTCTTGAAATGAGTCCGATGGCTCAGTAGTTCAAATTTCCTTTTCTAAGAAAAAGGGTTTGATGAGTCTACAGAGTGCAATATATCAAATGGTATAAAGTTCACACAGTCATTGTTCCTCTTCCTTAAAGTAGTCATAAATTAGAATTATTTCCACTCTTGCAAAGTATATCCCAATAGCCTGAAACTAAGGTACTTAGTTTCTAAGGTACTTAGTTTCTAGTCCTCCTCAATATCTGTTATTTCTTTATCTACCTACAGTTCTTCTAAACCACTTGCCTTTACTTTTCTGACTAGAGCACTTAAAGCTTTCCAAAGATGTGGCAGATAACCTAGTAATAACCCCAAGACCACGTGCCTGATTTCTGCATAGCACAATTAAATAAAAGGGGAAGAATCCTCTAAATGAGAGAGGCTTTTTTTTTCAGATGATTTGCAGGGTATTGATGCCTGGAGGAAAAAAAAAAAAAGGTGGGGGAAGTGGGGGTTATTCCTCGCACAATGGTGTGTCTATCTCTTTGGGTTTTATGAAAGTCCCTTGACCAGACTTTATTTCAGTTCAGAATGGCTGTATTTTCCAGCTCTGTCTGGAGGCAACACAGTAAAAATGTACAAATAGAGGCTGTGTTCAAAAAAAGGGTATCTGAATTCAGAGGACCTCATCAAACAGAAGAACAGCAATGACAGACATATGGTTGTTGCAGTAGATGCTGCAACAGTTCTGGTGCAAGCTACACCAATCCATTTCTATCTGCAGCTGCAGCAGCTCCTGACAGCAGTGACAGTTGCAGCTCCTGTAGCAGCATTTTCAGTGAAAGGACTGTGAGGATCAACAAGACGCCCATTTGGACCACTGGAAAACAAGATACAAGCAGAGTGTAGTGAGGAAGCAGCCCATGGAAAAAGAGGAGATTCTTACCAAAAAAAAAAAAAAAGGTTTGTAACAGTATCTCTTGAAGACTTTCGAGTTGCTATCTGAGATCTGATGGGCACAGACCAGAATTGGCTACGAGTGTAGATCCTACCTCACTGGAGAATCCCAAGAAGACTAGTTTTGCTAAGCAAAGCAGAGAACAAACTCTTAAAGTTGCTGTCTGACTTAGGCCTGAGTGGCTAGGGCAACACTGGCACAGCTTGGGGATTAAAGTTAAAATAAACAAATAAATAAATAATAAGCCTCTAAAACTGAAAGCAAGTTCCACTGAGATGCTGGGACACATATGATCATAGGGAGAGTTCTGCTTATTGGTAGGACCTGGGTCTGCTGCTGTGCGGTGTCCAGACTAAAGGATGCCATATAGACAAAAGTGGCTACTTCCTATAAGGTTCAGTAGAACAGCAGTTGGTTTGTATTAATACTGGGTACTATGTCTGACTCCAACCCAACAAACACAAATGGCCCCAAATTAAGAGACAGTCATAGAAGAAAAGACTTTCAAGATCATTAAGTCCAAACTGTAAAGCCATCACCACTATGGCTGCTTAACCATGTCCCTAAGTGTCTCATCTACACGTTTCTTGAGTGCTGACAGGGACAGTGACTCCACCACATCCCTGGGCAGCCTGTTCCAGTGCTTCACCGCTCTTGCCATGCGTTCATTGCAGTTCCTTTCTCAGACAGAGGAGCCACCCCAAGGCAGAGGAAGAAGATCTCTGAGAACACTGATAGAAACTTCCGCCCAGCCTGTACCCGGGTAGAGGTTTCATTATCAAGTATCCTTTAGATAACATACATGATCAAAATAATTGAAGGTATGGATTCTTGTTACTTGTGAAATACATTTTCTTGTGGAGTGTTTGACCTACATTCATTACTTCTGAATACATATCTTAGCAACTTGAAAGACATAACTGAGTTTTAGGTTGCATATTTACAACACAGAGCTTATTTGTATTTCTCTCCAAAGATGTCCCCAAATATTAATTGGGGTCATAAATTACTGTATTCCTCTTATTTTGTTGTTTTTATTTCAATATTTAGTCTCCTACCTGGTAACAGAAAACAAAGATTCAGCAAAACTACCAAAAAGTTCCATAAATTCCACACAAGACTTCTGTTTGCTGAGCATTACCTTGCTCTTTCTGAGGATCCTTCCATCAACACACAACTTAATGACACAGACTGTGTAGAAACTTTGATGATGACTAGAATTTGTCTAGCAGGATTTGCAGGTTTGGAGCTTAATGATACTCATTTTGAATCCAGAAGGAAACGCATTGCCTATTATGTGCCCCATTTGGTAGCTGTACACAATTCTCAACAGGAAAGATTTTCAAATAATTTCATTATGACACTGAAAGTCAAAACATATGTGAAGAATCCTTCTACCAAACTTGGTAGTAGATATTAGAACCTGCATTTTTTAAAGAAAAGGAACTCCTTGATTACAGTGCTCATCAAGACCTTTCAAGCTCTGAAAGGACAGCCTACGTTTCTTAGATGAGGCCACTCATTCCACTGCCTTCCTGCTAATAAGTACTCTCCATTCCCTCTCAATAAAATCATAGTTTTCAACAAACTGTGTTCTAGTTTATTCTAGTTCTGTTCTAGTGCCATGTATGTTGTCTGAAGCGTGGATGAAAGTAGCGAGTCAGGTGTTCAGAGTTGCAGGATGGGTGGTTGGGAGAACTCTTGCTCGCAGAGGAACGAGCTGCTGCTCTTTCCTCCAGCCCATCCTTATGTTGTCCCACTTCCAGAGGACAGTCCACAAGTGCTTTCTACATCCGGAGTGGCCCCCCATACACCAGATATGGCCTCAGATAGAGACTCCTTTGCCCAGAGGACAACCTTTCTATCAGAGCGGTTAAGTCGGGAGCCCTCTGCAGCCAGGGCTGAGCGGAAACCATCGCCCCGAAATTGGTCTCGTCAGTTGCCCCAGCAGCGCTCTGAAGAAGGAGTGTTAACGGCCTGGAGACAAGTTACACTCACTCTATGTCCTTCACAGCCTGCAAACCATAGGTTCCTTCCTGCTCCCCATTAAAACTCTCCATCATTTCTTGGATTTTTTGTGTCTGTGTGACTGGCCTACAGTTGTTCAATTCAGAAGGGCTCGACACATTGCTCTAAACGTGACCCCCACATGTCCCGAGAGGACGAGCAACCCCCGTGGGGGGCACCGAGGGCCCGAGGGCTGCCTGCTCCCCAGGCCAGGCCGTAGCGGTGGCCAATGGGCAACTCCTGCCTCAAAGGCCGCCATGAGCCACCCTCTTTTCTTTCTTTCTTTCTTCTTTCTTTCTTCTTTCCCGCCGCGGGGGAGGGGAGGGAGGTTCCCCGCGAGGCCCAACGGCCGCCCGGGGGC